>CM035433.1:108203757-108803757 GCA_020310875.1 Ceratopteris richardii
ATTTCTTTCCTGTGTCTCTGAGGCAATAGGGTTCCTATGCGGATTCCTTTTCTCCTTACTTTTGATCAAGTATTCTAGCCTCTCCATTAGTCCTTGAAAGTGTAATTCCGGTTTTGCCATGTTATTTCAATTAAGATATTGCGAGGCTTCAAACATAGCTTGTGTTAATTCTACCATTTTCATGCAAAGTTTAGTTCTCTCAATTTCTAGGTCTGCTCTCTGGTAGTTCTTGCTCATTTCAGCTATTTGAGGTCCTTCTTTTAATCTAGCTTGATATGCACGAAACATCATGTCTAGGTTTTCTGGTATGGGTTCCGCTAGAACTGATCCTGCTCTTTGAGCTAGGTTCTCTTGATTCAATTCTTGTGAAGTCAGTTCTAGGATTTTGGCTCTCGATTCCTTTATACTTCCTTCCAATTCAGTTATCCTTTTACTCCACTTTCTCTTTATCCTTTCTCTAGAATCTTTCCAAGATTTTGTCTTTTTATTACTAGATTCTCCAACTTCACTAGTTCTGGCTACTTTCTCCTGATTAAGCTGTTGATTTTGTAAGAGCACCTGAGCTCTTGTTATAGCTTGGATAGGCACATATGTAGGGTTGGAGCCATCTGCATTGTTTACAATACCTATTACGTTGATCGATGTCACATTTGAAGCATTAGCAGGGTTCTTAGGACAATCTTTGATGATATGTTCTTTACCACAATCGGCACAAAAGCCTTGTATGTTATAATATTGAGACTGTCCTGCTATCGGAGGATGTCGACAATCCTTTATGAAATGATCTCCTTGGCACCTAAAGCATGGTCCTCTAGGGCCCTGTGGTCTTTGTTGTCTCAATTGGGGCCGCGGATTAGGATTTGCGTACATCACGTTAGCGTAGTCGGGCTCCCAACTAGGTTCCAATGGTGGACTATCGTACTGATATGTCTCCACGTGTTCTGGTGACTCTGTGTAGTATGTGGGTGGGCTATCTACATGAGTGGAGTCAAAATTGTTTGAGTTCGGGTCACTTCCGGTGATCAAGGGTGAAGAAGGCACTAAAGCCCTATTGAGGTTCTCTTCTACAGCAGCATATTTAACTGAGATGACATTCGCTGGTGGGGGTGGCTGCTGAGCTAAAACATGTTGAGGTCTCTATTGAGCCTGGTAAGGATAGTTTTGAGGAGGCCTATAGTAATGAGGCTGAGCATTATACTGGCCTTGATACCTACCTGGCTGTGGGTATGCTTGCGGGTAGTTCTGCCTTACTGCTTGTTTGTTGATGGGCAGTCCTGTGCCGTATGATTCGTGTATCGTCTCTTGATCATACAATATTGGCCACTAGGGTTGGCTTGTGGTTGTGTTACATTGGGACACACATTTTCCATATGATCACCACCACAGGTGTAACAATGCTTGTTTGTTGTTAACCTCGGCATCTGTTTACTAGAAACGCCTAGTTTCTGGGCCACTTTTTCTGCTAGGTCCTCTATCGAGCTAGATAGTTTTGAAGAGGCTAAAGATGAACAATCTGAGCCCTTATAGACTTTTGAGAGTTCTAACTCGTCTCCTAAGTTGTCCTCAATGTCTATGCAAATTCTTACACATTGCTCTAGCGTTCTGGGTTCCTTCAAGTATACATAGGAGCATAGTTTAGAGCTCAACAAGCCATCTAGAAACAATGACACTTGCTTGGCCTGTGAGGGTAGCTCTTGCATTGGACATCTTTCAACATATTGTCTAAACCTACGTCCTACAAGTCTAACTATTTCTTGAGGGGTCTGTTTGAAACTATGAATCAATGAAGATGTATCATGTTTGATTCCACTTTTGGAGAATTCAGTGATGAATGACTCTAAAAATTGATGGATGTCTCTAAATTGCCTCTATTGCAATGGTTGAAACCAAGTTAAAGCGGTGTTCTTTAACATTAGTCCAAAGGCATTATATTGCGTGAACATATCTTCTACTTGTTCTGCTCGTAGCACTTGCTTAAACTCTGCAACATGGTCATAGGGATCTCCTGTCCCATCAAAGTAGTTTTTCATGGACTTTACTAACTGAGTGGGTCTTAATACCCTTGGGTGCTCACGTGGTCTAGGTAGAGGAAAATCGTCTCTACCTCCTGGTATTCTAGGTTCTCTTTGTCTATCCACTCTGTCCATGTCTATGGTGGTTCTATTTCTCCCTATGGGATGATTGAAACTCACTTCAGGTCTCTCTTTATTTTTCTCTCTTTGATTAGCATGGGCGGAGGATGTTCCTACCCCTTGTTGGCTCATATTTACATTAGCTCGTGATGGAGGGAATACCAACTCACCTCTCCATGTGTAGGTATTTCTTGCATGGTCTGGTACCACAAATACTCATTCCGAAGTTTCATCCAGGTATACAACCTTTCCAAGTGTATCCGGGTCCTTAAATTCATAGATTATGATGGAGCCTACCTCACTAGGTTGTTCCATTATGTACCTCCAAAATGCTTCATCAGTTTCCTTATTAACATACAACTCTATGCTTCTGTTATCTTGAGGGATCCACTCTGGGATTATTACTCGTGTCAGTACAGATTTCACTCTATGTGTCCTAGGTTCTTCTAATGGTTCTTTTCCTTGTTCTCTCGCTTCCATCTCTAACTGAATTACGCCAAACTCATTGGTATTGTTTGGCTGCGTACTTATGATGTACATCGTTCCTTCCTTGTCTATGTATGCGTCTCTCTCGAATTTCACCACTGGACGTTCCGATCCAATGGGTTGATTAGGGTTGTGTATTTGCACCACTTGTCTTCGCAAACCATCCTCATAGACGCGAGCACCTAAGTGGTTGGTTCGGAGAAATTCTAATTGAGTCCTATAGGGTCCTTCGGGTCTTTGTAAATATGCTATGTTTGACCCTCCTTCTGGTCTTTCCGTGCTAAAATCCATTTCTGACTCACTCGTATCTGAGCTCAACTCGTAAGGGTAGCTATTATTCAATTGTTGAGCCCACGAATGTGCAGTAGTTCCTACGCTTGCTTCTGATGATCTAAGGCTTCGTCAGTCTGACTTACCTATATGCTTGTCCGATCTAAGGTTCATGAACTTTCTTCGTGATTCTTCTAATCGTCAATGAGTCTTTGTTATTGATTGCGTGGTTCTTTTTAAATGCTTTTAAGTTCTTGTCTTGTCTAATTGTATGCATCAGGAATCGACTTTCTGTGGTACTTTTTAGTTCCCGTTCCGTCATACTTAAGTTCTTTTCCTTTAGGTTTTCATATCACACACCTTTACTTTAGTCTTGGACTTGAGAAATTAAATATCTTGAACTTGATGTGTTCCTATCATCGTTAATCCACAGTGCTAACGTTTTAGCCTAAGCCAATAATTAACTGAGGGGGTTGAGTATTCTTCCAACCTCAAGTCAGCTTTGTTGGTTGCCCTGTTGCCCGAGAAGCCGCGCTTCCCAAGCCCTGCGTTCTTCACTGACTTGCCTTGATTGCCCTTGATTGTCCTTGCTAGACCTGTAAATTCCACTATTAGACCAATTCTCAAATCGATCATCAAGCACTTGAGTATATACACCTTTAATGGTCCCTTCCCATTTTCCCAAAATTTCAATGCCCCTTGGCTTTCTAGTCCCAACAATGTTAACCTCAAATTAGCTTCTCTAAAAATCAACATCTTCTAACGAGCTCAAAAAACGGACTTTGGATGAAAAAGATATGAGCGTTCGGCTCTCGGGGCTAAAAACGGACAAACAGGTTTTTCTCCAAATATGAGCTAAGGGCTCTTCTGTGAGTGCAATCATCCAAAAATTTTCAAAAAATAGCCCCAAAATTGGTCAAAAAATCAAACCCTAAAAATTGCATTTGGGGTGAGCAATCGCGATGGTCTGCAACAATCGCGATGGTCTGGGACCGTCGCAACGGTCTAGGTGAACCGTCGCGATGGTGTGGCACTATCGCAATGGTCCAAAGGAGCGAACTGTCGTGATGGCGTGAAGTGAACAATCGCGATGGTGTGAATGAACCGTCACGATGGTCTAATCAGCAAGCAATTGTAATGGTGTCGGTCAACAGTCGACGCAACAATCATGATGGTGTGAGCCTGTCGTGATGGTCACGAGGCACGATGGCTTGAGCCAATCGCGATGGTTTGAATTTTGAGGCGTCGCGATGGTCTAAGGGTATCGTCGCGATGGTCTAGCTTACCACGTGGCAGCATCGGCGCGATGGCATGAGCCAATCGCGATGGCGTGGGGTCGACGGGATCGGTGCAATGGTCAGGGACCGTCGTGATGGTTCAAGTGAACCATCGCGATGGTGTGAGACCATCACGATGGTCTAGCCGAGCCGTCACGATGGCGTGAGCCAATCGCAATGGTGTGACACAATCGCGATGGCGTCAGTCATTCGCGATGGTCCACCAAAATGACAATTTTTGAAATGCAATAATGGATTCCTATAGGCACAAGGATGCTCTACAGTGTGGTGAGCTCGCTTACCTCAAATTCCGAACTGGTCTGACACAGTCGGCATTTTCTGACAGAAAGTGATTTTGTTACCTTTTTGCAGCTTTCCTGATGCTCTGGAGCACTGTACCTGATGCTCTGGAGCACTGTACCTGCAAGAAAACACAATAGCACATGCAAGCACAAAAGCTCTCTCTCTCTCGCATGCACAAATGTGGGAAAATGAGGAGAATGGGTGGATATGGTGAATTTTCTAGTTTTTTTGAAGTGGAAGATGATGATGCAGTGGTGAAGGAGGAGTGTAGAGGAGGTGAAAAACACTAAAAACTAAGTAAAATCAACAACCAAAATTGAAATTTTACCTTCCAATGCCACTTCTTGCTATACTCTTACCATCACACATTCGTCCTAGACTCGATCCCCGGCAACGGCACCAAATTTGGTGTTGCTCTAGCACAATGGTGAGAACCACGTTAAAGAGCTCCACCTCCTTAATGTCAATCCGCGGAAGAGATAGGACTAATATGAAGATCGTGAATGTGAGATGAAGTGAGAGTGAAGGTGAGAAGCATAGAGATGCACACACACATACACACAAACAATGAAGAGACAAGCAAGACACAATGGAAGGTAGGAAATCAACTCTATTACTCAAGAACACTCTTACAAGCTCAAGCTCACTCTAGCTTATACTAGTCTACACTAGCTACCACTAAGTAACCTCAAAAATGAGCTCTCTAGTTCTTTTTATAGATTCTAGACTAGTTTTGACCAGTTTCACATCTAGTGATCAGCATAGTTAAAAAATAGGTCCTAGATGCTATTTGAAAGGGTAAACGGTGTCTAAAAATAACCAAAATTGGTACGATCATTTTACCTAAGCTCCTCAAGCTCGAGGACTCCTCGGCTTGCACAAAATGGAGCTATAAATTACAAAAAGGGTTTTTCTATGTTACATATGGTACAAAAGTGATGAAAATCACCATTGAATGTTTGAAAAAGTAATATAAAACATAATTCTTTTGAAAAAACGATTCAATTGACTCCCTGCTTCTTCGTTATGCCATGTCTTCACTCGCTTCCACGTCTTCTATGCCTCTGGCTAGTGCCAACAAAGACCCTAGCAATGGGTATAAACAAATTGTTTCAGGGAAGAAAGAAGGAAGATTGTTCACATTGAAGATTCAAGGTAACATCGCCTTCTTCACCTATGGAGGACATAAGATCTCTGAGTTAGATCTTTGGCACAAAAGGCTTGTACATTTCAATGAAAGAGGTATTAAAGATATGGTTAACAACGGTTCAGTGCTTGGATTGCCTAATGTTGCAGGTCAACATATGACATACAGATGTGAGGCATGTCAATTAGGTAAGGCTCATAAGCAATCTTATTCCAAGCATGGTTTTATGTATTTAGAGAAGCTTGAATTGGTACACACAGATGCGTGGGGACCATCAAAGGATTTCAGCATCAATGGTTCAAGGTATTATGTGATTTATGTTGATGATGCTACCAGATGGGTCACTATCTTGTTGGTGCAGACCAATCACCAATTGAAGACTTGGAAGACCAAATGATGAAGGAAGAATCAATTCCTAAAGTGTGAAGGAAGATTACATTCAGAGGACAAGAGAAGTGTACATATATGTACATTAGCATAGTCATAGATGACTTAGATCTTTTGTTCAATAAGAATCATGTACAAATTATCTATAAATACGTTGAGAAAAGTCGGGGCACTTATGAGAGCATATGTAGAAACCAAGATTGAGGAAGTTAGGAGTCAAGAGATAGAGAAAAGTTAGTTGAGTTAGCTCTCATCACTCAGTTGTAATTTTCTGAGTTAATGAAGAAATATTGCGCCCGATCTTTTCGTGTCTGCTCCTTCTGTGTTTGATCATTTGTGAAATCCTTTTGAGGATATCTAAGTTGTTAGTTAATGAGCCTATGACCTGAATTTCAGAGTCCAATTGTAAACAGGCTAGGAGAATTGTGAGTAGGAACATTCATATGTGTTGAATGTCTACAGTTCTCTGAAACAGGCGCAAATTTCGAGTTTAATCTTTTGGTCAGTGCTCACTCCATAGTTTAAAGTTTTGTGCAAGCAAGCACTTAATCTTTAAGTTGAAAGGTGATCTACTCGTGGCTAAAAGCATTTGGCAAAACGGGTTGGATATTGTGAGAACCAAAGTTAAGAAGTTAGGGGTGTCTAAATCGACTTCTCAGAATGACAGTTTCTGACATAGGTAACTTGAGAAGTTGATTTCTCAAGCTACACTTAATCTTTTGAAGAGATTCAACTTGGAATAGATGCGCAATCTCTAGGAGATATTTCGTACAAAGTTTCATCAAAAACTTTACACGTTTGATAGGTGAATGTGAAGAAATACTGCAGCAGACTTTTCTGTGTTTCATCCTCTTCACAGAATTGTTAATCTTTTGATAGTTAGTAATTGATCCTCTAAATGTGTGAAAGGTTTTGACTTATTCTTGGTATAGAGGTGCTCTAATCACAAGAATAAGTTGTTCTTTTGGAGATTAACAATCTCCATCAGTGGTATCAGAGCAGGAGACATCAATTTGAAGAAAGAAGGATCCCGACTTCTGCAGATTCAAGAAATTCAACACTTGAAGGACTAAGAAGTGAAAGCTTGGAGTCAAAGCTTGAGGAGAAGACTATTTGACATCAAGAAAGGCAGAAGGAGTTCAATTCGAAGTAAAGGTACATACATTGTTTGTAAAGCTTGAAGATTTCAATACACAGGTGGATACAAGATGGGAGAAAGCTTGCAGATTGATAAGCTAGATAGGGAGAACTATCCAGCATGGTCCATGAGGATGGAAGCACACCTCATGAGCAAAGATCTTATATCATTTATTACAGGAGATGAAGAAAAACCAGAGTTTGCAGATCCTAGTATTCCTACTAGGGAAGAGCTTGCAATGTTGAAGACTTGGATGAGAAAGGATGCTCAAGCAAGGAGTATCATCTACATGGCTGTAAATGATTATCTTTTACCTCACATCAGAGGTTTGGAAAGTGCCACAGATGTTTGGAATGCATTGGAAGAGCATTTCCAAAATACAACTAAGTCAAGGAAGTCCTCACTATGGGCTGAGTTTACAACCTTCAAGAAGAAGAGCTCACAATCAATTTCAGATTATGTGGCAAGGATGAAAGATATTGCAGATAGCTTGGGAGCAGTGGATGAAGATATTGAAGAGGAAAAGTTGGTAAGACAAATACTTACAGGTTTGAGAGGAGATGAGAAGTGGAAGCCTTTTATATTGTCCATAGAGTTGTCACTTGATCACTTTATTCCTGACCTTAATCAATTGCTAGGACATATGCTAACCTTTGAGCAGGATCTTAAAGGAGACAATGATAGAAGTACAAGTCAAGCTATGTACTCCAAGGACAAGAAAAAGAATGGCAAGGGAAAGCAATCAAATGATGATGAAGGGAATTTAAATCAAGCTAACTTCACAAAAGGGAAGACAAATTTCAGAGGTAAAGGAAGAGGAGGTAAGAACAAAGATAATGCTAAAGCTTGTTGGATTTGTGGCAGAACAAATCATTTGGCAAATGATTGTTGGTATAACAATCAAAATGGAGGATACAACAATCAGAATTATAGTCAAAGAGGTAGAGGAGGCAGAAACCAAAGAGGCAACTTCAGAGGAAGAGGTGGTAGGACATCATATGGTAGAGGAGGTGGAAGAAACTTCCAATCTCAGTCCTACAACAATAATTATTACAATTATGCATCAGATGAGAAGGATGACATGACTCTTATCTTGAATGCAACTCATGAATCAATGGGAGAAGATCAAAGAGTGTTTTATATTGACTCAGGGTGCAGTAACCATCTGAGTGGGAATCTATCTTTGATGACTGATATGGAAGCTAGGGTGAATGGACATACAGTTCAAACAGGTGATAATACCAAACATAAAGTGGAGAGCATTGGATTAGTGAAGACAAAGAGTGGAAGTACACTTCTGAGTAAGGTACTTTATGTTCCTACTATTCCTAAAAATTTGATAAGTGTAGGGCAAATTGTGGAGAAAGGATATGAAGTAAGATTCACAAATGATGGTGTCTATGTACAAGATCCAAATCAGGGATATAGAACCATAATTGCAGGTAAAAAGGAAGGAAGATTGTTCACTCTCAAGGTCCAAGGTAATGTGGGACATGCATTGTTTACCTATGGAGGTCAAAAGGTGTCTGAATTAGACCTATGGCATAAAAGGCTAGGTCATTTCAATGAGAGAGCTATAAAGGAGATGTCAAAGAATCAGGTGGTGCTTGGGTTGCCAAATATTGAAGGGCAACATATGGTGTACAAGTGTGAAGCTTGTCAATTAGGTAAAGCACATAAGAGTTCTTATAACAAATCAGGGTACAAGTATTCAAATATGCTTGAATTGGTTCATACAGATGTATGGGGACCCTCAAGGGACTATAGTATAAATGGATCCAGATATTATGTGTTGTTTGTTGATGATGCAACCAGGTGGATTACTTTGTATGTAATCAAGGACAAATCAGAAGTCTTCAAGACATTCAAACACTTTCATGCTTATGCAGAAAGGATTACAGGGCAAAAGCTCAAGAGGTTAAGATCAGATGGAGGGGGAGAGTATTTCTCTAAAGAGTTTGATGATTATTTGTGGAATGCAGGTATCAAAAGAGAAGTGACTTGCAGGTACTCCCCTCAACAAAATGGAGTAGCAGAAAGGAGGAATAGGACTCTTGTAGAGTTTGCAAGAGCCATGATGAAGGAAAAGAATTGTCCAAATTACTTATGGGCAGAAGCTATTAACACTGCAACATATCTTGTGAATAGGTTGCCTTGCAAAGCTTTGGATGGAGGAACCCCTTATGAAGCATGGTGGGGTAAGAAGCCTAGTCTTGATCATTGTAAAGTATTTGGATGTATTGCATATGCTTATGTTCCTTCACAATTAAGACATAAGCTAGAACCAAAAGCAGAGAAGTATGTGTTTATTGGATATGATGATAGACAGATGGGTTACAGATTGTGGAGTCCATCTACAAAGCAATTTCTTGTTACTAAAGATGTGACATTTGATGAGCAAAATATGTGGTATACAGGATCACCAAATGAGTATACAGGTGTTGAAGAAATACAAAGGAAAGGAAAGGCAAAGGTAAAAGTATGTGAAGAAATTGTTGATGAAGTTGACTCTAGATGTAGAGTGCAGGATCATGTAGAAGAAGGGCCAAGATTTGATCCAGAATCAAATGAGGCTGAAACTTCAAGAAGTGCAGAAATCAGAAGATCTAGAAGGGAAAGGAAAGAACCTATAAGGTATAGTTATGATACATCTTTCCTAAAAACAAAAGATTATGCCTACATTGTTAAAACAGAAGAAGATCCAACCACTTATGAAGAAGCCAAAGGTAAACAGAATTGGGAGAAGGCAATGCAAGAAGAGTATGATGCTCTACTTGAAAATGAAACTTGGGAATTAATACCAAGACCAAAGAATCAGAAAGTCATTGGATGTAAGTGGGTATATAAAACAAAGAGGTTTGCAGATGGTAAGGTGTCTAGATATAAGGCTAGACTTGTGGTCAAAGGTTATGCCCAAACTTATGGGGTAGATTATGATGAAATCTTTAGTCCTGTTGCTAAGATGTCTACAATTAGGACATTGATTGCTATTGCTGCTTGCAAGGGATGGAAATTATCACAATTGGATGTGAAAAATGCATTTCTAAATGGTTACATTGCAGGTGAAGTATATATGGAGCAACCAGAAGGGTTCATGGAATCAATTGGATCAGATTATGTGTGTAAGCTCAAGAGAGCTTTATATGGGTTGAAGCAAGCTCCAAGAGCTTGGAATTACAGATTGGTCAAGTTCTTGAATGAATGTGGATTTCAAGCATCAAAGGCAGATAGTAGCTTGCTAGTGAAGGCAAGTGAAAATGGATACATTTACATGTGCATTTATGTTGATGATATTATTGTTACAGGAACAGATGCTCAAGGAATCAATGAACTCAAAAGACAAATAGAGAAGGAGTTTAAGATAAGTGATTTGGGAAACTTATCTTATTTTCTAGGAATGCAGATTGTGTATACTCAACATGGAGTATATGTTTCACAAGAGAGATACTTGAAGAATCTTCTAGTCAAGTTTAACATGGAAGATTGCAAGACTTCAACTACACCATTGGAGGTAAATCATAAATTAAGCAGGTATGGAGGTGAAGAGTTCAATGACATAGAGAAATATCAGAGTTTGGTAGGTAGTCTAATCTATGCTACCTTGACAAGGCCAGATCTATCATATGCAGTAGGTGTGTTGTCACAATTCATGCATTGTCCAAAGAAGACTCATTGGATTGCAGCCCAAAGGGTACTCAGATATATCAAAGGAACCCTAAGTGAAGGTTTGTATTATGGTTTCACTTCTGACACAAGAATCAAAGTGTTTAGTGATGCAGATTGGGCAGGTGACTCAGATGATAGAAGGTCTACTCATGGATATCTATGTTATGTTGGAGACAAGTTAGTGTCTTGGTGTTCAAAGAAGCAACATACAGTTGCTTTATCATCCACAGAAGCTGAGTATAAGGGAATGGTAGAAGCTGCAAAGGAAGTGATATGGTTGAAGACCTTGATGAAAAGTTTTGAGACTGATCATAGTACTCCAATAATTTTTGGAGACAATATGAGTTCTTTGTATTTGGCAGCTAACCCTGTTTTTCATGCCAGGACCAAGCATATAGAGATTCAGTATCATTTCTTGAGGGAAAAGGTACTAGATAAAGAGATTGAAGTGATGTACACTCCAACAAAAGAACAAGTGGCAGATATGATGACAAAAAGCTTGGATGGACCTAAGTTACAAAGGTTCAAAGACATGGCAAGTATAAAGAAGACAGAGAAAGCCTCAATTGATGATTGAGAGGGAGTTGTTGGTGCAGACCAATCACCAATTGAAGACTTGGAAGACCAAATGATGAAGGAAGAATCAATTCCTAAAGTGTGAAGGAAGATTACATTCAGAGGACAAGAGAAGTGTACATATATGTACATTAGCATAGTCATAGATGACTTAGATCTTTTGTTCAGTAAGAATCATGTACAAATTATCTATAAATACGTTGAGAAAAGTCGGGGCACTTATGAGAGCATATGTAGAAACCAAGATTGAGGAAGTTAGGAGTCAAGAGATAGAGAAAAGTTAGTTGAGTTAGCTCTCATCACTCAGTTGTAATTTTCTGAGTTAATGAAGAAATATTGCGCCCGATCTTTTCGTGTCTGCTCCTTCTGTGTTTGATCATTTGTGAAATCCTTTTGAGGATATCTAAGTTGTTAGTTAATGAGCCTGTGACCTGAATTTCAGAGTCCAATTGTAAACAGGCTAGGAGAATTGTGAGTAGGAACATTCATATGTGTTGAATGTCTACAGTTCTCTGAAACAGGCGCAAATTTTGAGTTTAATCTTTTGGTCAGTGCTCACTCCATAGTTTAAAGTTTTGTGCAAGCAAGCACTTAATCTTTAAGTTGAAAGGTGATCTACTCGTGGCTAAAAGCATTTGGCAAAACGGGTTAGATATTGTGAGAACCAAAGTTAAGAAGTTAGGGGTGTCTAAATCGACTTCTCAGAATGACAGTTTCTGACATAGGTAACTTGAGAAGTTGATTTCTCAAGCTACACTTAATCTTTTGAAGAGATTCAACTTGGAATAGATGCGCAATCTCTAGGAGATATTTCGTACAAAGTTTCATCAAAAACTTTACACGTTTGATAGGTGAATGTGAAGAAATACTGCAGCAGACTTTTCTGTGTTTCATCCTCTTCACAGAATTGTTAATCTTTTGATAGTTAGTAATTGATCCTCTAAATGTGTGAAAGGTTTTGACTTATTCTTGGTATAGAGGTGCTCTAATCACAAGAATAAGTTGTTCTTTTGGAGATTAACAATCTCCATCATATCTATGTGATCAAAGATAAGTCAGAGGTATTCAATACATTCAAACATTATCATGTGTATGTAGAGAGAATTACATGTCAAAAATTGAAGAGACTAAGGTCAGATGGAGGGGGAGAGTATTTCTCTAATGAGTTCAGTGATTACTTGTGGAATGTAGGTATAAAAAGGGAAATTACTTGCAGGTACTCTCCTCAACAAAATGGTGTAGCAGAAAGGAGGAATAGAACTCTTGTTGAGTTTGCAAGATCCATGATGAAGGAGAAAAATTGCCGAAATTATTTGTGGGCTGAGGTTGTAAATACAGCCACATATTTGGTTAATAGATTACCATGTAAAGCTTTGCAGGGTATGATACCATATGAGGCATGGTGGGGTAAGAGACCTACTCTAGATCATTGCAAAGTATTTGGATGTTTGGTATATGCATATGTGCCATCTCAATTAAGGCACAAATTGGAACCTAAAGCTGTAAAGTATGTGTTCATTGGATATGATGATAAGCATATGGGGTATAGGTTGTGGAGTCCATCCACAAAAAAATTCCTTGCATCAAAGGATGTCACATTTGATGAGCAAGGTACTTGGTATGCAGGTACAATCAATATTTATGCAGGTGATGAAGAAGTTGTGAATCAAAAGAAAGGTAAATCAAAGGTTCAGATATTTGATGAAGAGGAGAACAATGAAGTACAGGTTGAAGTTGAAGAAGTGCCAAGGTTTGATCCAGAGTGTGATGAACCAGAAACCTCAAGAAGTGGAGAACTCAGAAGGTCATCAAGACACAAATGGCAACCTACAAGGTATAGCTATGACACTTCTTTTTTGGCTAGCAAAGATTATGCTTATATGATAAAGGCATATGAAGACCCTTCTACATATGAAGAGGCAAAAGGTAATAGGAAGAGTATGATGCATTAATGGAAAATCAGACATGGGATTTGGTTCCTAAACCAAATAGTCAGAAGATCATTTCATGCAAATGAGTCTACAAGAGAAAGAGATTTGCAGATGGAAGTGTGTCTAGGTATAAAGCTAGACTTGTTGTGAAAGGGTTTGCTCATACATATGGTATAGATTATGATGAGACTTATAGTCTTGTGGCAAAGATGACAACCATCAAGACACTCATAGCTATTGTTGCATGTAAAGGTTGGAAATTATGACAATTAGATGTGAAGAATGCTTTTCTAAATGGTTACATTTTAGATGATGTTTTCATGGAGCAACCACAAGGATTCACAAATGAAAGGTATCCAGATCATGTATGTAAGCTCAAGAGAGCTTTGTATGGTCTCAAGCAGGCCCCAAGGGCATGGAATTATAGACTTGTAAAGTTCTTGAAGGAACTTGGTTTTCAAGTATCTAAAGCAGATAGTAGCTTGCTTGTCAAAGCAAGTGATGATGGGTTCATTTACAGGTGCATATATGTTGATGATATAATTCTTACAGGTACAGATGAGAAAGGAATTCAAAGCCTAAAGAAGCAAATGGAGAAAGAGTTTAAGATTAGTGACTTGGGAGATTTGTCATATTTCTTGGGCATGGAGATCTCATACACTCGACATGGAGTGTATGTAACTCAAGAAAGGTATTTGAAAAACTTGTTGATCAAGTTTAAAATGGATGATTGCAGGGTAGCATCTCCTCCAATGGAAGTGAATCACAAATTGAGCAGATATGGAGAAGAAGAATTCAAGGACATAAAGCTATATCAAAGTTTGGTTGGTAGTCTGATTTATGCTACATTAACTAGGCCTGACTTGTCATATGCAGTAGGAGTATTATCTCAATTCATGCATTGTCCTAGGAAAGAACATTGGGTTGCAGGACAAAGAGTGTTGAGGTACATTAAAGATACACTCAAAGAAGGTTTGTATTATGGTTTTACATCAGATACAAACATCAAGATATATATTGATACAGATTGGGCAGGTAATCTTGATGATAGGAGATCAACTTATGGATACTTGTGTTATGTGGGAGATAAGTTAATTTCTTGGTGTTCAAAGAAGCAACACACAGTTGCTTTATCATCCACAGAGGCTGAGTACAAAGTTATGGTGGAAGCTGCAAAGGAAGTGATATGGCTTAAGACTCTTATGAAGAGTTTTGACATCATTCAGAGTACACTCACTATTCATGGAGATAACATGAGTTCATTGTATTTAGCTGCTAATCCTGTTTTTCATGCCAGGACTAAACACATTGAGATTCAGTATCATTTTCTAAGAGAGAAGGTGATGGATAAGGAGATTGAAGTTATACATACTTCAACAAAAGATCAGATAGCTGATATGCTAACCAAAAGCTTGGATGGACCAAAGCTACAAAGATTCAAAGATATGGCAGGTAGAAAGAAGATAGAGAAAACCTCAATTGATGACTGAGGGGGAGCTGTTGGTGCAAGGCAATCAACAATTGAAGTTTTGATGAAGATTTGACGTCAAGGATTGAAGAAAAGATCAAGTTATGAAGCATGAAGAAAGTATATGTTCAGAGAATGAAGATATGTATACATATGCATTAACTTAGAGTTAGCTCACTTATACTTTTGTATATTTATGAGCTTGTACATATTTTCCTATATATACAAGGAAAAATGTCGGGGCAAATATGAGAGAGCATGTGAATAGAGAAATTAGAAGTTGTATGAGCTATTAGACACTTTAGACGTGAGTAAGATTTCTCTCATCACTCAGATGTAAAATTTCCAAAAATGAAGAAAAGTTGCACCTGATATTTCTGAGAGTTCTCCTTCCGTGTTGAGGTTTTTGTGAAATGCTTTTGTACAAGTCTGATTCTATAGTTGATTGACTCCTGAAAAAAGTTTCAGCTTCTAATTGTGATCAGGCTGAGAGAATTGAGTGTAGGAACATTTACATGTGTAAATGTAAAGAAGAGAAGTTGTAGGATGCGCAAATTTTGATGCTAATGTTTTGGTCAATTCTCCTTCCACAATGTAAAGTTTTGAGCACCTAAGCACTCATTCTTTAAGTTGGAAGGTAAGCTACCTATGGCTAAAAGCATTTGATTAAACGGGTTCTAGTTTCGGAGAACCAAGCTTTAGAAGTTGCAGGTGTCACAGTCGACTATAAATAACTACAGTTTTAGACATAGGTGACTTGTTAAGATCATTTCTCAAGATCTACTGAGTCTTTTGGAATGATTTAACTTGGAGGAGGTGCACAAACTATAGGCAACACCTTGTACAAAGTTTTATAAAAAACTTTACACATTTGATAAGTCAATGAGTGAGTTATGTGCAGCAGACTTTCTGTGTAGTCACCATCTTCACAGTTTGTTCAAGATTTTGGAAATTGAGTATTGATCCTCCAAATTGGTGAAGGTTTTAAGTTATTCTTGATATAGAGGTGCTCCAACTTCAAGGATAACTTTTTCTTTTGGAGAGTAACACTCTCCATCAGGGAGCCAACATTCTGACCAAAAACCATCTGAAAGGGAGTTGCATTGAGTACAGTCTTGTAGGCCGCTCAATATGCCCAAACAGCGTGATGTAATTGTTTGTCCCAATCTGAACATTTTTTGTTCACGAGTTTTGTCAATACGTTACAAAGGATCTTGTTAGTACTTTTTGCTTAACCATTGGTTTGAGGATGATATGGTGTTGAATTCTTGTGAATCACCATAAAATCATGTAATAAATATTCAATGACCTGATTTAGAAAGTGGGTTCCTCTACCGCTCACTAACTCTATAGGCAGTCCATATCTTCTAAAGACATTTTCAAATAAGAATTTTGCAGTGGTATGTGCATCATTCTTTTTTGTGGCCTTAGCCTCTACCCATTTGGTAAGATAATCTGTCGCAACTATGATGTATTCAGCATGAGTACCTTTTGCAGGGGGGTTAATGGGTCCTACAAAGTCTATACCTCACTTAGAAAATGCACATCCTCCCATCATGGGTTTCAATGGCATTTCATCTCTGCGAGTAGGAAACTAAGTTCTCTGGCACACATTACATCTCTTAACATAGGTATGTGCATCCATGTGAAGAGTGGGCCACCATAATCCTGCAAATAGTATGGCTTTGGTTTTCTTATCGGGGCCAAAATGACCTCCTGCAACACCTTGGTGTGTTGTCTCTACTATGCTCAAATAGTCGTTCTCATGAACACATTGTCTTAAGTATCCATCTTGTCCTCCTTTGTATAGACTATCACCAATAAGTGAATAGTATTGAGCTTCCTACTCTAGATTGTGTTTTTGTGCTAAGGTAATTCCTTGAGGGAATGTCTTCATTCTCAAGTATGTCACTAAAGGTTCACTCCATTGTGGTGTGAGAGACATGTGATATAACATGGCATGTTCTACCGGAGGTCTTTCACAACAGGCAGGACATTCTCTACACAGCTTGTAGACATCTGCTTCCATGGAAGGCCAATATACTCCTAGTCTATGCAGAGTCTGCAATGTACGATGTTTTGAATGATGTTTCTTTAATGCACCTACATGTGCTAATTGCAGCCAATTCGCATGTTCTGATTCATCTACACAACAAGCAAGAATCTTTTGATTATCCTGTTTATATATACCTCTTGCTATTATTTTATATCTCTGAGACTTGGTAATCTCTCCTTCCTTGATCCTTATCCTAGGATTCTTGGGTCCATATGTGAGAATAGGGACAATCAGCTTAGCCCATTCTGGTACTATCTCAAGGTTAAACAGGTATGTGTCGGGTAATTCATCTACTATTCCTTGAGGAGCTTCTCCTGCGGTTAATCTTGAAAGGTGGTCAGCTCTAAGATGATTTTTTCCTTTCTTGACTACTACTTCAAAGGCATACTACATGAGTAACAGAAACCAATGTATCAGTCGTCCGGTATTACAAGGCTTATTGACTAAGTACAATAATGCTTGATGATCCGTGAAGAACTTCAACTTATTTGCCGACAAATAATGCCTGAATTTCTTTATTGTGTAGATAATTCCTAATCTTTCTCGTTCTGTAGTGGTGTAATTTCTTTTTGCTGCATTCAATTGTCTGCTCGCGTAAGCTATAGGGAGATCTATATTACCTTCATTCGTGGGTTGTATCAACACACATCCTATGGCATAGTTGGATGCATCCACATGTACATGGAATGGCTTGCTCCAATCTAGGGTTGTTAATATAGGTGCTAAGCACAAACATCGTTTAAGTTCATTGAATGAATTTTCACACTCATCTATCCATTCAAACTTGGTCGAAAGAGAGTACAGAGGCTTTGCTATGATTGCATACATGTGTATGAATCATCTGTAATAACCACAATGACCCATGAAGGCCTGTACCACTTTTACATTATTTGGTCTAGGTAGGACTGCAATTACTTTCACTTTTTCCTCATCTATAGAGATTCCGTTCTTTGACACAACGTGTCCTAGAATTTTGCCTTGTATAACCATAAAAATGCACTTTTCAGGGTTCAGGTAAACGTGATATTCTCAACATTTGTCAAATACTTGCCTTAGTTCTGGGATATGAGTCTGCCTCATATTAGAATGAGTAGATATATCATCGACATAAACTTCCAAAGTCTTACATAAGAATTCCTTAAAAACCTGACACATAAGTCATTGGAAAGTGGCGGGTTCATTTGGCAGCCCAAATGGCATTGTGCGAAATGCAAATGTGCCCCATTCTGTGGCAAAAGCCATCTTGTGTTGATCTTTTGGAGCAATGGCTACTTGATTATAGCCTGAGAAACCATCAAAAAAGCTATAAACTTCCTTGCCCGCAACTCTTTCCAAGAAGTGTTATGTGATAGGAAGAGGATAACTATCTCTAGTCATGGCGGCATTAACTCTTTTAAGGTTAATACATACACGCAATTTTCCATTCTTCTTGGGCACAACCACAATGGGGGATACCCATTTAGTATGCTTGACTTCGTAAATGAATCCTGCTTCTAACAAACGATCTATTTCCTCTTTAATGTTAGCAACATAGTTACCATTATATGTCTATGGTTTCTGTTTCATAGGCTTTGCATCTAGAGTCATAGGGATTCTATGGGAGCATATATTTGGGTATAATCCTTTCAAGTATTTGTAACTCCAAGCGAACACATCTCTATATTCATGTAATAGGGCAATTAACTCTTCTTCTTCTTCATTTGTCAAATCATGTCCAATGTATGTACATTTTTCTTCTTCTTCTTCTATGGTAACTATGATTTTTTTGGTTTTCTCTCAATTATCATATACTTCTCCAACATCGGCTTTTCTTTTAGGCATTCGTACCATAATTTTTCTATCTTCTATTTCATACTTCTTGAAATTCTCCAGTACTTCCATGAGTGGTTCTTCTTCTTCTTCTGTCTTAGGTGATTTCTTTCTCTTCTTTTGTTTACTTTCTGTATCTTGTAGGGATGGCTCAAGTTGTTCCATTTGACTTTCCTTTTCCTCTTCAGGGGTTTTGGCTTCTACAAAGTAAAGATACTCCTCTTCTGTGGAACAGAAGGGTTCCATGATGATGGATTCTAGATCCTCATCACTACTCTCGTCCTGTTCTTGTGTCACTTCTGTGCATTTTTCTAGGATAAAGTCTTCCTCAACAGGCTCAATCAAAAAATGGAAATATCATACTCGTCCTCATCACAATGAGGGATCCATTGTTCTTCATTCACTGCTATGTCCATCGTAGCTAAGATTTCTACCCAACCATGAGGATCAAATTCCTCGTCTGGAAATACTATAGGTGCATAAGCTAGGTCTTGACGGGTTTGTGGATGTCGTTCTGAACCTAAGGTCCTGGCTTCTAACCGTTCTTCCTCTTGTTTGGCTACTTTACACATCCATAGATGAGTATCCTCGTGCAACCATGAGGGAATCTGACTCCAATGGATGTATTGATTCTGTTTCTTCTTATGTCTTATGGATGGTGTTCCATTGTATTGGCGGTACATCTCGATGGGAATAGTCTTTAAGATTGACTTTAGTAGTCACTCCTAAATGTTGCAAGTACAACGAATTAGTTCCCCAATCTTGTATGATTTGTAACTGACGCATGAATGGTCATCCTAAGAACATCTCGTAAGCATGATTCTTCCCAAAATCACAAATGGCAAAAGTGTGCTCAAACTCTACACCACAAGTGGTGAGAGATATGCCTTCTAGTAAGCCCAATGGCTTCTCTATGTGTCCATTAGCCATTTATAGCTTCATCCTAGTGGGTCTTAATGCTAGCTTACCCCAACGTTCCCATAAAGTAGTGGTAGCGATGGCTACTGCGACTCCTGAATCTAAGATGGCTTTGGTGGTGTAGCCCTTGTGGGTTATTGGAAGATAAGTGTTGCCTTCCTCTCCCTCACTTACATCTCCGATTTGTTCTACGGGTATCTCTGGTACCTTCTTGTGTGATCCCATCTACGAGCGAGTAGTAGCAACCTCAAGGAATTGATTTGCTATGTTCTTCCACAATTCTAGTTTAATCTTTAACAACTCCTCTATAGTGAGATGGCATTGTACTTTGGTTTTCTTTATCACTTTTGTGTTTCTAGGGATTACTGATTCTTCATTCCTCACTAGTATCACGGGTGCTCTCATGCTAATAGACTTGGCTTCCCAAGGTCCTATGAACTGAGGTAATTCTTGCAAAGAATTGGATTCAAAATCTGTGTGTTCACTCAGTTGTTCTTCCTCTACATCATCATAAATAGAGGGGATGTCTTGGGGAAATTGTTCCTGCAAGTCATCTATTTCTTGAATAGAAGGATGGTTTTCTTGCTCCTTTCTCCACTTCTCTTCTTGGATTTCTCTCAAAAATTTGTGTGAGTATTTATGTATGGAAAACAGGTTGTCTTCTACCTCTGTATTTGGTACTTGAGACAGGGATAGTGCATTTGTTTCTTGTGTCTCAAAGTCATTCGGGTTCCTATGCAGATTCTTTTTCTCCTTGCTATTGACCAAGTATTCTATCGTCTCCAGTAGTCCTTGAAAGTGTAATTCAGGTTTTGCCATGTTATTCCAATTAAGATAATGAGGGGCTTCAAACATAGTTTGTGCTAATTCTACCATCTTCATACAAAGTTTAGTCCTCTCAATTTCTAAGTCTGTGCATGGATAGTTCTTACTCATTTCAGCTATCTGGGGTCCTTCTTTTAATCTAGTGAGGTATGCATGAAACATCATGTCTAGATCTTCTAGTATGGGTTCCGCTAGCACTGATCCTGATCTCTAAGCTAGGTTGTCGTGATTAGATTCTTGAGAAGTCAATTCTAGGATTTTGGCTCTAGATTCCTTTAAACTGCCTTCCAACTCAGTAATCTTTTTACTCTATTTCCTCTTAATTCTTTCTCTGGAATCCTTCCAAGATTTTGTCTTTTTATTACTAGACTCTCCAACTTCACTAGTTCCAGCTAGATTTTCAGGATTAAGTTGTTGATTCCGTAAGAGCACCTGGGCTCTTGTTATAGCTTGGAGAGGCATGTTTCCTTTATGAAATGATCTCCTTGGCACCTAAAGCATGGTCCTCTAGGGCCGTGTGGTCTTTGTTGTCTTAACTGGGGTCACGGATTAGGGTTGGTATACATCACATTAGCATAATCGGGCTCCCAACTAGGTTCCAATGGTGGACTATAGTATTGATGTGTTTCCACATGTTTTGGTGACTCAGTATAATATGCGAGTGGACTATCTACATGAGTAGAGTCAAAAGTGTTATAATTAGGGTCACTTTCTGTGATCAGGGGTGAAGAAGGCACTATAGCCCTATTGAGGTTCTCTTCAGTAGCGGCGTATTTGATTGAGATGACATTAGCTAGTGGGGGTGGCTGCTGAGCTAAAACATGTTCAGGTCTTTGTTGAGCCTGATAAGAATAGTTATGTGGAGGCATGTAGTAATGAGGTTGAGCATTGTATTGACCTTGATACCTCACTGGTTGGGGGTATGCTTGTGGGTAGTTCTGTCATACTACTTGTTTGTTGTATGGGTAGTCCTAGGCCATGTGATTCATGTATCGTCTCTCAATCATACAGTATTGGCCACTAAGGTTGGCTTGCGGTTGTGTTACATTGGGACACACATTTGCCACATGATCACCACCACAGGTGTAACAACGCTTGTTTGTTGTTAACCTAGCCATTTGTTTACTAGAAAATCCTAGTTTCTGGGCCACTTTTTTTGTTACGTCCTCTATCGAGCTAGAAAGTTTTGAGGATGCTAGAGATGAACAATCTCAGTCCTTATAGACCTTTGAGAGTTCCAACTCATCTCCTAAGTTATCCTCAATGTCTATACAAATTCTTACACATTGCTCTAATGTTCTGGGTTCCTTCAAGTATACATAGGAGCGTAGTTTAGATCTCAAGAGGCCATCTAAAAACAATGACACTTGCTTGGCCTATGAGGGTAACTCTTGCATCAGACATCTCTCGACATATTGTCTAAACCTACGTCCTACAAGTCTAACTGTTTCCTAAGGGTTCTGTTTGAATCTATGAATCAATGAAGAAGTACCAATTCTGATTCCACTTTTAGAGAATTCCACTATGAGTGACTCTAACAAGTGATGAATATCTCTAAATTGCCTTTTTTGCAATTGTTGGAACCAAGTTAAAGCCGTGTTCTTTAACGTTAGTCCAAATGCATTGTATTTGTGTGAACATGTCTTCTACTTGCTCTGCTCGTAGCACTTGCTTAAATTCTGCAACATGATCATAGGGATGTCTTGTCCCATCAAAGTAGTTTTTCATTGGCTTTACTAATTGAGTGGGTCTTAGTATCCTTGGGTGTTCACGTGGTCTAGGTAGGGGAAAATCATCTCTACCACCTAGTATTCTAGGTTCCCTTTGTCTTTCCAATCTATCAGTGTCCATGGTTGGTCTATCTCTCCCTATGGGATGAGTGAAACTTACCTCTGGTCTCTCTTTGTTCTTCTCTCTTTGAGTGCCATGGGCTGAGGATGTTCCAGTACCCTGACAGCTCGTGTTTACATTTATTCATTATGGAGGGAATACTAACTCGCCTCTCCATGTGTAGGTATTTCTCGTGTGGTCTTGTACTAGAAGTACTCGCTCCGAAGTATCATCCAGGTATACAACTTTTCCAAGGGTATTTGGGTCCTTGAATTCGTAAATCATGATGGAACCTACCTCACTAGGTTGTTCCATTCTGTACCTCCAAAATGCTTCATCAGTTTCCTTATTTAGGAACAATTCTATGATTCTATTGTCCTAAGGGATCCAGTCTGAGATTATTACTCTTGTCAGTACAGATTTCCCTCTAGGTGTCCTAGGTTCTTCTCCTAGTGGTTCTTTTCCTTGGGATCTCGCTTCCGTATCTAGTTGAACTACACCAAACTCATTGGTATGATTTGGCTGAGTATTTATGATGTACATTGTTCCTTCTTTGTCTATGTATGCATCTCTCTCAAATTTCACTATTGGATGATCCAATCCAATGGTTTGGCCAGGATTGTGCAATTGCACCACTGATCTTCGCAAACCATCCTCATAGATGTGAGCACCTAAGTGATTGGTTCGGACATATTCTAATTGAGTTCTATAGGGTCCTTCCGATCTTTCCAAATATGCTATATTTAACCCTCCTTCTAGTCTTTCCATGCTAAAGGCCATTTTTGATTCACTGGTATCTGAGCCCAACTTGTAAGGGTAGCTACTCAATTGATGTGCCCACAAACGTGAAGTAATTCCTACACTTGCTTTTGATGATCTAAGGCTTTGTCGGTTTGACTTACCTATATGCTTGCTCGATCTAAGGTTCATGAATTTACCTCCATAGTCACTCAATACACACTCTAATCGTCAATGTTTCTTTGTTCTTAATTGCTTGTTCCGTTTTTAGCTCCTTTAAATTCTTGTCTTATCTCAATATATACATTAGGAATCAATTTTTCATTGTACTTTCGAGTTCTTGTTTCATCAAACTTAAATTCTTTCCTTTAGGTTTTCCGTATTGCACACTTTTATCTTGGTCTTGGACTTGAAAAATTAAGTCTCTTGGACTTGATGCATTCCTATCATCATTCTAATTTAATCCACAATGCTAAGGTTTTAGCTTAAGCTAATAATTGACTGAGGGGGTTGAGTATTCTTCCGACCTCGAGTCAGCTTCTTTGGTTGTTATGATGCCCAATAAGTCGCACTTCCCAAGCCTTGCGTTCTTCACTACCTTGCTTTGATTGCCCTTGGATAGCTCTTGCTAGACCTGTCAAAATCCAATGTTTAGACCACTTCTTAAATCAATGATCAAGCACTTTGATATAAACACCTTTAAGGGTCCTTTCTCCTTTGGCCCAAATTTCTCCAATGCCCCCTTTCTTTTCTAGTCCAAAAAAATGGGTTAACCTCTGTTGGCATACAAAGCAACAAAGGAGTCATGCACAATACGGCAACAAGGCCAGATCATTTTTTCCCATAGATTATGTACAATCCAAGTGATTTTAATCACTACACAAACATTGTAAATCCCGTTTTTGGTAGATTAGACTCCATTTTGTGCAAGCTGAGGAGTCCTCGAGCTTGAGGAGTATTAGAAGTACCATCATACCAAATTTCATAATTTTTAGACTTCGTTTGAGCCCTCAAAGAAGCCCTGGAACCTAATTTTTAACTAGGCCGGACACTAGGTCTGGACAGGGCCAAAAGCTAGTCAAAAACTATAAAAAGAGCTAGAGAGCTCATTTTTGGGGTTAGATTGTAATTGAAACAAACTTGTAAGAGCTTGTGAAAGTAATCTAAAGCACTCCATTGATTCTCTCTCTTTGTCTTGCCGTGTGTGCGCGTGTGTGTGTATGTGTGTGCATGTTTGTGTGCTTCTCACTCACGCACTTGTGCCGCCACTTGCTCGAGGTCTTCATACCATCCTCACGTCTTCCCGGATTGACATTAAAGGAGGTGCTACTCATCACTGAGCTACACCAAATTTTGGCGCCGTTGCCGGGGATCGAGCTTTGAGGACGAGCGTGTGATGGTAAGACGTAGAGTTGACGCGTTGGAGCGGTAGGTATTTTCTTCACTCTCATCGAATTTCTTTTACTTTCTTCACCATCTTCATCACCATCATCATCATTCCCATCTCCCACCTCCATCTCCATCATCGCAAAAATTTCAGTTTTTGACTATATCCCCATCTCCACCTCATTTCCCTCATTTCACTTGTGAGAGAGAGCGACAGAGCGAATTTGCATGCGCTGTTTTTGCATGTTTCTTGAGCTATTTTGCAGGTTTTTTGCTGTACCATCATCCCCAGCAGTGTGCGCAGGTACGACAGGCTCTGCACAGTTCCCGAGACGACGATCTCTGTCTATCGCGACAGACAGAAAATCTTAACATTTTGTGAATGCATGAGTAGCACTGTAACCTACACCTTGAGGGCATTCTAGATCACTAGAAGTTTTTCAAAAATTTGCGTTTTTTCTGTCTATCGCGACAGACACCGTCTATCGCGACAGACACCGTCTATCGCGACAGACACCGTCTATCGCGACAGACAGAAATCCGCGACAGACACCGTCTATCGCGACAGACACCGTCTATCGCGACAGACAGAAATCCACGATAGATAGCGTCTATCGCGACAGACACCGTCTATCGCGACAGACAGAAATCCGCGACAGACACCGTCTATCGCGACAGACACCGTCTATCGCGACAGACAGAAATCCGCGACAGACACCGTCTATCGCGACAGACACCGTCTATCGCGACAGACAGAAATCCGCGACAGACACCGTCTATCGCGACAGACACCGTCTATCGCGACAGACAGAAATCCGCGACAGACACCGTCTATCGCGACAGACACCGTCTATCGCGATAGACAGAAATCCACGATAGACACCGTCTATCGCGACAGACACCGTCTATCGCGACAGACAGAAATCCACGATAGACACCGTCTATCGCGACAGACACCGTCTATCGCGACAGACAGAATTCCACGATAGACACCGTCTATCGCGACAGACACCGTCTATCGCGACAGACAGAATTTCACGATAGACACCGCCTATCGCGACAGACACCGTCTATCGCGACAGACAGCCCCCACGATAGATTGTGTCTATCGCGACAGACACCGTCTATCGCGATAGACAGGCATTTTCGGCAAAAAATTAAGGAGTGAATTTTTGGAAATTTAGGCTAAATTTTGGGCATATTTGCACTTTCATGTACTCATCTACTTACGAAGGCCTTAGAAAATGCATTAAAACCCCCGAAAGGTTCTGTTTGTCTAGTTAACCCCCTAAACCCTGAACGGTCATAACTTTTTCATACGAAATCCATTTTCTGAGCTCTAGGGCTTGTCGGAAAGCTCGTGACATATACTACACGCCCTCAACTGTTTTTTATAAGAATAACGCGTTGATTTTCAGATAGGATATTTGGAAGTTGACACACTGAGGGGTAGGAACACCAAGGGAGCTCTAGAGTAAATTTCTAACAATGCAAAAGGGGGAACAAGGGTCATTAAAAAAAAGTGTCTGAAATAAATTGTCTGTCAATTGAAAGGTCTACTTGGAGCTAATCTTGGGATTTATGCAGGCCTATTGAGAAGCAATTGAGAGTATCCAAGCAAGGGTGTGGCACACGCTTGAGAATCAACTTCTCGAGCACTAAAGAGCAAGGTTCGGCAAGAAAGGTAGGAATATTCTCAACTCCTCTTCGTCAATTCCTAGCCTAGGCTAAGAGCGATTAGAAGTAGGAGTAAGTCAGGGCGACGATAGGCCACTATCAAGTTGAAGACTACCTAAAAACTCAAGTTCAAGCTAAAAACTTAATCTCTGTACTGTCGACAACATAAAGGAAAGAACCTAACGTGGAACGATCAACCTGAAAGTACGAAGAACATTCAAGCATTCCTGACGACGTAATAGCAGACAAGACTTTAAACACGAGGAATAACTAAAAAGAATCAAGTGACTGGTACCAATTGATCGGCAACGAGGTTGTACTCTGGGCAAAAATTTGGGCTAATCAGTTAGGCATATGAACCTTAGATCAGGACGACACCTAGTAAGAGAGAGACAAAGCCTTAGGTCTTCAGAGGCTAGTGTCAACCACACTGCTAGGTCCTGGGCCCAGCAGTTGAGCCACCACTCGAACTACCCTCGCTCTGAGACCAGTGAGTCAGAGATGTCTCAAGGCATGGACAAACCTACGGGAAGTTCAGGAGTGCCCTACTTGTACAGGGTAGAAGGCCCTTACAAAACACAGTTGGAGTACCTGAGGACCAACCGATTAGGTGCTAGCATCTATGAGGACGGCTTAGGAAGATCTGTGGTCCAGATTAAAAACCCTGATCAATCCATTGGACTAGAACACCCAGCTGTCAAGTTTGAAAAGGGTGCATACCTGGACAAAGAAGGAACTATATATGTAGTCACTAGTCATCCTGATAGGACAGATGACTTTGGGAATGTAATCTCAGAAGCGGACTTAGGTGACCTGGAACAAGGGAACATGGGTGCGGAACCTAGAACCCCTCGAGGTAAATCAGTTCTCACTAGGATTATCACGCCTGAGTGGATCCCCCAAGATAACAAGTGCATAGATTTGCTTCTCAATCGAGAAACGGACGAAGCCTTCTGGAGGTATAAACCGGATCACCCAACTGACCTAGGAACAATCATGATCTATGAGTTTAAGGATCCAGATAGCCCAGGTAGAGTGACCTACTTAGACCACACGTCAGAGAGGATTTTTGTGGTGACAGAAAATGATAGGCATGCTTACACTTGGAAGGGCGGATTCATTTTCCCCCAACCAAGATCAAATGTAGCCTATGGTCACCCTGGAGCTGGAACATCCCAGGCTCATGGTATGCAAAGAGACAGAAGTAAAGATAGACCAGAGGTAAGTTTTGCCAATCCAGTGGGCAGAGAAAGAACGAGAACGGAGACGAATAGGGTAGAACCTGAGATGCATAGAGCCCACAGGAACCAAAGAAATGTAGATGGATTCCCTCTGCCGAGGCCTAGAGAGCACACAAGAACTTTGAGACCCACCCAGCTAGTTAAGTCCATGAAGAATTACTTTGACGGCACAGGAGATCCCTATGATCATGTGGCAGAGTTCAAGCAAGTCTTGAGAGCTGAACAAGTGGAGGATCTGTTCACGCAGTACAATGCCTTCGGTCTAACCCTTAGGAACACAGCACTTACGTGGTTTCAGCCATTAGATGAACGCCAGTTCAGGAGCATAGATCAACTCCTAGAGGCATTCATTATAGAGTTCTCTAAGAGCGGCATAAGACACAACACCTCCTCACTGATTCACAGCTTCAAGCAAACCCCTCAAGAGACTGTGAGACTTGCAGGAAGAAGATTTAGACAATATCTTGAAAGGTGCCCTATTTCGGAGCTACCCACATCTGCTAAACAAGTAGCCTTATTTCTTGACGGATTGCTGAGCCCAAAATTGAGATCCTATGTGTATCTGAAAGACCCTAGGACTATAGAAGAATGTGTACGTATGTGCATTGACATTGAAGATAACCTAGGAGAAGAACTAGAGCTTTCCAAAATCTACAAAGATTCAGATAGTGCTTCTAGTCACTCTTCCACGCAATCCACATCAATTGAGGAACTCGCAGAGAAAGTGGCACAAAAACTAGGCGTCTCTAGCAAACAAATTCCTAGGTTTGCCCCTGTGAAAAGATGCTATACTTGTGGTGGCGACCACATGGCGAATGTCTGCCCTATTATGGCTCAACCCCAAGTAAACCCTAGTAGCCAGTACTGCACCATAGAACGGAGATACACCAATCACACCGCACAAGATTGCCCATACAACAAGCAGGCAGTTAGGCAACCCTATCCGCAGCCCTACCAACAAGGCCGATACCAGAACCAAAATCCACCACCACAATATGCTAGACCCCAACAAACCTACCAACCACAATATCAAGCCCAACAGAGACCCCAACCGGTACTAGCTCAACAGCCCCCAAACCCCGCTAACGTGATTCCAGTAAAGTATGCTGTTGCAGAAGAAAACCTGAATAGGGCCATAGTACCAGTAACCCCATTGATCTCGGAAAGTGACCCAAGTGACCATAGCTTTGATTCTACACATGTCGATAGTCCCCAAGCTTACTACATGCAGTCTCCAGAACATGGTGAGTCCTACTATAGTGAAGAACCAAGTGAACCTAGTTGGGAGTCGGATTACACGAACGTCATGTATGCAAACCCCAACCCTAGGCCTCAACCTAGGCAGGTACGACCACCCTTTCCTAGAGGACCATGCTACCGATGTCAGGGGGATCACTTCATTCGCGATTGTCCCTTACCTGCACCTACACAAAATCAGTCCGTGACGATCCAAGGCTTTTGCCAAGACTGTGGAAAAGAGCATCTCTTACGAGATTGCCCAAAGAACCCCAATAACATGCCAAAAATCACTCCTATCAATGTGATTGGGTTGGTTGTGGATGCCTCAGGAAGTGTCACTTCCACTGCACCAGTGCAGGTGGTTACTAGAGCTCAGGCATTGCAGCAAAACCAAGAGGCAAGCCAGGAAAAGGGCCCAGAAGCTAGCGATACTGAGAGCCAAAATAAAAAGAGAACAAGAGCTTGGAAAGATAGCCGCGAACGCATGAAAAGGCAATGGGCAAAGAAGATGAGTGAACTTGAGGAAAGTCTACGAGAAACCAAGGCTAAAATCATAGAGATCACGTCTCAAACGCACTCTCACACATTCCCACCGCTACCATCCACATCACCCTCCATCCCTTCACCCTCTAAGACAGTCCACGCAACCCACCCACCACCCCAAACAGGATCAGTATTAGCTGATCCCACTCCCGAAGACATAGACATGATGCTTAAAGCATATCAGGCCAGAATCCAAGAAGGGCCAAACGTCACGGATCATGACAAGTGCTATCCTAGAGCTGACCTAGAGATAGAAAGAACCAAACTATGCGCGAAAATGGTCGCATTGGCTCAGACTATGTTTGAAGCCAGTCGCCTTTTCAATTACTCAGGCTCAGCCAAAACGCAATTACACTTGGATGGATTCCTAGAGAAGTTAGAGAGGATAATTGCAAGATCTGACAAGGAAGAAAAAAATCAAGACCAAGAAAAAGCAAGCAAAAACAGGAATCATTCCCAATCAGAAGTGTATGTGGCCAATGCCCCTAAACCGGACAACTTCCCCTCCTTAGAAAGAATAGAGAGGCCAATAGCACAGCCAGAAAAGGAACCTACCCCTCAAAGAAAGGAAAGGGCAAGAGAACGGGTAAGCCAGCCTCTTCAGAAAGTCCATGTGCCTCCTCAAGGAGCCTATCTTCCTCCCCAAAGGTCACAGGAGCCCCCCTCGAAAGCATATGTACCTCCACAGGTAACCCACATTCTTCCCAAAGAGCGTATGAGCCTGTTCGGAAAAGTAATAGAATAAGTAATCCTCCCCAAGAAGCTTGTGCTCCAGCCATTTGCGAGAACGAGGAGAGAGTCAACAATAGAATCAGCCCTCCTTCACAGGTTGCTTATGCGCCCAATTCTACGGAGCCAGACACTTCTTCTTCTATGAATCGCTTTGCCCCAGACTTCCTACGAGAGATTCAAGAAGACAAATGGGATAACGAAAGCGAGGTCGCCCCTCCTTTTGAACTTGTGGACGATGCACACGACCAATTCCCACAAGACATCCCATCTATTTACGGGGAGCATGAGAGTGTTCAGTCTCACGAGAGATTGGACTTTGAGTCTAATTCCATACAGGAGCTACCCCACTTCACAGGCCCATGGGAAGCAAAGTCCACATGTATGAGAGCACCCACAGTCATGGTAAGGAACGACGACTCAGTCATACCGAGGAACACGGAGGTAGTAACGAACACCAAGGTGCAACGCGATCTCACTTTGGAAGAGCTGTCTGAGGATAGACCAAACGCGCGGAAATATGTAGCTAGTCAAGTAACTGAAACTGCAAAACCTCGTTCCCGGGTAGGATCCCATAGGACAGTACCGGAAATTCCCTTGGATAAGATAGGAGATATGTGTGAAGGTGAAGAAGGGAACACCTACCTTCCCATCACCTATCAGGACTACACCACGAAGGCAATTTTGGACTCAGGTGCAGGAGTTGCAATTGCCACCACCTCCTTATGGAAGCGTTGGGGCAAGCCAGCACTCAGGCCAACAAGGATGAAATTGCAAATGGCCGATGGTCACATAGAGAGACCCCTAGGATTGCTAGAAGGGATAACTCTCACCACTTGTGGTGTCCAGTTTGAACATAGTTTTGCTATATGTGACTTCAGCAAAAATCATGCCTATGAGATGATTTTGGGAAGACCATTTATGCGACAATTGCAAGTAGTACAGGATTGGGGAACCAACTCCTTGTATTTGCAACACCTGGGTGTTACGACCAAAGTCAATCTCAAGGATTATTCTCATAGAGATGTCCCCCCTATCCAATGGAATCCCATCCATAGAGCCAAAGATGATACAGAATCGGTGCATTCCATAGGGTCTGGATCCTCATGGATGCATGAAGACACCCACTTATGGATGTGCAAGGTAGCAGTAGAAGAAGAGAAGAGAGAGAAAGCCAGAGAGGTAGGTGCGAAAGAAACCCATAGATCAATCCAAGACCCAGCCTATGCACCTGTAGTTTTTCCAGACGAAGAATTTGAACCTCACGGTTGGGCAGAAATCTTAGCAACAATGGACGTAGCCATCAACGAAGAACAATGGACACCTCACTGTGATGAGGATGGCTATGACATTTCCGTCTTCTCCATAGAGCCAATCATGGGAGAGGCAGTTTTAGAAGAATGCGAACCTAGCCTTGATGCATTTGAGGATGCAAGTGACTCCGATCTAGAGTCAATCATTATGGACCCACCTTTTGCATCAGATGAAGAATACTTCCATGAAGTAGAATTTCAACCCCAGAGGCATGGAGAGGTTACAAATGATGTACGATTAACGACGCATATGACCCCTAAGGAAGAAGGAAAGAAACGAAAGAAGAGAGAAGCCTTACCAGCAGAGGAAGAATCTTTGTTTGAGGTCCCAGAAAATTTTAAGAAGTATGAGATAGATGATAGGAGAGTCATGATAAGAATGCCTAAACGAGAGGCACAATCAGGAGAGGCCTATGATAACAAAGAGACCACCAAGAAAATAGTAGTGGCCATAGAAGAAGGAGAGGAGAGATGCACGTATATAGGCCATGACTTGACAGAAGAAGAAGAGCAAGAGTTGATTGCCTTGCTAAGAGAATACAGAGATGTATTCGCTTGGAGTTACAAGGATTTGAAAGGTGTTGACCCTGACATATGCTCACACACCATTCCCATGACCTTAGATGCCAAACCCTCTAAGCAAAAGCCTTATACATATAACGATAACTACGCTGCTAAGATCAAGGAAGAGATAGATAGACTGGTTGAAGCTGGGTTTATCTATGAAATTGAGCACACTGAATGGGTATCCCCCATCGTAGTGGTGCCCAAGAAGAATGGCAAGCTGCGTGTGTGCATTAACTTGAAAAAGGTTAATGCCGCCACGATTCGAGATAACTATCCGCTTCCCATCACAGAGCATCTCTTAGAAAGAGTGGCAGGCAAGGAAGTGTACAGCTTCCTTGATGGATTTTCGGGCTACAATCAAGTAGCCATAGCTCCAGAGGATCAACATAAGACAGCCTTTGCCACAGAATGGGGCATTTTTGCTTTTAGAGTAATGCCATTTGGGCTTACCAACGCACCAACTACCTTCCAGAGACTAATGTGCCATGTGTTTAAGGAGTTCCTAAGGAAGAGTTTAGAAGTCTATGTTGATGATCTTTGTGCTCATTCCAACGTTAGGCAAACCCATATTCCTGAACTCAGACAAATCTTTGACAAATGTAGAGAATATCAAGTCTGCCTAAACCCAGAAAAGTGCGTTTTTATGGTTAGGCAAGGCAAGATTCTAGGACACATAGTATCAAAGAATGGCATATCTACCGATGAAGAAAAAGTGAGAGCCATAGCAGAGCTACCTAGGCCAAAGAATGTCAAGGAAGTACAAGCTTTCATGGGGCATTGCGGTTATTATCGACGATTTATACACATGTATGCTGTCATTGCAAAGCCCATGTACGGACTTCTGACAAACTTTGAGTGGACGGATGAATGTGAGAATTCCTTCCAGGAACTTAAACGAAGATTATGTTCAGCACCAATCTTGACCACACCAGATTGGAATAAGCCATTCCATGTTCATGTTGATGCGTCCAATTATGCCATTGGATGTGTGCTTGCACAACCTACTGGTGAAGGTAATATGGATCTTCCAATTGCCTATGCCAGTAGACAATTGAATGCGGCTGAACGGAATTACACCACTACAGAGCGCGAAGGATTAGGCATGGTATATGCAGTCAAAAAATTTAGACACTATTTGCTTGCAAATAAGTTTAAATTTTTTACTGATCATCAGGCATTGTTATACCTAGTAAACAAGCCATGCAATACGGGAAGATTAGTAAGATGGTTTCTCTTGCTAATGGAATATGATTTTGAGGTCGTGGTAAGAAAAGGGAGGACTCACTTGAGAGCAGATCATCTCTCTAGACTCACGTCTGGAGAAGCCCCACAAGGAGTATCAGATGACCTTCCTGATGCTTACCTATTTAATTTGGAGGTGGTGCCGCAGTGGGCTAAGCCTTTGGTACCAGTCTTGACATACGGGCCTAACCATCCAGTGGTAAACACACGGAATAGAGAGGTTGTAAAAGCCCAAAAGTATCACATCATGGCCGGAAGCATGTACAAGCACACAGATCAAGGGATCTTGGCTTGTTGCGTAGAAGAGGATGAGTACGCTAAATGGTTGCAATTAGCACATGTAGGTGCATTAGAGCAACACCATTCAAAACAACGAACTTTACAGACTCTAAAAAGATTCGGAGTGCACTGGCCAACTATGGAAGCTGATGTCCAAAAGTTGTGCAAGGAATGCCCAATCTGTTGCACTAAACCACCAGTGGAACATGCCACTCTTTATCAAGTATCCATTGTGCCAGATTGGAGTGAACCTCTAGTATCATTCTTGAGAACAAACACATTCCCTCCAGACATGACTCTAGCTAGGAAAAGGAGTTTAGAACAAGAAGCCCAGGATTACTCACTCATCGGTAATAATCTATATAAGCACGGTAAAGATGGTTACCTGAGACTATGTGTCCACGAAAGTGAATATCTGAAGATCTTGGAAACTGCTCACCAAGGTGTAGCAGGAGGACACTTTGGACCAGATCGGGTAATCAAGGCGATACTATTTGCGGGCTTCTGGTGGCCTACCCTTCACATGGATGCACATACCTATGTGAAACGGTGTGATGTCTGTCAAAGGACTCAGTATCCTATACGCAAAGATGAGATGCCACTGAAACCTATGATGAGTGGACGTGCATTCTCTAAGTGGGGAATAGACTTCGTAGGTCCTATTAATCCCCCAGCTAAGGGTTCTCATGCGGAATACATCATTGTGGCAACAGATTATCTCACCAAGTGGGTAGAGGTAAAAGCTACAACCAAGAACGATGCTCAAACAACTGCCAAATTCTTGTTTGAGAATGTATTCACGAGATATGGACTACCTATAGAGATTGTAAGTGATAGAGGCACTCATTTCTTGAATGAAGTTATTGAAAATCTACTCCAAGAATTCTTGGTAATACACAAGAAGTCTGCCCCTTATCACCCTCAAGCTAATGGTCAAGCTGAGAGCACTAATAAGATTTTGTGCAATGTGCTGACAAAATTAGTGAACACTAAACGCTCTGACTGGGACAAACAGCTACACCATGCTGTTTGGGCATACCGAGTTGCCTACAAAACGGTACTCCAAGCCACCCCCTTTCAGATGGTATTTGGCCAAAACGCTGTGTTACCCTTGGACTTCCTGATCCCTACATTGAGAGTAGCACAAGAGCACGAATGGACAGGTCATGAGCTCTCCTCTAGGATCTTTGACCTTGAACGATTAGGGGAAACGAGACTGAGAGCCGCTGCAGGGATATACGCAGCCAAGAAGAGACAGAAGGCATATTTTGATGCCCACGTGAAGGATAAAGGCTTGAAAGCAGGAGATCTAGTTTTAGTCTATACACTAAAACAACACGCGAGGAAGCTAGAAAAGAGAGGCTACGGACCTATGATCATCAATAGGATCTCCACGAGCGGAGCAGTACAATTGGCCACATTAGAGGGTGATGTTCTCCCAAATTATATTAGCGGTTGCAGAGTCAAGTTGTATCAGGAACCCCTCACGGAGGAAATGCTCAGTCGACTCAACACTGCTAAGAAACGCAAAGAGGAAGAAAAGCGAGTTCGAGAAGAGGCTCAAGCTGAAGCTTTAGAATGCTGTCGTCGGGGTTCTTAGAAAGGAGGTTGTGAGCAATAAAAATTAGCTCGGATGTTAGAAGATTATAAGACCGCTCGATCAACTTTTAATCCCTTATGCCAATAATCTCGAAGGTATGTGGTGGGTCCTTCTAAAAGCAATGCGCACTAGTGATGATATCATTTGGCCAAGTAGTCAACATCCATTGAACACATGCTAACGATCGATTTTATACTATCCATGGGTTTGAAACAAACATATTTAAATGAAAAGACTCACATTTGCTAGCTACACTGCGATTCGAATTACCATTCTATTATTCCAAGGGAGAAGCATAAACGTGGAAGGAAAGAACTTTCTTCATTCTGGTGTTTCGGTTTTTAAAGCAATCTGACGAAAAGAAAGGATCAGAATCAAAAGTTATTATAGTTTTCTTTGAGTAACGATACTTACTTACTTGAAAAAAAAAGTCAACATAGCCACACTACTACAGATCTCATACAAAAATAAATATCCGAAACATATGTATTCAACTAGTTCCTCAAATGCATGATTAAAATTCAAAGAAATATCGAGACAAAGATCTCTGCTGCTCTAGTTTATCGTTCGCTATGATTCCATTAGCGACAAACAGATGGAGTTTTACACATATTCCATGCAGTTAAACTCATATTTGCAATAATTTAACTAGCGATCTTTTTAACTCTTCGGAATTTCATTCACAATTTTAGCTCTTTCAGAAGCACACATTTCGGAAATGTAGTGGAAAATCAGAACTTTGATACTACTCCCATAAATCCACCAGTATCTCTGCATGGTGAAATAATGTCGACACAATACAATGGCCTTACTACTTCTCCATGTTCTATAGTACTTTAAGTTTGAATCATTACAGCAAAACATTAACCAGAATTTCGAGTTATTACAGCAAATCCTTAATTACAGCAGAACGTTAATTCTAGCAAAAACGTTAATCAGAAGTGTGTAGAGAGAAAAAAAAACTCAGTATACTGTAAGCATGCCTAGCAGTGATAGTATCCGAGTGTTCGCACAATTCGTGAACTTCCTGTCGAAAAGAAACCATGTCAACTGCTCTCCATCCTCAGTAAAGTACACGGTGCCACCAATCCCTTTCTCCAGATTCAATTCGTGTCTGATCTTCAAGCACTGAGCATGATCTGTTGCTCCATCAAGACTCTATCATCAAGTTCTCCACGGATCATAGAGCTAACTGAACCGATTTTTTTGAGCATCAATCTGCCTTCTTTTGAGCTGGTTGTTATTCACTTCCCTGCAACACCAAAGCTGCAATGAATTTTGTACTCCTCACTTATGTACACATTCTTGTTAGCAATGATATCAACTCATGTATGTTCAAAGAATTGACTATATCATTTCGGCACATCTCCTTGTCATCATGATATCCTGCTCTGATTTTCCTGCCTTTCCAGCCCCCATACATGCTCTTGAATGATTCTCAGCAATGTGAACCTTCTCTCTCTACCTAATTACGCCCGCCCTTCGATATCCTGGATTACTCCATCATAGAATATTAATCTCCTCTTGAAGAATAGCGCGATGCGCTACATATTGTAATCTTCATATATCCTCCTGGCTCTTAATCTACAGCAGTTGCATATCACTTTAATGATTAATCCCCCTCCTTTGAAATAACAGCATCCGAAAAGAAAACGAGTGATGAACTCCAGAAGTGTGCGCAAACTACTCCCTCCCTCTGAACTCTCTGTTCATTCTTGCAAATCACAAGGAAGACTTCTCCTTCCTTTCTTCACCATTAGTGCAAAGACACCGTATATTCTCCCTAGCAGTTTGCCGACGTAGCTGTCTTGCTCCCCTCATGCTTCAAAAAAAATCCGTTGCTTAATAATCTGTTGCCTCTTTTGAGTATTGATGCCTTTTTAGAAGGTCGGCCTGGAATTACGACACCCTTTTACTCCAAATTGCTGCTCTAAATCCCATGCATGTTGTCCGCTGCACATTCCTTGCCTTTTGCATATACCTCCCAAGAAGGAAGAAGATCCTCCGCATGCACACGTCCTCTTGTTGGCACAATAGGAAAGTGATCCTAAAAATCCCTTTCGACTTTGGTTTTCCTAGAAATAACATCGCGAAGCATCCCGAATGGTGCGGTTCAGCCTCTTCAAAACATCTTATGCCGAAAGCAATGGCTTCAAATCGTGACCACCTTCAAATCGTGACCACATCCACCCCCTCTGAACCTGTACATCCTCCGGATGTACCACCATCGATCTCGGTATCTACAAGTCTTCAAGAATCCAAATGTGAGTGAAATCAAGTGCATGGGTTAAAACAAATGTGCCTATGCACGGCCATGTAATGAGCCCTACATATGCATACTCTAAGTGCATAAAAAAACAGCATGGTGCAAATAAGGGAGGTATTAGGAATTCGGTGTTGAGGATGTACACTCAAATTGAACTCACATTTTCATCATGGATATACAATTCAATACAAGTGCAATCACTCGTGCAACTATGGGTTTTAAACAAAATATTACTCGTGCTCTTTACATTTCATTTATGCATGTGTTAGGTGCATGAAGGGAAACAAAATGGTGCAAAAATATCAAGGTTTTATGGTATCTAAGCAACGCTCACATCACTCACAACTCCACTCTCTTACAGATGCAATCACTCTCCCTTACTCAGAACTATTCTCTCTTATCATTCAAAACTTGCTTTATTATTTTTCAATGATATTTACCTATCTAATTGTGCAGATGGACGTGCTTCTACGGAATTTCAAAGACGTGTTTCTATAAATTTTTACATGCATATTTGGCATGCAATGCATCTCAAAGATGGTGCAAAGAAAAGATCAGGGATAAAGCACGATAGCTAATGAAAAAGATTTTCACAACTTTGTTCTTTAGTCATCATCTCCGTTGGCTTCGCTTGATCATTCCTGCACTCATAGAAACTAAACAAATCATGAGAAACATCAAATCATATGACACAATATGTACATGCAATCCATGAAAGAACTTCGGGAAATCATTTGCAGTAAACCATAAAGACGTAATTTGAAAGTGGTTGCCTCCTGCATAATCCATCAAACTCCTAGATCTTCGATCAACTCCATATCAACACCTGTTCTCAAAACTACATAAGAGAAATTAGTAGCATCACATTCAAGAATCACATATTAAAAAACTTCATTCATTTGAACATTAAAATCTCTATTTGAATTATTTTTGACTTCAAACCACTCATCCAACATGCATTCATTACCATAGGTGTTCCCACTTTAATTTCTTGCATTTTTTTAGTTTTATTTGGTTTCTTCTATCTATCTTAAGATTAAAGCAAAAAACACAAGTTATATACATTTTTATTTACAAATTTCCTTTTGGTATTATTTGTTCTCATTTATTAGGGTTTCTCCCTTCAGACCCATCTCCCTTGATATATGATCACCAAAGAAACTGTGCTTGAAAAGAAGCCATCTCTGAACTGCATCAATCAAGGTAGCATTCTTAAACAAGTTAGATATGTGGACAAGCCATTTCATTTGCTCGTCCATTCCTTGTAGGCTTGACTGGCATACATAGCTTTTAGAAAATTCAAACATCCATGTTTCAATCGTTTGGGCATAGTCTCCTTTATTCATGATCCTCTCATGTGAGGTTACTCTCGATGAGTCAAACACACATGAATATAGAGTGTTGATTTTTAATATGCTTAAATCATTTTTAAAAATTCCGTGCAAGCATGGATTTTGATTCATTTCATGCTTGGGATCATTTGAGGAAATATCTTCAATTGCATCATTTCGAATATGTTCTTCATCTTCATCGAAATAAACGTATTGATTAGATTCATTCAATTCCTTCATCAAGTAGAAGTGAGCATCATGCTCAGATGATATTACATAATCATTTTTATCTTCCAATCTATCACGATTCCTTTCTACTTGAGTCCCATTGATTATGGTATCTGCTTCTTGTTCTAGTCTTTCCAGGAACTCTTCATTATTGTCTTTGTTATGTTCCCAGAATATTTCTCCCTCAATGTGAATGGAATCCATATCCTCATATTCAAGAAAATCTTGATCTTCAATTTCTTCATCCAAAATGTCATCACAAGATTCTACATCCATCTCCATCGATTCTTGCTCGTTCTCTTCTGAGGATGTACTTAGTCCACCTTCTTCAAGCATTGATTCTTCAATCACTGATTCTTGCTCAAGAATCTCATCATGTATGAGAATCTCAACATACGCATCCAAATCAATTTGAGCTTCATCGTTGCAATCGTTTGACTCAATAGTTTTACATTGGATGTTCTTCAATGCTATACACGCATCTGATTTATCATATGTCACAATAAACATTTCATCTGCCACTTTATGCTCAATTTCTTCAACGTGTGGACTCAACTCAACATGATTATTTTTGACATACATTATCAGTATTTAGAGAAATGATCAATGGTATTTTCCCATCCTCCTCATGTTCATTCATATTTCTCTCTTCATAGAATGTAGCTTCATTTCCATACATATCATTATTTTGAATTCCATCCAACTTATCCTCTTTTTTATGTGTAGGATCTTTGTCCAATGTGACATCGCTCAAAAGAATATCAGTATCTTGATCTTGATCTAGACTATCGGTAGGATTAGGATCATGCTTATCACCATTGCCATATACATCACTATCTAGAGGACTTATCATTTGTACATCCTCTAGATTAGCATCATACTCATCTTCGTCATCACACATTTCAACCTCTAGAGGACTCATTATTTGCATGTCCTCCTTCATATAAGTAAGTTCGTTTTCTTGCATCTCTGTATGCATGTATAATGCAGATTCCTGCATATCCATTTTCTTACCCATCGGATCTTCTATTGACACGTCCTTAGATTCAACATCATGTTCTATGGGAGTTCCTTCATGTAATTCAGTCATTAGATCAGAAGTTTTATCCGAATCTTGTGTTAGAAAAGGATCATCACCATCAAGTGACATCCAATCATACTCCACATCTTGCCCGATGTCATCATGTAAGGATGCATCTCGAGCTCGATCTTCAGACATATTTATTAGGTTCTCTATTTGTATCTCATCTTTTATCTCTATTTGGTCACCTATGAGCCTTCTAGATATCTCTATCTCTTTGTTTGTATCTTGATATGTTTCTTGATTTGTTTGGTTATCTTTTATTCGATGTGAGGAATTTATCGGAGTAGAGGAAGCTTCATCTTGATTTCTTGTTGGGTTTTGTTGGTTTTTGTTTTGTTTTATGTTCGTTGTTTGTTTAGTTTGATGTTGGTTTAGTTTGGTTTGATTTTGATTTAGTTTGGTTTGATTTTGATTAGCTTCTACTTGCTCTTTTGATCCTCCCATCTTCGGGCTTTGTCCACTCATGGCACCTAAAGATATAATCATTGTAAAGAAATCTAGGGGCTCTTGGCACCTTGTAACCTTTGAGGTTACATCAATCACACTTTTAGAAGTTTCTTCATATTTCCCATCATCACTATGGATATCAAGCCCATGCATATCTATTTCATGCCCAAATGGGGTCTCTACAACCTCATGGACTTGAACATTATCCACGATTGGTAAAATGCTTGGAACATGGTTATAATTTTCATCTGTTTGAAGATCTGTTCTCCAATCATTTAAAAAATTCTCTATTGTTTGTTGTTTCTTTACGTATTTCATCACAGCTTCATGGACGAGCATCCAATCCTCTGTGAGTCCTGAGTCGGAGTCTATATCTTGTAGAAGTGGAATTAACTCCTCTCGGGCATTAACATCGATTGTTCGAAGAAACAACGAAACTCTTTCATGACTCATGCACCTCTTATCGTGCTCGGAAAGATCATCATATTGTCGCTCAAACTCTTCTTTGATCTCAAGAATTGGTTGGTCTTTGGGCATATGAACCCACCTCAGGAAAGATCTACGAGTTACTTTATCAAGATCCTCTAGCATAAACTGCTTGAGGAGTGTCGTTTTGTATTGGGACCATGTCGTTTGATTGATTTGCATTATTTGGTCTCGCTCGTCGTAATCCGACACATAGATAAAGTTTTCACATAATTCTTTTTCCGTCATCGGACTTAGTCCGACACCTAGATATTTGGCCTCGAGTTCATATTCTTTGCAGAACTTTGAGACATTCTTTCCATTGAAAAAGCCACACCGATTGACTAGACGTTCATGAAGTGATTGGATGGCTTTTTGACGCCTATCCTCTTCTTGAAATCGTAGGAATTGAGCTAGGATCTCTTCCATTTTGATTATGCTAATCTTTGTGGCTCTATAACTCACTCACCCCCTCCTTTCACGTCGGGTTCACCAGGTATGTCGTCGGGGTTCTTAGAAAGGAGGTTGTGAGCAATAAAAATTAGCTCGGATGTTAGAAGATTATAAGACCGCTCGATCAACTTTTAATCCCTTATGCCAATAATCTCGAAGGTATGTGGTGGGTCCTTCTAAAAGCAATGCGCACTAGTGATGATATCATTTGGCCAAGTAGTCAACATCCATTGAACACATGCTAACGATCGATTTTATACTATCCATGGGTTTGAAACAAACATATTTAAATGAAAAGACTCACATTTGCTAGCTACACTGCGATTCGAATTACCATTCTATTATTCCAAGGGAGAAGCATAAACGTGGAAGGAAAGAACTTTCTTCATTCTGGTGTTTCGGTTTTTAAAGCAATCTGACGAAAAGAAAGGATCAGAATCAAAAGTTATTATAGTTTTCTTTGAGTAACGATACTTACTTACTTGAAAAAAAAAGTCAACATAGCCACACTACTACAGATCTCATACAAAAATAAATATCCGAAACATATGTATTCAACTAGTTCCTCAAATGCATGATTAAAATTCAAAGAAATATCGAGACAAAGATCTCTGCTGCTCTAGTTTATCGTTCGCTATGATTCCATTAGCGACAAACAGATGGAGTTTTACACATATTCCATGCAGTTAAACTCATATTTGCAATAATTTAACTAGCGATCTTTTTAACTCTTCGGAATTTCATTCACAATTTTAGCTCTTTCAGAAGCACACATTTCGGAAATGTAGTGGAAAATCAGAACTTTGATACTACTCCCATAAATCCACCAGTATCTCTGCATGGTGAAATAATGTCGACACAATACAATGGCCTTACTACTTCTCCATGTTCTATAGTACTTTAAGTTTGAATCATTACAGCAAAACATTAACCAGAATTTCGAGTTATTACAGCAAATCCTTAATTACAGCAGAACGTTAATTCTAGCAAAAACGTTAATCAGAAGTGTGTAGAGAGAAAAAAAAACTCAGTATACTGTAAGCATGCCTAGCAGTGATAGTATCCGAGTGTTCGCACAATTCGTGAACTTCCTGTCGAAAAGAAACCATGTCAACTGCTCTCCATCCTCAGTAAAGTACACGGTGCCACCAATCCCTTTCTCCAGATTCAATTCGTGTCTGATCTTCAAGCACTGAGCATGATCTGTTGCTCCATCAAGACTCTATCATCAAGTTCTCCACGGATCATAGAGCTAACTGAACCGATTTTTTTGAGCATCAATCTGCCTTCTTTTGAGCTGGTTGTTATTCACTTCCCTGCAACACCAAAGCTGCAATGAATTTTGTACTCCTCACTTATGTACACATTCTTGTTAGCAATGATATCAACTCATGTATGTTCAAAGAATTGACTATATCATTTCGGCACATCTCCTTGTCATCATGATATCCTGCTCTGATTTTCCTTCCTTTCCAGCCCCCATACATGCTCTTGAATGATTCTCAGCAATGTGAACCTTCTCTCTCTACCTAATTACGCCCGCCCTTCGATATCCTGGATTACTCCATCATAGAATATTAATCTCCTCTTGAAGAATAGCGCGATGCGCTACATATTGTAATCTTCATATATCCTCCTGGCTCTTAATCTACAGCAGTTGCATATCACTTTAATGATTAATCCCCCTCCTTTGAAATAACAGCATCCGAAAAGAAAACGAGTGATGAACTCCAGAAGTGTGCGCAAACTACTCCCTCCCTCTGAACTCTCTGTTCATTCTTGCAAATCACAAGGAAGACTTCTCCTTCCTTTCTTCACCATTAGTGCAAAGACACCGTATATTCTCCCTAGCAGTTTGCCGACGTAGCTGTCTTGCTCCCCTCATGCTTCAAAAAAAATCTGTTGCTTAATAATCTGTTGCCTCTTTGAGTATTGATGCCTTTTTAGAAGGTCGGCCTGGAATTACGACACCCTTTTACTCCAAATTGCTGCTCTAAATCCCATGCATGTTGTCCGCTGCACATTCCTTGCCTTTTGCATATACCTCCCAAGAAGGAAGAAGATCCTCCGCATGCACACGTCCTCTTGTTGGCACAATAGGAAAGTGATCCTAAAAATCCCTTTCGACTTTGGTTTTCCTAGAAATAACATCGCGAAGCATCCCGAATGGTGCGGTTCAGCCTCTTCAAAACATCTTATGCCGAAAGCAATGGCTTCAAATCGTGACCACCTTCAAATCGTGACCACAACGCATCAGAAGGATGAAATTACGAAGGCAAGGTAGAGATCAGCCTGGAGCGAATGACTATGCAGACCATGGATTTCCTATGGCCATGTGTGAAGTCGCAGGAACAAGCTCGCATAGGATAATTGATAGACGTCCTTTCGTAACCTTAGATATAGGACAAGGAAAGAGTGCAAGGACCGTAAGAGCCTTGATTGACTCAGGTGCAGCCACTAGTGCTGTTAAATTGTCTTACTGCCAAGAATTACAATTGACTGTCAATCCTGTGGAAGCATATCTTATAGGATTGGGAGGAGTGGAAACCCCTTGCATGGGCGAGGCGGAACTTCCCCTTTACATTCATGATGAGGCAATGACAGTTAAAGTACTGGTGTGTCAAGATGAGGATCTCACAGAACCTCTAGTCTTGGGTCAAGATTGGATCTATGACCAAGCAATTAACTTAAACCTAAGAAGTGGACTTCTCCAGGTTTGGGTCAATCATAGTCGAGTTACAGTAGAATTAGACAATGGAGCACTCAAGGAACTAGGAAAGGCACAGACTCCTGGTCCTTCCAGGGGTACACATGAAGATGACCATGCTGTTCTTGTTCAAAACCCTGTGTTGCAGAGGAATGATATTTGCAAAAAAGGAGTCAGGGATGCAACGGAACTCCCTTCTTTTCCAAAGGCCAGAAGGAGGCAGCAACCAAAGGCGGATCACAAGCAGAAGAAGCCGAGTACTACCTATGTCCGAAATCAAAAGTACCTGCGCAGCAGAATGTCCCAGAAAATAAACCAGGTGTGGGTGCGGAAAGGCGAACGACCGGGTGCACCACCGTCAACTACACGGGCAAAGCCTCTTATTAGTAACCAACAACACGACGCTAATAAGAAGTCTGTCAGAAATTCTTCTGCTAAAGTAAAATCTATTTGGGTGCCCAAGAAGTCGATGAAGGCAAGCCCACAATCTAGACAAATTTGGGTGCCTAAGGCTTGCTTGAGGGCACAAGTAGTTACGCCAAGGCCACAACCTATGCAGCATAACCCATCTACGAGTACAACCAGTATTCCCTCGTGCTCAACACTTAGGAACACACCAAGACCCATGAGCATGCATGTAATCACTTATAAGTGGGTCCCTAAAAGGCCCCATTCCCAAACAGCGACACCGACACAGCTCTCTGGAGTCTCTACGAAACCGAAAGCAAAACCCATCCACTGCATTTGGCAGTCTAAGATCTGTGATAAACCCCCCGACCCCGATTTGTAAATTCACCCCACTTACTAACGGCATTAGTCTCCTAGGAATACACAAACGTTAACTACACTCACTGTCTTCGTGCACTTACTAACCACTAACTCACCATATACCTCATGTTAATGTTGTAACGGGGACAGCAACGGATTTAGTCTATCCATTACGATGTTAACACATGCTTCTATATTCTCACAGAATCAGAAGGCAAACAGTAAAATGGCAGAAGCGACAGGTTCGGGCTCACAAGTAGGGATACTTACTGCAGGAATTGATGTGGATAGCCTACCTGTGGACGTGCCCCCGACTGAACGACCAGTGGAGATGCAACACCTTCAGCAACTCCCGGTGCCAGACCCACCTACAGGAATCACGGAAAGAGTCCATGCCAACTCTCATTGGTTCAATGGCATGCCCGGTCCATTAGGAGAGGCTAAGTATATCTGGGAGTCTAAATGCGAGTATGACAGATCATGGGTGCGTTTCCAATTTTTCTCCAAGGAGTTCGAGACTTTACAGAACACCGAAGACCTCCAGATCATATGGCAACGAGCAGGGTTGGCGGAATATTTTGAAGCCCCACTACCTAAACCCGACCTCCTCCGATGTTACTATCTGGTCTCTACATTACAAGCTCATGAAGATAAGGACCAACCCGGATCATTTGTTCTCCCCTCATTGCTGGGCAACAACGAGTTGAAGAGGTTTGAACTTACTGTGGAGCTAGTGAGTGATGCTTTAAAGATGCATGGCACGCATGTACCCTCAGAAAAGGATGCTCTCGTTCCCAACAACATGAAGGACAGGAAAGTAGTGAAGCTGAAAGACATGGCAGCCCTCACCCCAAATGTGTCCATCCCTCTCCGCATGTGCATGCAACATTTCGCCTTCCCCGGTCAAGACCGATTCACGCAACCACACAAGAAGATCTGGTTTGCTCTCTACTTGGCGGAAGCAGGTGCGCTACGTATTAAGCTACCAGTGTGGATTATAGATCAGTTGTATGAAGCGAACAAACGGGCTTCTAGGAAATTAGTGGTGAACGGATGCTGTGCACTCACACGCATCATTTACCGATGCTTGGCATATGATGTCCCCATTGAGCGTGCCTTAACTTGGGCACAATTACAAATGTTTAAAAGGCTCAAGACATCCACACATCAGTCCAAGCGCATGAGGGGCGCGATTCCGTGTGTCCAGACAAGGGAAGTCCTGACTACTCCTGAGGCATCACCATTAAGAGAGGGCACTGTACCTCCTTTTACCATTAGGATACCCAGGTCGGAATCTGACACTACGACACAACCCACCCCATCGGCTCCTCCGGTTACACCTGAATTCGAGTTTGCTGCCACTGGAGAGGCTGAAGGACTGGACCCCCAGGATTTCGAAGCATTCCTACAAAGCACACAATTCTCTGATGTGGAGTTTTATTCAGAGGCAGAGGAGCAGGGCACATCCTCACGGAGAAGAAGAAAGTCTACAGACGGTAGACATGTCCATTGGAGTGACGCTCAGCAAAGCCAACAACACGGACACCCGGAAGAAGAAGAAGCATATGAAGAAGAGACCACTGAAGCCCCAGCATATACAGCCGAACTCCGAAGGCTGTATCAGATTATGGAAAGAGTACGATCGCAGCAATTACTCACTGAACAGAGCAGCAGAGTACTTATGACTCAGTTGTTGGAAGAAGCGGGAGTTGACTCAGAGTACAGGGAAGGTCTCTTATTGATGGCAGAAACATATGGAGTTGTAGAAGCTGTGCGCACTGCCATTCAGAGGCCTTCAGTTCAATATGACCCACGAAGGTTCCAGACACGACCTCGCTCAGGTAAAAATATACAAATTCCCATTACAGTTGCAGAAGAGCCGACTACTACACCTGAAACTATCAGAACAACCTCCCAGACAGCTAGCCAACAGCACCCAGCCACCCATGAGGAGTCCACCGAACCACTACCACCTACTCCCCCACCATCACCTCCTAGAAGAGAAACAGTAGAAACCACATCGACTACTCAACCCACCGACCCCACCTTCATCTTCCGTACTCCGATCTCCAGTGCCACCCTATTCTCTACCACTGATAATCCTATCTTCGAAGACAACCCCAACACTACACAATCCGCCGAACCCCTCCTAGACCCTGCCCTAGGGCAACCATCCCCAACGCCTTCAGCCACCGGTCATCCTGACCCCAGATCCACATTCATAGGCTTCCCTGCTACCACGCAACCCTTTCAGCCCTCCTCAAATTTACGACCCCAACCCCCGATATCCCTCTCTCCATTTCTACAATCCCTCCAGGACATCTTTGCTAGGGCTTTTCAACCAGGCCCTCAACCATTCCCTGTCTTTTCAGCTCCCCACCCCACTTCACATCTATTCACCACTTCCACACACACACCACCTACCATACCAGTGTATATGGCAGGCCCCACACTAACACCCACTCCTGAAGGTATGGACATTTCACCACCCACGGCACCACCACCCACGGTTTCACCTCCTCCCATTCCCCCTCCACCAATTTCACCCACACACACAACTCTCGTAGACACATCATTCACTGTCTCCCTTCCCCAATTCCCTTCCCATGCATCTTCCACAGTAAACACCCCCCACTCATCTATAGGTAATGCATTGGACACCATGTTGGCTTGTATATCAAATTTAAGAACAGATTACATTCAGCTCCAGCAACAAAACGCACGCCTGCAAGAACACTCAGCGACACTACAGCTCCGCCTTGCGGTACTAGAAGAGGAGAATGCTCGCCTCCACACACAGTTCCAAACCCTCCAAGACGCCCATAATATATTGGAAGTACAGCTACAGAACGTAGATCAGGAAGCAGTGCAGGTGGTAGAAAGTCACCTACGGACACAACTGGAACGCAACTCAAAACTTCAGCGAAATATGGCGCTACTTAAACGCCATCTTGCGGCTGCTCAGGAAGAGAACAGACGTCTGCAAATACAAAATCAAGAGAACCTGGAGGCAGCTATTGAGAGCACACCGGGGGCACCCATCAGCCCATCCAAGTTTCAAGCAGTGACCCTCGATAATATCAAGATTATATTGGAAGATTATGCCATGCTACTCGAAGCACATGATAAGCTATCGGAGGAGCTAGGACAACTGAAGCAGGAACACCAACAAGGCCCAACAGCTGCCCCTCCAACCACCCCCTCTGCAGCTTCGCTTCCCTCCGACGCAGAGGCCATAAAAGATCTCCAGCAACAGGTAACTGAATTGCAGACACGCCTACTACAATATGAGAGGCCATCTTCCCCTCCGGAGGCTCCCACGGACAAAGAAGTTGTGCAAATTCCTGTGGAACAAACGTTTGATGAAGAATATGATCCGCAACCATTCCCAGGAGGCCAACAAACAGAAGAAGCGCAGGACACGTTCGAGGCACCACGGCCGCCATGGTTACGACAAGTGGAGGAAATAGGGACCTCGCATGAAGAGGGCACCGTAGTGCAAAATCAGGCTATGAGGGTCATAGAGGAGACTGTTTTACAATCAGATTACTTCAAGAACTTGTCATCGAGACGCCTGATTCTCTCATCGGAACTCCAGTACAGGCCATATTATATTATCTTGGCTGATTATAATGCAGAAATACAACGAGTCACGGGTCAGATTCCTACTTTTGCGACCCAATTTCAACCCGAAGACCTTCCTCCAGAGGTGCGAAAAGGCAAGATTCGTCAACCAACATGGCGGCAGAAACTTTTAGAGACTTATCCAGAAATGCTACGCACATGGACCAACGCGCCGTTGCACCTCCTGTACAACCCATGCTACGGTCCAGTCCCCCGCCGCAGGTCGTGGAAGGCATTTAATATCAAGGTACAGAACAATGCGCAATGCAAGGAATGGCTGAACTACCCGTACATAGCGCCACCACAAGGACCACCATCGGTAGCATATATGATGGGGACCATTCGCCACTGGATGCCGCGCTTGAAGCCCATGCAAGATGTAGCAGCGCAAATGATGCTTAAAATCTTAGATATGATGCAAGTGGTGCTGAAGACCTTTAGAAATGCAGCCGCACCACAGGTACGCCTTCCGGGGTTTAGCAATGGAAATTACGACTTGGTGTATGACATGAGCACCACCCCCAGTATCCGTGTGGCTTACGCTTGGCATGCACGCATCAAATACCTCCCCGCCTGCTACAAACAGACCTTCGAAGAAATGTTCAGATCAGGGTTCTGGGAGTACCACTCGGAGATTTTCGCGCCAAAGCCGACACATCTGCTTCAACTGTTTGCTTGTGAACAAGCAATGTATTCAGAGTACTACACCACCCCGCAACCAGAGACCCCCGGTGCAATAAATTGGGAGGCATTGGAAGCCGATCTAGCAAGAGGCTTAAGGATAGGAGAACATGAACTGGCCACCAATGTCATCCAATATTACATCGACCACCCGAGGGAACAAAGGTCTGTCAGGGGCGACAGACGCTAGGAAGGGGGGAGTGTTGGCATACAAAGCAACAAAGGAGTCATGCACAATACGGCAACAAGGCCAGATCATTTTTTCCCATAGATTATGTACAACCCAAGTGATTTTAATCACTACACAAACATTGTAAATCCCGTTTTTGGTAGATTAGACTCCATTTTGTGCAAGCTGAGGAGTCCTCGAGCTTGAGGAGTATTAGAAGTACCATCATACCAAATTTCATAATTTTTAGACTTCGTTTGAGCCCTCAAATAAGCCCTGGAACCTAATTTTTAACTAGGCCGGACACTAGGTCTGGACAGGGCCAAAAGCTAGTCAAAAACTATAAAAAGAGCTAGAGAGCTCATTTTTGGGGTTAGATTGTAATTGAAACAAACTTGTAAGAGCTTGTGAAAGTAATCTAAAGCACTCCATTGATTCTCTCTCTTTGTCTTGCCGTGTGTGCGCGTGTGTGTGTATGTGTGTGCATGTTTGTGTGCTTCTCACTCACGCACTTGTGCCGCCACTTGCTCGAGGTCTTCATACCATCCTCACGTCTTCCCGGATTGACATTAAAGGAGGTGCTACTCATCACTGAGCTACAACCTCAAAGTTTCTTATCGTAAAGAGCTTTCTAAGGAGCTATAAAGCTCAAAAATCGGACTTTGAATGAAAAAGATATGAACATTCAGGCCCTCGGGGGTAAAACTTGTCACACAACTGTTTCTTCAATTATGAGCTAAGGGATCTCCAATGAGCTTAATCACCAAAAATTTGTTCAAAATAGCCTCAAATTTGCCCAAAAAGTAAAACCTAAATTTGGCATTTTGGGTGGACCATCGTGATGGATGGTCTGGGACCGTCATGATGGTCTAGGACCGTCGTGATGGTTTGGGACCATTGCGATGTTTTTGGACCGTCACGATGGTTTGGGACCGTCACGATGGTCTGGGACCGTCACGATGGTCTGGGACCGTTGCGATGGTCCAGTTGAACCATCACGATGGCATGGTACAATCGCGATGGTCTAAGGTGAAGTGTCGCAATTGTCTATCTAGCAAGCAATCATGATGGTGTGGGCTCCTTGCGATGGTCAATGGTCAACACAATCGTCATGATGGCGTGAGCCCATCCCGATGGTCACGAGGCACGATGGTCCAAATTTCAAGCGTCACAATGGCGTACCTGGTATCATCGCGATGGTCTAATATGTCACATGGCAACAGAGTCGTCGGGATGGCTTGAGTGGACCACGATGGCGTGGGGTCGATGGGATCGTCACGATGGTCAATGATCATCCTGATGGCTCAAGTGAACCGTCACGATGGTGTGAGACCGTTGCGATAGTCCGACCGAGCCGTCACGATGGCATAAGCCAATCGCGATGGTGTGACACAATCGCGATGGCATGAGCCCGTCGTGATGGTCCACCAAAATGCATATTTATTGTATGCACCTATGGATTCGTGTGTGCACAAGGGTCGCCTACCTCGTGGTGTACTCGCTTACCAAAAGTACCGACCTTGTCAGACCATCACGATGGTCCAACTCCAATGGCAGATTCTGACAGAAAGTAGATTTCACACCTTTTGGAAGCTTTCCTGCTGCTCTAGAGCACTGTACCTGCAAGAAAACTCAAAAACACACATGCACATACAAGCACAAAAGCTCTCTCTCTCTCTCTCGCCTGCACAAATGAGGGGAAATGAGGAAGATGGGTGGATATGGTGAATTTTTTTATTTTTTCCGAGTGGGAGAAGATGATGCGGTGGTGAAGAAGGAGTGTAGGGGAGATGCAAAAACAGAAAAAACTAATTAAAAACAACAACAAAAACTAAAATTTTTACCTTCCAATGCCACTTCTTGCTATACTCTTACCATCACACATTCACCCTAGACTCGTTCCCCAGCAATGGCACCAAATTTGGTGTTGCTCTAGCACAACGGTAAGTACCACGTTAAGAAGCTCCACCTCCTTAATGTCGATCCGCGGAAGAGATAGGAGTGATATGAAGATCGTGAACGCGAGATGTTGTGAGAGTGAAGGTGAGAAGCATAGAGATGCACACACACATACACACACACATGTAAGAGACAAGCAAGACACAATGGAAGATAGGAAAATAGACTCTATTACTCAAGATCTCAATTACAAGCTCAAAATAGCTCTAAGCTCACAGTAGCCAACACTAAGCAACCTCAAAAGTGAGCTCTCTAGCTCTTTTTATAGATTCTAGAATAGTTTTGACTGGTTTCACATCTAGACCGGTGTACTTAAAAAATAGGTTCTAGGTACTATTTGAAGGTCTAAACAAAGTCTAAAAATAACCAAAATTGGTGTAAAACCGACTTCACACCTACTATAAGTAATGGCTGGAGAGTGTTGTGGGCCTCTTTAGCTAGCTAATGAGCATAAATAATCGCATATGTTGCTTAGAAGATGATGCACTAATGATAGAATCAAAACAGATAGGTAGGAATGTAATACTAGGTCCAAAACTTGCTATTTTGGTTGATACACCTACTTAGAGTTTCAAACCATTCTCTGAGTACAACAGCAATTGATAAAATTCCTTTTGGGAAACTTTAATTAGCTTAACAAGCTACCAATCATGAGTGATATCATAAAAAATGAGGGACTATATGCAGAGAAATATGTTTAGCAAATCAATCATGCATCTCGACACTTACATGCTTTGACACTCACAGACCAGTGAGCAGAGATTGATTAATATCTAGATCGCGAGAAACATTATTAATGAAACTTTGTGGATTAAAATAGATAGTATGTTGAAGCTATCATGCTTTGAACCACGAGAAATGATCCACTATACAATGAGAACAAGCTCTGACAATTTCACTGTTCTGATGGAGCATGACAGAGATATGAGAATAAGTAATGATCATGTATGTATTGAATCATGTAAAATTACAATGTCATTGGCAATAAATCATTGCTGAATGAGTGAGAAATGAGTGAGCTATGAGGTGAGCTTGTCTTCTCAATGACAATACATGAAAATGATATCTAAACCTCGAGATTGATGTGGGACTTTCATATCCTCTTTTTATATCTTTGTTGGAGCCAAAGATTTGAATTTGAATTCAAATCTCTACCTAAAAGTGACTCCTAAAGTATAGGATTGATTCTCTCTTGACTTAACTACCAAGTGATACGAGATTATATGCTTGCTAACTCCTCATGGGTTTATTCCACTTTTACAATGGGTAATTGTGATGCAAAGCGATAAGAGGTTGTACATATGAGACCTTCCAAGTGTTATGTCAATACATCAAGTTTATGTGAGGTGATAAAGTATGTAGGCTTGGGCTTAATTGCACCAACAACTCCCCTCACGCCTAACATGCTTGATCTTCATTGCTCCTTGATTTCCTGCAAACAAATCATCAATTTTAACCTGTTCATCTTTGTTCCATCCAATGCTTTGGTAAGTATATCTGCACATTGTAAATGAGTTGATACATAGGATAATTGGATATCCTTGCTAAGCAAATTCTCCCTAACATAGTGATAGTGCACTTCAATGTGCTTAGTCCTTTCATGGTATATAAGATTAGCAGCCAAATGAAGTGAACTAGTGTTATCTCCAAAGATAATTGGAGTGTATGAATGTATCTCCAAATCTGCATACAATTGCTTAAGCCACATAGCTTCCTCAGTTGCATTTGCCAAACCTCTATATTCTACTTTTGTGGAAGATAAGGCCACAGTTGGTTGCTTCTTGGATCACCAAGATATGAGTTTTGAACCTGCAAAAGATAGGCACCCTCATATGCTGCTCCTATCATCCTTGGGGCCAACCCAATGTTCATTAGAATACTTCTTTATATCTATGTTAGAAGTGAAGGGATAGAATAATACCTCATTCATTGTACCCTTTAGATACTTAAGCACCCTCTTTGCAGCTTCCATATGAGGCTTCCTTGGTACATGCATGAATTGGCTCAATGTACTTACTGCATAGGCAATATCTAGTCTTGTCAAAGTAACATAATTAAGACTATCCACAAGTTGTTAATAACTTGTAACACCTTCAAGTAGTTCATCTTCATGTGAACTTACCTTATGGTTGATCTCCATAGAAATACCTCCAACTTTAGTGTTCTCCATCTTAAACTTTACCAACATATAATGTATGTACTTCCTTTGTGTGATGAATATACCTAAATCTGTATACACAAGTTCTAAGCCAAGGAAGTAGGTTAATAACCCTAGACCATTGATTTTGAATTCCTTCATTAATTGAGCCTTGACCTACTTGATACCATCAGAATCATTACCTATAATAATGATATCATCTACATAGAAACATAAGTAGATGACCTCTGATTTATTCTTCTTAACAAATAAAGAAGAGTCTGCCTTGTTTGCCACAAAACCTTGATCCTGCAAATAGGTAACAAGTCTATGGTTCCAAGCTCTAGGATCTTGCTTGAGACCATAGAGTGCTTTTCTAAGCTTGCATACATAACGTGCTTTTTCTTCATCTTCAAAACTTGGTGGTTTTGCCATATACACTTCTTCTGATATCCAACCATTTAAGAATGCATTCTTTAGATCTAACTGATATAAATTCCAATTTTTTGATTTAGCAAGACTTACCAATACCCTGATTGTAGGTGTCAAATGTTTCTTCAAAGTCTACTCCATGTGTTTGGGCAAATCCCTTTGCCACTAACCTTGCCTTGTACCTGTCTATTGAACCATCAGAGTTCTTTTTAATTTTATATATCCACCTTGAACCAATTACCTTCTTATCTGGATCCTTGGGAACTAGATCCCAAGTGTGGTTTTCCTATAATGCTTCCACTTCTTCCTACATGGCTTCTCTCCACTCTTCCTTCTTCCTAGCCTCTTCAAATGAAGAAGGACCTTTTGCTGTAGAATCTTTAGTGATGTACAAAGAGTGCTTTGTGACTAGGGATGTATCATATCCATACCTTATGGGCTTCTTACTTTCTCTTTGTGATCTCCTTAAAGCTTGATTGGAAGACTCGGGTAGATCTTCTAATTGCTTGTATTCGAACTTGCCTTTTGACTTCCAAGCTTTGAAGTCAATCAGCTCCTCATCCTCTGCGTTGATGTCCTCTGCTTGGTGTTGCTCTTCTTGAGTAAGGGTTGGAAAATCATTTTCCAAATCATATGGTAACTTGACTTTCTTGCAATCATCTTCAAACCATGACTTATTCTCATCAAATACTAGATCCCTACTAACTATGAGTGCCTTGTTAGTGGGATTGTATAGTCTATATCCCTTTTGATTCTGATCATACCCAAGACATATACATTTCTCAGCCTAAGGGTTAAGATTCCGTCTGATTTGTGATGGGATGTGTGCATAGGCAATGCACCCAAATATTTCGCAATGATCCAATGAGGGTCTCCTGCCATTCCATGCTTCATATGGTGTCCTACCATCGAATGATTTGGATGGAAGCCTATTGACAAAGTAGGTGGCTATAGATATAGCCTCTGCCCATAGATAATTAGGTAGTTTTTTCTCATTTAACATAGACCTAGCTGCTTCAACAATTAACTTGTTTCGTCTCTCTGCCACTCCATTCCATTTAGGAGTATACCTGGTTGTTAATTCCCTCTTTATGCCTCTCTCATGTAAAAATAGATCAAACTCATGTGAAAAGTACTCACCACCTCCATTAGACTTGGTTCTCTTCAAGCTCCTTCCCGTTTGGTTTTCAACTAGTCCCAAATACTTCTTGAAACATGTAAATACCCCATCCTTATGTGTTGGCAGTAGCCAGAGGCACATATGACGAGTGTTGGTGCATACCAATCACCAATTGAAGGCTTGGAAGATCAAATGATGAAGGAAGAATCAATTCCTAAAGTATGGAAGAAGATTACATTCAGAGGACAAGAGAAGTGTACACATATGTACATTAGTATAGTCATAGATGACTTAGATCTTTTGTTCAGTAAGAATCATGTACAAATTATCTATAAATACTTTGAGAAAAGTCGGGGTATGTATGAGAGCATATGTGACAATAGTTAGAAGCCAAGAATGAGGAAGTTAGAAGTCATGTGATAGAGGAAAAGTTAGTTGAGTTAGCTCTCATCACTCAGTTGTATTTCTTCTAAGTAAAGAAAAATATTTGCGCCCGATGTTTCTGCGTGTTCTCCTTCTACAGTAGATCAATTGTGAAATGCTTTTGTACAAGTCTAAGTTGAGAGTTGCTTGACCTCTGTGCAAAGTTTTAGCTTCCAATTGTAATCAGGCTGAGTGAATTGAGTGTAGGAACATTCATATGTGAAGTGTGTTCACAGGTTCCTAAAACAGGCGCATATTTCGAAGTTAATGTTTTGATCATTTCTCCTAGCACAGTTTAAAGTTTTGCATGAGTGAGGGCTTAATCTTTAAGTTGGAAGATAGGCTACTCATGGCTAGAAGCATTTTGTAAAACGGGTTATATTCAAGGAGAACCAAGTCTTAAAAGTTACAGGTGTAAAGTCGACTGTTTTGGATGACAGTTTCTGACATAGGTAACTTGTGAAGTCAATTTCTCAAGTTATACTAAACCTTTTGAAGTGATTCAACTTGGAGTAGATGCGCAATCTCTAGGAGATGATTCGTACAAAGTTTCATCAAAAACTTTACACGTTTGATAGGTCAATGTGAAGAAATAGTGCAGCAGACTTTTCTGTGTTTCATCTTCTTCACAGATTTGTTAATCTTTTGACAATTAGTAGTTGATCCTCTAAATTAGTGGAAGGTTTTGACTTATTCTTGGTATGGAGGTATTCTAATCACAAGAATAAGTTGTTCTTTTGGAGATTAACACTCTCCATCAGTGGTATCAGAGCAGGAGACATCAATTTGAAGAAAGAAGGATCCCGACTGCTGCAGATTTAAGAAATTCAACACTTGAAGGACTAAGAAGTGAAAGCTTGGAGTCAAAGCTCGAGGAGAAGATTATTTGACATCAAGAAAGGCAAAAGGAGTTCAATTCGAAGTAAAGGTACATACATTGTTTGTAAAGCTTGAAGTTTTCAATACACAGGTGGACACAAGATGGGAGAAAGCTTGCAGATTGATAAGCTAGATAGGGAGAACTATCCAGCATGGTCCATGAGGATGGAAGCACACCTCATGAGCAAAGATCTTATATCATTTATTACAGGAGATGAAGAAAAACCAGAGTTTGCAGATCCAAGTATTCCTACTAGGGAAGAACTTGCAATGTTGAAGACTTGGATGAGAAAGGATGCTCAAGCAAGGAGTATCATCTACATGTCTGTAAATGATTACCTTTTACCTCACATCAAAGGTTTGGAAAGTGCCACAGATGTTTGGAATGCCTTGGAAGAGCATTTTCAAAATACAACTAAGTCAAGGAAGTCCTCACTATGGGCTGAGTTCACAACTTTCAAGAAGAAGAGCTCACAATCAATTTCAGATTATGTGGCAAGGATGAAAGATATTGCAGATAGCTTGGGAGCAGTGGATGAAGATATTGAAGAAGAAAAGTTGGTAAGACAAATACTTACAGGTCTAAGAGGTGATGAGAAGTGGAAGCCTTTTATCTTGTCCATAGAATTGTCACTTGATCACTTTACTCCTGATCTTAATCAATTGCTAGGACACATGCTAACCTTTGAGCAGGATCTTAAAGGAGACAATGATAGAAGTACAAGTCAAGCCATGTACTCCAAGGACAAGAAAAAGAATGGCAAGGGAAAGCAATCAAATGATGATGAAGGGAATTCAAATCAAGCTAACTTCACAAAAGGGAAGACAAATTTCAGAGGTAAAGGAAGAGGAGGTAAGAACAAAGATAATGCTAAAGCTTGTTGGATTTGTGGTAGAACAAATCATTTGGCAAATGATTGTTGGTATAATAATCAAAATGGTGGAAGCAATAGTCAGAATTATAACCAAAGAGGTAGAGGAGGCAGAAACCAAAGAGGCAATTTCAGAGGAAGAGGAGGTAGGACATCATATGGTAGAGGAGGTGGAAGAAATTTCCAATCTCAGTCCTACAACAATAATTATTACAATTATGCATCAGATCAGAAGGATGACATGACTCTTATCTTGAATGCAACTCATGAATCAATGGGAGAAGATCAAAGAGTGTTTTATATTGACTCAGGGTGTAGCAACCATCTGAGTGCGAATCTATCCTTGATGACTGATATGGAAGCAAGGGTGAATGGACATACAGTTCAAACAGGTGACAATACCAAACATAAAGTGGAGAGCATTGGATCAGTGAAGACAAAGAATGGAAGTACACTTCTGAGCAAGGTACTTTATGTTCCTACTATTCCTAAAAATTTGATAAGTGTAGGGCAAATTGTGGAGAAAGGATATGAGGTAAGATTCACAAATGATGGTGTCTATGTACAAGATCCAAATCAGGGATATAGAACCATAATTGCAGGTAAAAAGGAAGGAAGATTGTTCACTCTCAAAGTCCAAGGTAATGTGGGACATGCATTGTTTACCTATGGAGGTCAAAAGGTATCTGAATTAGACCTATGGCATAAAAGGCTAGGTCATTTCAATGAGAGAGCTATAAAGGAGATGTCAAAGAATCAGGTGGTGCTTGGATTGCCAAACATTGAAGGGCAACATATGGTGTACAAGTGTGAAGCTTGTCAATTAGGTAAAGCACATAAGAGTTCTTATAACAAATCAGGGTACAAGTATTCAAATATGCTTGAATTAGTTCATACAGATGTATGGGGACCCTCAAGGGACTATAGCATAAATGGATCCAGATATTATGTGTTGTTTGTTGATGATGCAACCAGGTGGATTACTTTGTATGTAATCAAGGACAAATCAGAAGTCTTCAAGACATTCAAACACTTTCATGCTTATGCAGAAAGGATCACAGGACAAAAGCTCAAGAGGTTAAGATCAGATGGAGGGGGAGAGTATTTCTCAAAAGAGTTTGATGATTATTTGTGGAATGCAGGTATCAAAAGAGAAGTAACTTGCAGGTACTCCCCTCAACAGAATGGAGTAGCAGAAAGGAGGAATAGAACTCTTGTAGAGTTTGCAAGAGCTATGATGAAGGAAAAGAATTGTCCAAATTACTTATGGGCAGAAGCCATTAACACTGCAACATACCTTGTGAATAGGTTGCCTTGCAAAGCTTTGGATGGAGGAACCCCTTATGAAGCATGGTGGGGTAAGAAGCCTAGTCTTGATCATTGTAAAGTATTTGGATGTATTGCATATGCTTATGTTCCTTCACAATTAAGACATAAGCTAGAACCAAAAGCAGAGAAGTATGTGTTTATTGGATATGATGATAGACAGATGGGTTACAGGTTGTGGAGTCCATCCACAAAGCAATTTCTTGTTACTAAAGATGTGACATTTGATGAGCAAAACATGTGGTATACAGGATCACCAAATGAGTATACAGGTGTTGAAGAAATTCAAAGGAAAGGAAAAGCAAAGGTAAAAGTATGTGAAGAAATTGTTGATGAAGTTGATTCTAGATGTAGAGTGCAGGATCATGTAGAAGAAGGACCAAGATTTGATCCAGAATCAAATGAGGCTGAAACTTGAAGAAGTGCAGAAATCAGAAGATCTACAAGAGAAAGGAGAGAACCTATAAGGTATAGTTATGATACATCTTTCCTAACAACAAAAGATTATGCCTACATTGTGAAAACAGAAGAAGATCCAACCACTTATGAAGAAGCCAAAGGTAAACAGAATTGGGAGAAGGCAATGCAAGAAGAGTATGATGCTCTACTTGAAAATGAAACTTGGGAACTAGTACCAAGACCAAAGAATCAGAAGGTCATTGGATGCAAGTGGGTATATAAAACAAAGAGGTTTGCAGATGGTAAGGTGTCTAGATATAAGGCTAGACTTGTGGTCAAAGGTTATGCCCAAACTTATGGGGTAGATTATGATGAAACCTTTAGTCCTGTTGCTAAGATGTCTACAATTAGGACATTGATTGCTATTGCTACTTGCAAAGGATGGAAATTATCACAATTGGATGTGAAAAATGCTTTTCTAAATGGTTACATTGCAGATGAAGTATATATGGAGCAACCAGAAGGCTTCATGGAATCAATTGGATGAGATTATGTGTGTAAGCTCAAGAGAGCTTTATATGGGTTGAAGCAAGCCCCAAGAGCTTGGAATTACAGATTGGTCAAGTTCTTGAATGAATGTGGATTTCAAGCATCAAAGGCAGATAGTAGCTTGCTAGTGAAGGCAAGTGAAAATGGATACATTTACATGTGCATTTATGTTGATGATATTATTGTTACAGGAACAGATGCTCAAGGAATCAATGAACTCAAAAGGCAAATAGAGAAGGAGTTTAAGATAAGTGACTTGGGAAACTTATCCTATTTTCTAGGAATGCAGATTGTGTATACTCAACATGGAGTATATGTTTCACAAGAGAGATACTTGAAGAATCTTCTAGTCAAGTTTAACATGGAAGATTGCAAGATCTCAACCACTCCATTGGAGGTAAATCACAAATTAAGCAGGTATGGAGGTGAAGAGTTCAATGATATGAAGAAATATCAGAGTTTGGTAGGTAGTTTAATCTATGCTACCTTGACAAGGCCAGATCTATCATATGCAGTAGGTGTGTTGTCACAATTCATGCATTGTCCAAAGAAGACTCATTGGATTGCAGCCCAAAGGGTACTCAGATATATCAAAGGAACCCTAAGTGAAGGTTTGTATTATGGTTTCACTTCTGACACAAGAATCAAAGTGTTTAGTGATGCAGATTGGGCAGGTGACTCAGATGATAGAAGGTCTACTCATGGATATCTATGTTATGTTGGAGATAAGTTAGTTTCTTGGTGTTCAAAGAAGCAACATACAGTTGCTTTATCATCCACAGAAGCTGAGTATAAGGGAATGGTAGAAGCTGCAAAGGAAGTGATATGGTTGAAGACCTTGATGAAAAGTTTTGAGTTTGATCATAGTACTCCAATAATTTTTGGAGACAATATGAGTTCTTTGTATTTGGCAGCTAACCCTGTTTTTCATGCCAGGACTAAGCATATAGAGATTCAGTATCATTTCTTGAGGGAAAAAGTACTAGATAAAGAGATTGAAGTGATGTACACTCCAACAAAAGAACAAGTGGCAGATATGATGACAAAGAGCTTGGATGGACCTAAGTTACAAAGGTTCAAAGACATGGCAAGTATCAAGAAGACAGAGAAAACCTCAATTGATGATTGAGGGGGAGCTGTTGGTGCATACCAATCACCAATTGAAGGCTTGGAAGATCAAATGATGAAGGAAGAATCAATTCCTAAAGTATGGAAGAAGATTACATTCAGAGGACAAGAGAAGTGTACACATATGTACATTAGTATAGTCATAGATGACTTAGATCTTTTGTTCAGTAAGAATCATGTACAAATTATCTATAAATACTTTGAGAAAAGTCGGGGTATGTATGAGAGCATATGTGACAATAGTTAGAAGCCAAGAATGAGGAAGTTAGAAGTCATGTGATAGAGGAAAAGTTAGTTGAGTTAGCTCTCATCACTCAGTTGTATTTCTTCTGAGTAAAGAAAAATATTTGCGCCCGATGTTTCTGCGTGTTCTCCTTCTACAGTAGATCAATTGTGAAATGCTTTTGTACAAGTCTAAGTTGAGAGTTGCTTGACCTCTGTGCAAAGTTTTAGCTTCCAATTGTAATCAGGCTGAGTGAATTGAGTGTAGGAACATTCATATGTGAAGTGTGTTCACAGGTTCCTAAAACAGGCGCATATTTCGAAGTTAATGTTTTGATCATTTCTCCTAGCACAATTTAAAGTTTTGCATGAGTGAGGGCTTAATCTTTAAGTTGGAAGATAGGCTACTCATGGCTAGAAGCATTTTGTAAAACGGGTTATATTCAAGGAGAACCAAGTCTTAAAAGTTACAGGTGTAAAGTCGACTGTTTTGGATGACAGTTTCTGACATAGGTAACTTGTGAAGTCAATTTCTCAAGTTATACTAAACCTTTTGAAGTGATTCAACTTGGAGTAGATGCGCAATCTCTAGGAGATGATTCGTACAAAGTTTCATCAAAAACTTTACACGTTTGATAGGTCAATGTGAAGAAATAGTGCAGCAGACTTTTCTGTGTTTCATCTTCTTCACAGATTTGTTAATCTTTTGACAATTAGTAGTTGATCCTCTAAATTAGTGGAAGGTTTTGACTTATTCTTGGTATGGAGGTATTCTAATCACAAGAATAAGTTGTTCTTTTGGAGATTAACACTCTCCATCAACGAGGAAGCATGTGAAGACGGATTACAACAAAGTAGTGGGGATCCAGGTAAATCATTTTTCCAAAAGCAATATGTTTTATAATACTTTTCAAAACTCTCAACAGTGATTTTCATCACTCTTGTATCATATGTAACATAGAACAACCACCTTTGTAATTAGTCGCTCCATTTTGTGCAAGCCGAGGAGTCCTCGAGCTTGATGAGCTTAGGTAGAACTTAGTAACTCATGAAGTATCATACCCATATCTTATTGGTTTCTTACTCTCTCTTTGTGATCTCCTCAAGGCTTGCTTGGATGATTCAGGTATGTCTTCCAACCTCTTCATCTTGGCTTTGCCTTTTGATTTCCATGCTTTGAACTCGTCCAAGTTGATGGTGTCCTCATCATCTGATTTGATGTCTTCAATTGTGTTTGGCTTCTCCTTGGTGAGGCTTGGAAATTCTTCTTCCAAGGCATATGGCAACTTGACCTTTTTGCATTCACTCTCAAACCAAGAATCATTCTCATCAAACACAACATCTCTACTAACCATAAGTCCTTTGTTGGATGGATTATAAAACCCGTATCCTTTTTTATTTAAATCATATCCTATGAAGATGCACTTCTCTGCCTTAGGGTCTAGCTTACCTCTTATTTGAGATGGAACATGCACATAAGCAACACAACCAAATATTTTGCAATGTTCAAGTGATGGCCTTCTACCATGCCATGCCTCATATGGGGTCATCCCATCAAGTGACTTAGAGGGTAACCTGTTAATAAGGTAAGCGGCAGTAGAAACACTCTCTGCCCACAAGTAATTTGGAAGCTTCTTTTCATTAAGCATTGATCTAGGTGCTTCCACAATCAATTTGTTTCTCCTCTCTGCTACTCCATTTTGCTCAAGAGTATACCTAGTAGTAATCTCCCTTTTGATACCTCTGTCCTCCAAAAATGCATCAAATTCATTGGAAAAGTACTCACCTCCTCCATCTGACCTTATCTTCTTTAGGCTTTTTCCTGTTTGATTTTCCAGAAGTGCAAGGTACTTCTTGAAGCAACTAAACACTTCATCTTTGTGTTTCATGAAATACAAGATAGTCCACCTACTCAAATCATTAATGAATGACACATAGTACCTTGAGCGTGAAATTGAAGGGTCCTTGCTTAGTCCCCACACATCTTTGTGGACAAGTTCCAAATAATCTTCATGCATATAGCCATTCTTTGTAAAGGGTAACTTGTGTGATTTACCAAATTGACATGCACCATATTTATAGATCATGTGTTGCTTGGGTACGTTAGGTATCCCAAGTACACATTGATCTCTACATATTTGCTTCAAGGTTCTCTCACCAATGTGCCCTAGTCTTTTGTGCCAAATCTCTAATTCAGATAATGTTTGATCCGTATAGTTGTAAAGTGTAATGTTTCTAGTGTCCTCAAGCTCAAATGTAAATAATCTACCTGTTTTGTCACCTTTAGAAATTCTCTTGAATCCATGTTGCGGGTCCTCCACAAAAGCCCCATATTTATTGAACCTAACCTCCAAACCCTTTTCCACTATCTATCCAACACTCATCAAATTCTCTATGATAGTAGGTACATAAAGAACTCTGCTCAACAGATTTCTATTCCCATCAGAAATTTTGACATTTCCTACCTTGACTGTTGGTGCAAACAAGCCTTAACACTTGGACTTGTTTTGTGACTTGAAGACTCAACATGAAGATTGCACAAAGATCACTTAGCTTTGGATATCAACATTGAAGTTTATTGCAAAAGTTTGGATTACTTCATTTCAAGAAAGAGCATAGGAACACATGCCTATGCTTAGTTACTTATTACTTCATGTAAAAGTCCATGTGACTTTATTAACAATGTAATCATACCTACTAGACTAGAGTCGTGGAAAAGTTAGATGATCTAGTTGAGGGAATATCTCCCTAAGTCTAGTGGAGAGAATCAAGGGAGCTTTAATTTGAATTCAAATTCAAATTCATTCAAAAACTCCTATAAAAATCAATGTAAAAGTCGCGGGTTTTGTGACACTCTTCCCGAGGCTAATCCAAGCATATTTGTGAGAGTGTGAGAGCTACTACCTAGCCTACACCTCTGAGTACCATTGGGCATCATTCTACATGCCAATGGGAATGTACATTTGATAGTATCAATACATATACTCATAGTTTTTACTCTGTGTTTTCTCTGAGTGACTACCTCCAAGTCTGTCAACTTCAACAGGGCATATCTCAAGATCTACTGAACCAAATTTGATGATCAAGGGCTCATTGGAACCAGCTCAAAGCATTCTACAACACTACAAAGTTTCAAGTTAATCTATTCAGCCAATTGGGAGAAATCGCTGTCGAAGTGATCACTGGTATATTTCTGTGTGATTCCTAAAAAATCGGGGGTGTCCCTGATTTTGCTAAACATCATGCTCAGTGTATAGTTTGTCATTTGGAGTGATTTAACTTGCTAATGGTAGCTTGTTAAGCTAATTTAATACTCCCAGAAGGAATTAAACTAATTGCAAGTGTGCTGGACACACTGAGCTTAGGACTGAGCAGGTATCAATAGAGGAATAGAAAGTTTTTTGGAGTTGTGAAGGTTCAAAATCATCTGTTTTGATTTGGTCATTACTCAATCATTTTGTAAAGCACATATATAGTTTCTTGGTGTCATTTGGAAGCTCAAGGAGTCTCCTAACCATATCTAAAGAGAAAAAAGGGCAGGTGTGAAGCAGGTCTAGCAGCACCACCTTGATCTTCTGATTGTACCCAGCCATCACATCCAACAGTGGTATCAGAGCAAACAAGGTAATCATGGGTGATGGTTTCCCTTCCTTTATTGACAAATTGGATAGGAATAACTACCAGGCATGGTCATTAAGAATGAAGACTTATCTACAAGGGAGAAGCTTGTATGGATACATATCAGGAGATGAGGAGTTGCCCTCATTCAAAACCAGAGGCCTACCTACAAAGGATGAGCATGAGAGACTTAATCAATGGTGTGCTAAAGATGCTTTAGCAAGGTCATATCTTCTAAACTCTATCTCTGATTTCCTTCTACCTCATGTTAGGAACTGTAAGACTTCCCAAGAGACTTCTCAGCTATGGATTGAGTTTACAACTCTTAGGAAACAATCAAAACAATGTGTTTTAGATTTTGTCACCAAAGTCAAAGATATAGCAGATCAACTTGCAAGTATTGGAGAAGAGATTGAAGAAGAGCAAATTGTCAGACAAGTGATCAATGGACTCAAAGCAGATGACAAGTGGGAGAGCTTTACCACTGCAATGGACTTGTACATGGACATTCAAGCACCTGATCTAACAACTTTGATTGGACAACTCTTTACACATGAAGCCAAGATCACAAAGAATGGAGAGCAATCAAAAGGTAACAATCCCTCTGCCCTATATACAGATAAGAAGTCTAAAGATAAGGGTAAAAGCAAGAAGGTTGATGATGAAGGATCCACCTCCCAAGCAAACTATGCAGGGAGAGGTAGATCATCTAGAGGTAGGGGCAGAGGAGGTAAGTCAGGTAGGGGGAGACCCTATAATCAATCTCCATGCAATATTTGTGGCTTGTCTAATCATACTACAGATGAATGCTACAAAAACTACAAGAACCAAAGAGGAAGAGGTCACCAAAGAGGAGGATACTTCCAAGGCAGAGGCAGGTTCAATCAATCTCAAGGCTACCATGGCTACAACAATAATTACAACAACAACTACAACAATAGCTACAATCACAATGGCAATTATCAAGGAGGATACAGGAACAGAAAGGATTACAACAATTATGCAGAGGATCAAGATGATTCCTTGTTGATTATGAACATGACATCTAAATCAGGTATCAATGATGATCATTTGTTCTATATTGACTCAGGTTGCTCTAACCATGTAGCTGGGAATGTTGCCTTACTCTCTGATTTGGAAGAACCTAAAGGCAAGCACCAAGTGCAGACAGGTGATGACACTAAACACTCAGTGGTTAAAGTAGGTAATGTCAAAACAAGTGATGGTAATCAGAATTTGCTAAGCAGAGTATTGTATGTTCCAACAATCACCAAGAATCTGATGAGTGTAGGTCAGATTGTTGAAAAAGGTCTACAGGTCAGGTTCACTCAACATGGTGCATATGTGGAGGATCCAAGACATGGATTCAGAAGGATAGCCAAGGGAGAGAAGTCAGGTAGATTGTTTACCTTTGAACTTGAGGATACTAAAAATATTGCCCTGTACAACTATAGGGACCAAACCCTATCAGAATTGGAGATGTGGCACAAGAGATTGGGTCACATTGGAGAGAGAACCATAAAGCAGATGAGCAGAGATCAATTTGTGCTTGGGATACCTAATGTATCCAAGCAACACATGATATACAAGTGTGGGGCTTGTCAATTTGGTAAGTCACACAGGTTGCCATATACCAAGAAAGGATTTATGCATGAAGATTACTTGGAATTGGTGCATACAGATGTGTGGGGACCAAGCAAGGAGCCATCCATATCTGGATCAAGGTACTATGTATCTTTTATAGATGATTATAGCAGATGGACTGTCTTGTACTTCATGAAACATAAAGATGAAGTATTTAATTGCTTCAAAAGGTATCTTGCATTAGTAGAGAATCAAACAGGTAGACATTTGAAGAGGTTAAGGTCTGATGGTGGTGGAGAATACTTCTCCAATGACTTTGAAGAGTTCTTGCAGGAAAGAGGCATCAAGAGGGAGATTACCACAAGGTACTCACCTGAACAAAATGGGGTAGCTGAAAGAAGAAATAGACTCATTGTGGAGACAGCTAGGTCTATGCTTAATGAGAAGAAACTACCAAATTATCTTTGGGCAGAGAGTGTATCTACTGCCACATACTTGATCAACAGGTTGCCATCAAAGACACTTGATGGAATGACACCCTATGAGGCTTGGCATGGTAAGAGACCATCTCTGGATCATTGCAAGATTTTTGGGTGTGTTGCATATGTGCATATTCCCTCACAGGTAAGGGGAAAGCTAGACCCTAAGGCTGAAAAGTGTATCTTTATTGGTTATGATTTGAATCAGAAAGGATACAGGTTCTATAACCCCTCAAACAAAGGCTTCAAGGTAAGCAGAGATGTCATCTTTGATGAAAATGATTCATGGTATGATAATGAGTGCAGGAAAGTGAGCCTACCTTATGATATGGAAGAAGACTTTCCAAAGCTTGTCAGGCAAGAACCAACTCAGAATGAGGACACAAGCTCAGATGATGAAGACACCATCAACATTGAAGAATTCAAAGCTTGGAAATCCAAAGGGAAGATGAAGATGAAGCAACTTGAAGACAATCCAGAATCCTCAACTCAAGCTATGAGGAGATCTTCAAGGGAAAAGAAGAAACCTATTAGGTATGGATATGATACTTCACTTGTAACCAAGCACTCTGTATATCTTGCAAAGGATATCTTAAGTGAAGAACCAGGTACATTTGAGGAAGCTATTACTAAACCAGAATGGAAGGAAGCAATGGATGAAGAAATGGAGGCTCTCAAGGAGAGTGATACTTGGGACTTGGTACCCAAGAAGGACTCCATGAAGGTGATAGGATCCAGATGGATCTACAAACTCAAAAGGAACTCAGATGGTACAATAAGCAGGTACAAAGCTAGGTTGGTAGCCAAGGGTTTTGCACAAACCCAAGGCATTGATTATGAGGAGACATTTTCTCCTGTGGCAAAGATGCCAACTATCAAAATTATGGTGAGTGTAGCTGCATCCAAGAATTGGAACATGTACCAATTGGATGTGAAGAATGCATTCTTGAATGGATGGATATCTGAAGAGGTCTACATGTCACAACCACCTGGCTATGAGGATCCTAATAAGGTAAATCATGTTTGCAAATTGAAGAAAGCTCTGTATGGATTGAAGCAGGCACCTAGAGCATGGAACTATAGGTTGACAACCTATCTTTTGGATCAAGGATTTGTGATGAGTAAAGCAGATACTTCATTGTTTATAAAGAAGAACAATTCAGAGGTAATATACTTGTGTGTCTATGTTGATGACATCATTATTACAGGAAATGATGTTCAAGGAATTAGACACATCAAAGGTCAAATGATGAAGGAATTCAAGATCAATGATCTTGGATTATTGAAGTACTTCCTAGGACTTGAATTGGTCTACACGAATTCAGGTATATACATTACTCAGAAGAAGTATATTCAGGACATGGTCAAGAAGTTTAACTTGCAGGAAGCTAAAGTCTCAAACATTCCTATGGAGGTCAACCACAAACTCAGTGCACATGAAGGAGAAGAACTCAAGGATATTACAGGTTACCAAAGTTTGGTAGGTAGTCTCAATTATGCTACCTTAACTAGGATTGATATCTCATATGGTGTCAGTGTACTTAGTCAATTTATGCATAAGCCAAGAGTACCACATTTGGAGGCAGCCAAGAAGATAGTAAAGTATCTAAAGGGAACACAAAATCATGGTTTGTATTACCCATATTCATCAGATATTGATATCAAGGTATACTCAGATGCAGATTGGGCAGGTTGTAAGGATGACAGGAGAAGTACATCTGGTTACATATGCTTTGCAGGTGATAAACCTATTTCTTGGTCATCCAAGAAACAACCCACAGTGGCTCTATCATCTACTGAGGCAGAGTACAGAGGGCTAGCCAATGCCACTCAAGAAGCAATATGGTTGAAGTTACTCTATTCAGAATTGGGCCTATACATAAGGCCACCTATCATATTTGGTGATAACACAAGTTCACTCCATCTAGCTGCTAATCCTGTGTATCATGCTAGGACAAAACACATAGAGGTGCATTACCACTATGTGAGGGAGAAACTACTTAGCAAGGAAATCCAATTGTCTTATGTGTCCACTAATATTCAATGTGCAGATTTGCTTACAAAAGCTCTGGATGGGAGCAAGCTATGCAAGTTTAAATTCATGATTGGATTACAGGATATCATTGAAGACTAAATATGAAGACTCAAGCAAGTGTTTGGCTTGAGGGGGAGCTGTTGGTGCAAACAAGCCTTAACACTTGGACTTGTTTTGTGACTTGAAGACTCAACATGAAGATTGCACAAAGATCACTTAGCTTTGGATATCAACATTGAAGTTTATTGCAAAAGTTTGGATTACTTCATTTCAAGAAAGAGCATAGGAACACATGCCTATGCTTAGTTACTTATTACTTCATGTAAAAGTCCATGTGACTTTATTAACAATGTAATCATACCTACTAGACTAGAGTCGTGGAAAAGTTAGATGATCTAGTTGAGGGAATATCTCCCTAAGTCTAGTGGAGAGAATCAAGGGAGCTTTAATTTGAATTCAAATTCAAATTCATTCAAAAACTCCTATAAAAATCAATGTAAAAGTCGCGGGTTTTGTGACACTCTTCCCGAGGCTAATCCAAGCATATTTGTGAGAGTGTGAGAGCTACTACCTAGCCTACACCTCTGAGTACCATTGGGCATCATTCTACATGCCAATGGGAATGTACATTTGATAGTATCAATACATATACTCATAGTTTTTACTCTGTGTTTTCTCTGAGTGACTACCTCCAAGTCTGTCAACTTCAACAGGGCATATCTCAAGATCTACTGAACCAAATTTGATGATCAAGGGCTCATTGGAACCAGCTCAAAGCATTCTACAACACTACAAAGTTTCAAGTCAATCTATTCAGCCAATTGGGAGAAATCGCTGTCGAAGTGATCACTGGTATATTTCTGTGTGATTCCTAAAAAATCGGGGGTGTCCCTGATTTTGCTAAACATCATGCTCAGTGTATAGTTTGTCATTTGGAGTGATTTAACTTGCTAATGGTAGCTTGTTAAGCTAATTTAATACTCCCAGAAGGAATTAAACTAATTGCAAGTGTGCTGGACATACTGAGCTTAGGACTGAGCAGGTATCAATACAGGAATAGAAAGTTTTTTGGAGTTGTGAAGGTTCAAAATCATCTGTTTTGATTTGGTCATTACTCAATCATTTTGTAAAGCACATATATAGTTTCTTGGTGTCATTTGGAAGCTCAAGGAGTCTCCTAACCATATCTAAAGAGAAAAAAGGGCAGGTGTGAAGCAGGTCTAGCAGCACCACCTTGATCTTCTGATTGTACCCAGCCATCACATCCAACATTGACCACTGAATGCTTGGTGTCATCACCTCTTTGCATTTGGTGCTTTCCCTTGGGCTCCTCAAGATCAGAAAGGAGAGCTACATTGCCTGCTACATGGTTTGAACAACTTGAGTCAATATAGAAGAAGTGCTCATCATTCATACCTTGCTTTGAAGTCATGTTCATAATGAGAAGAGAATCCTCTTGATTTTCTCTATAATTGTTGAAGTCTTTTAAGTTTTGGCACCAACTAAAAGTTATTCCCTTGATCTTGGAGATATTCTCTCATTGAAAACTCGTAGCTAATATGCTTCCTACCTCCAGGAGATACAAGTCTCTTGAAACATTCTCAATGATTTAATGTTTTACAAATGGTAAATGATCCAATGTTACAAGCTAGGATTCACATGATCCATCAAATGGTTGGACATGTTTTTTCCATGCCTAGCAAAATGTGAAGGCTTGGAGATTTGCACCAACAATAAGGAGACACTCATCCACCAAGGAGGAGATTTGAACCCACAACCTTAGATTCACAAGTCCAATGTTTTAAAACTACAATATTCACCTTTGTTGTCACACTACTTTTTACTTATATTTAATATAACTTTCATCTCACTTACTTTTTCAATTACCAAGAATCACCCTTGCCTTTTCTATTTGAATTAAAAAATTCTTAAATTTCTTTTATAGCTTAAGCAAGGTGGTTTCCTCTTTTACACACCCATGGATCCTACATATATCGTGGAGGACTTTGGTGAATTATCTCTACCCGAGGTACCGGTCGAACCACAATTGGAGCTCTTACATAATGAACTTTGAGGTGCCCAAAACAAGATCAAGAACATGATGAATTACTTCAAAAGATGCATTCTGAGGAGGATAACCTTGCATGGTTAGTGAATACTATTAATACTCAAGCTCATGATTATTCCAAGATTGGTAGAAAGAACTTCCAATTCTCATGGTTTGATAGTCATAAGAATGGTCAACTTTTTTTATCATGGTTATCCTAGTTTGAAGCTTTTTATTCATATGAATTCTCCTCTGAAAATGATAAATTGAAGGGTGCTACTAATAATCTTGTAGGAAAAGCCCAACTACAGTGGAATGGTTTATGACATAGTGCAGATCGTCCCACAACATGGAAAGCTTTGATGAGAAGGTTAAGAAGTCTTTTCTTCCTCCTCAGTTTGATCTACATGTTTGACATTTATGAACCACATTCACATGGAAGGAGGGTGATACCATTGTCAGAGAAATATGCTCTCTGTTATTTGATGAGGGATGATAAATTTGTTTTGTTCAAGGGTTTCTTGTTTTGAATTGGGGTGGGCCTCAATAACAATTAATCACACATTTATAGGATCTTACAACACATGAACCTTAGCATACACACCTTAATACACAAAAAGAGATGAGTGAGAAATAGAGATAAAATAGACAGGATCTTTCAAAGTGTATGATAAGATGAGTGCTCATCTACACTAACTTCTATTCCAGTGTTAATTACAATGTGTGAATATGATACAAACTGACAATATGTATATCTAGGTGGAAATAGGAACTAGATACAACAAATTGTGTGCCTAAGAGGTATGAAGAGTGTGTGTTTGTGTGTGTGTGAGTGCATGTGTGTGTGAGTGTGTGCATGTGAGAATATGGAAAACATGAATAGTTTAGAACTATTTTACAACGAACCCTAATTTTAGACTATCTAAATAAGAAAGTAGAGAATGAACAAATGGGGATAGACTTAGACTTGTTACTCAAAGTATATTAGTATACACAAACACCTCCAGATACTCGTGATGTAGAGCATACTCCTCCAAGAGTGTAGCAATGCTTCCTGACGTAGAGGACCCCCTTGTTGATCACCTCCAGCTTGCATTGAGCACTTGATCTCCTTGAGAAGATACTCGCAAGTGAGTCCAGGTATTCCTTATATAGGTTTTGACTAGCCTATGATAGCACACCAGGAAGCATGCACCAATCAAGAAAAGCATATGTGATCACTATATTGAATCGATGCCGCTAAAAGAATCACCACATTTGTGATTTTTGAAAAATAAAACTCTCATTAAAAACTAAATTAAAGTTCTTTGATGTGCTTGCTAATCATCGATGGGAAACAAACCCACGTCATGAGCTTGAGAAAACTTTCACCTAGCCTAGTCACCAATCACTTTTTATTGTGGAAGGACTCTATGAAAAACAACTTTTATAGCTGCTATGTTGGACTATTGGACATTGTCTCCAACAATCCCCCCTTTGATGTCATAATGGTACAAAGTTTAATAACCTGCAAAACTTCTTTCTGCAAAGATATCTCTTAACTGATTTTCACTGAATCTTGAGTTGAGTGTGCATGAACCTGGATACTTGAGAAACTACAAACTGAACGTCCAGACATGTATTACATAGATATATCAAGATACCAACTACTTGACTATATAATGTAGCATCAAATTGTTCTGAATCTACTTCCAAATGTAATGGCACACTGACATCCATAGGTGTTTGCAAAATTGCATGGGCTTAGAATCTATCATCTCAAACATTTCCAATAATTGCTCAATATATTTTTGTTGCATCATGTAGATACAATCATCTCTATACTTGAACTCAATCACGAGATAATAATGTAAAATATCTAAGTCTTTTACATCAAATGTATGCTTAAATTGTCCTTTAAACAGATGAAGATCGAAATATTTGGTACCTTTGATAATCATATCACTTTCTAGTGTATCTTGAACACTAGTTGGTTCATTCTCAACTAAAGTGAAAACAAAAATATTATGAATCTCAAAATGTTTTGCATAATTTACTTGGTCTGTTTGTTGTCTCCTTGTTTGATTTTGGTTCTTCCGGTGAATTCCTTTATAACACTATCCTTCTAGCTTTGATATAACCACTTTGGCATATTCCTAAAAAGTGGTGGAATCCTTTCTCGTTCTTCACTATCTCTTTCTTCTAGAACTCTCAAGCCTTCTTCAACTTCATAAGTTGGAACTTCGAGAGGTACTGATGATGGACTAGGTACTGATGTAGATAATGAAATTCTCTCTTCAACTCCATCTCTTAGGTTTTGAGTAGGTTCATCACCCCCCTTGTATGGTTTAATGTAAGCATCCAAATTCCTTCTAAAAGATGCATAGTCATCTACTTTTATGAAATGTGGAATCTCTTCCTTTTTATCGTAAATCTAACTTTCTGCAATATATGCATTGCATGAGAGTAGGAAATCACTTGTATATAAAACATAGAAGTTGTATCATTTGCTTTCAATTGCATAACCAAGAAAGAGGGCTTTAATGGCTTTTACATCAAGCTTACCACGATCTTTCTTCTCAATGTGAATACTTGTTGGGGAACCAAACACTTTGAAGTAACTCACATTGGGCTTCTTGTCATAATAAGCTTCATAATGTGTAATGAACTTCAAAGCTTTTGTGGAAGACCTATTCAAAATGTGATTACTTTTATGTATTGCATCAAACCAAAACTTGGGATAAAGCCTTTTGAATGACATCATACTATGCATCACCTCAAATAGTATCATATTGTTTCTCTTAGCACACAGCTTTGTTTTGGCATGTAAGCAATATTGATTTGATGAGAGATACCTTTGTCTTCACGAAAACACTTGAAGTCTTTAGACACATGTACTCTACTCCTCTATCACTTCTCAAAATCTGGATCTTGGATTGATTTTCATTTTCAACCATAGCTAAGAACTTCTTGAAAATAGCAAAAACCTTTGACTTCATTTTAAGACCATAAAATCATGAATACCTTGAGAAAATGTCAATGAACATAACAAAGTACCTGAAACCCTCAATGGAATCTATTCTCATCGGACCATTCACATCTGAATGCATGATCTGTAGCTTCCTTGTGGCCCTGATGTATCCATGCTTCTTGAAAGGAAGTTTGTGAAGCTTTCCTTCAAGACATGCTACACATGACTCTGTATCATTTGGTAAAGAAAAAGTAGGCAAACTCTTCACCATACACTGATTTTTGATGCTTGAGAGCTATGTAACTAATATAAACAAACGTAGCATGCCATAACTTCATGTTATTCTTAGGTGTAGTAGACTTAGAAACATTAGCATGACTAATTTTGGATAACAAACACATGCCAATTATGTTTTCACCTTGAACTAGACAATGCTCCTCATTAGGTGAGAGGATCTCACATGAATCTTTCTTAAAAACAACTTTATAACCATCTAACATAAATATAGATAGCAAATTCTTCTTCATGTCTAGAACATAAAGAACACTAGAAATTGTGAAATTTCCACTTGCTGTGTACTTTAGGTTCACTTCTCCAACACCAACAACATCTAAACCATGACCATCTGCAATGGTCACTCTTCTACTTGAAGATTTACAAAGAGAAGAAAATACCTTTCTACAACCTGACATATGCTTAGTAGCTCCAAAATAAAAAAATCCAAGGATTATCTGAGATTGCATTTAATGCTTCCTGATCAAAAGCTATTTCTTTAATATTAACATATGCATATGAATATACCTTTGAAGTTTTAGTCTTTGGATCATCTTCAACACTATTACCTGATGCTTTCTTCTTCTCATTAAAAATCCTTGCTTTCCATTTTGCTATAAATGACCTAGTTTCTTATAGTAATGGCATACTCCTTTCTTTGAAGCAAATGTAGTTGAAGACTTTTCTTTGGGTGTAGAGGAAGCATAAGGGGCAAGACTAGAAGAGTTAGAATTAGAAGACTTACTTTCCTTCTTGGATTTCTGACTCTTCTTCTCCTTCTCCTTCTTTCCCTTTGAAGAAGATAACATGTTTCATCATTTGCTTCCATACTCTATTGTGAATCTTCATCTTGAAGTAACAGGAATTGTAGTTCTTCAAATGAAATTTCTATGTCTCTTGTAGAGAGAGATGAAGAAGTAACAAAAACATGATATGTAGATGGAAGTGAGTTTAGAAGTGTGTTTACCATCTTTTCATCTAAAATGTTGACTCCAACATTGAGTAATTGATATCGTAAATATTTGAGCTTCAAAATATGTGGCTGAATGATTCACCAACTTTTATCCTTGTGTTGGCTAGTTGTCTACTTAGATGAGTGTTCCTAGCAGAGTTTCTTCTCTAATAGAGATTCTCCAACTGCAACCGAGCATGTCAAGAGGTTCAGCATGACTTGATTTGGGGGTATAATATGCCTCTTGAATCCCATAGAAATATATGAAAGTGCTTGTGCATCTCTTGATTCCCATTTGGTTTCCTCTTCTATAGGAAGGAATCTGGTAGTAGCATGGACTCCTAATGATGAAGTACTTCCTTCTTCTTCACTAACCTCCTGTTAAGTAGAAATACGAATAGGGGTTCTTCTACAAGATGAAGAAATATATTATGTGACTTTTCTTGGCCTTGGATGAGTGCCATTGACAATATTCCGTAAGTCCTGTGACACTACTAGATTCATCAACAAAAAACTCCACGTCAGATAATTAGACATTCCCTCAAGCTTGTCTTCATTCTCAAGTCTATAGTCACTCATCTTGTTAAGGGTGTACGTCAACCATGCTTTGATACCAAACGTTGGAAGTGTGATGGGCCTCAATAACAATTAATCACAGGTTTAAAGGATCTTCAAAATGCACAACACGGAGGCGATCCACGAAGTTCCTCTTCTTTGGACAGAGGAAGCATTGGAAAAAGATTTAAGTATCTTGGGTAATATAATTTCTATTCATTCTTTATTTTGCATGCAAGGTACTATTATAATAAATTTATTAATATTTTACATGATGATGGTAGTTCTCATGACTTTATTTCACAATTTTTAGTGCATGAACTCAAATTAAAGATGTTTTATTTCTTGTATAAACTTATGGATGCATTTTAAGTAAGTCGATATAATGTAACACGAGAACTGCATTACATTAAGATTTATATACGTGCATTTATAGATGCATAAATATTTTTAATTGCCCTTTGCAATCTTATAATTTTATACTTGTTATACCTTCTCATCATCAATATAGCCCACATGCTGACTATCATATGCATATATTTAATTTCAATTTAAAGGTTAACTCATTTCTTTGTCAACAAGGCATGACTTCCAACCATTTCTGCTCATTAGTTATTCTCAAGTAAAATGTGCATTTAGGAAAGGGTTCAATTCATGTACTATTTTTATAAATGTCATAAATAATTTTATTCATACTCTTTATGATACACATAAACCTTTTATGACTTCTTAAATTGATTGATTTATGTCCATTTATCCATCTAAACTACCATCATCTTGAGGATCCATTGACCATAGTAGAGATTTAATTCCTACCAATTTGCCTCCTCATAAAGAACCTTATAGGATGGCCCTTTTCTCAAAAAAAAAAAAAGAAAACCAAGTTAAGGATTTACTTCAGAAAGGAATTAAAAGACCTTGTTCTTTTCTATTTGGAGCACTTCTTCTCTTAATTAAGAAAATTATTTTATTCACAACTTTTATCCTATGGTACAATATCAACCTAATAAATCTAATATTATAGCAAACGGTCTTAATCATTTTCCATCATCGCAATTACATTTTGTTTTCATTCGTAATATTTTTACCATACATATTAATTTATTTCATGACATGATTTTTGGTACATGAAGCTAGAATAAGTGCTTGATCAATGCTCATTGTAATTCTCTCTAATTATAAAGCAAGCATAAATGCAAATCCATTGGAATATATGCTTTGAAGTTTGCAAAGGTTAACCCTTCACATTACTTCATTCAACGATACAGGTATAAGATTGAGAGAATCTTTTGAGTTTATTAGGAGCAAAATTGACAAATCTATTTGAATTGAAAATTCAAATCATCCTTTAGAAATGAGGGTTACTTTTAGGTGGAGTCTCCAACCAACTTGAAGTTCAAAAAGGTGTATATATACACCATCATTTTGAGTCGTAGATATCAAAGTGCCTAGAGCTGATCATATCACTCTTATTGAGTGGATTATGTACTATCTCAAATTGTGAGAAGTCTTCCACATCTCTTCTATATCATATGTTCATTATAAATACATATTGTAATTCATATATATTGATTTGTGAATCTTTATCTACTATTACAGTACCTAATGCAACTCTATCAATTTCTCAAAGCAATTTTCGCAAGTGTATGTATTTATTGTCTAATGCATTAACTCGATAACCTAGCTAGCACTATGGTAAGCATGCATACAAATTTTCTTCATCATTGGATGCATAGATCTTGAGATATGAGTAATAATATGTGATAGGGTATGTGTGTCACCTTCTTCCTAAAAAGTCAGGTTTATCCCCTATACATCTTAGATACATTTCGCAATGTATGGTAATCCTACATTCATGAAATAACTTGCTATAGCTTTCATAATCCTTCAATTGAAGGTATGCAAAAGGTCTTTAGAAATTTACTACAAGGTTATGAGTAGTGAGCAAAATACTAAGAGCTTTTCTTCCATAAATAGAAAGTTTTTCAAGGTACTTTGAACTCTCAACTTATGTGTTTTGACACAAAATTTTGAGAATAATGCTCCAAGTTACTTTGATGATTTAAATGCATATTCTGGAATCTCATGAAACTAAGTGTCTCTAAAATTATAAAGGCAAATCTTGAGTAGGTTTTTGGCAAGAAAATCTAATGTCTGTAGTATAACCATCACTACTTCATAATGGTTTGAGGACAGAGTCAAAGAGGAAGTGTTATGGGTGATACATTGCCTTAATCTATTGACAACTTCAATCAAAGAAATTGAAGAGCATGGTCCCCCAGAATGGAGGCTTATCTACAAAGCATTGGAAAAAGATTTAAGTATCTTGGGTAACAAAAATTCTATTCATTCTTTATTTTGCATGCAATTTACTATTATAAAAAAAATATTACTATTTTACATGATGATGATAGTTCTCATGAATTTATTTCACATTTCTTAGTGCAAGAACTCAAATTAAAGATGTTTTCTTCCTTGTATAAAGTTAAGGTTGCATTTTAAGGAAGTTGATATAATGTAATAAGATAAGTGCATGGCGTTAAGATTTGTATAGGTGCATTTATAGATGCACAAATATTTTTAAGTGCCCCTTTGTAATTTAAAAATGTTACACTTGATATGCATTTTCCTCATCATTACAACCCATATGCTGACTATCATACGCATATATTTAATTTTCAATTTAAAAGTCAACATATTTCTTTGTTGGTGAGGCATGACTTCCAACCATTTCCATTCATTGCTTATACTCAAGTAAAATGTGCATTTACAAAAGGCTACAATTCATGTAATGTTTTTGTAAATATCATAAATAATTATATTCATACTCTTTTTGATACACAAAAACCTTCTATGACTTCTTATAAGGATTGATTTATGTCTAATTATCCTTCTAAACTACCATCATCTTGAGGATCCATTGACCATAGTATAGATTTAATTCCTAGTAGTTTGCCTCCTCATAAAGAACCTTATAGGCATGGCCCTTTTCATGAAAAAAAAAAGAAAACCAAGTTAAGGATTTACTTAAAAAAGGACTTATAAGGCCTAGTTCTTTCCTATTTGGAGCACCTCTTCTCTTAATTAAGAAAATTTGTTTGTTCAAAACTTTTAGCCTATGATACAATATCAACCTGGTAAAGCTAATATTGTAGCAGACCTCTTAGCCATTTTCCATCACCAAATTTACGTTCTATTTTTGTTCATAATATTTTTACCATACTTATTAATTTATTTCATGACATGATTTTTGGTACATGAAGCAAGACTAAGTTCTTGATCAATGTTCATTGGACTTCTCTCTAATTATAAGGCATAAATGCAAATCCATCGAAACATATGCTTTGAAGTTTTCAAAGGTTAAATCTTCAAATTACTTCAGTCAAAGATAAAAAAATATAATATTGAGAGAATCTTGTGCTTTTATTAGGATCCAAATCTACAAATGTATTTGAATTGAGAATTCAAATCATCTCCTAGAAATGAAAATCACTTTTAGGTGGAATCTCCAACCAACTTGAAGTTCAAAAAGGTGTATATATACACCATCATTTTGAGTCGCGGGATATCAGAGTGCCTAGAGCTGATCGTCACACTCTTATTGAGTGGATTATGTACTATCTCAAATTGCAAGAAGTCTTCCACATCTCTGTTGTATCATATGTCCAATAGAAATACATATTATACTTCATATATATTGATTTATGAATCTTTATCTATTGTTAGAGTACTTTGAGCAACTCTATCAACTTGTCAAATAAATTTTTCTATGTTTAGTTATTCATTATCCAATACATTAATTGGATAACCTAGCTAGCACTATGATAATCATGCATACAAATTTCATCATCATTGGATGCATAGATCTTGAGATATGAGTAATTATATGTGATAGGATATGTGTATCACTTCCTAAAGAGTTAGGTTTATCCCCTATACTTCTTAGATACATTTCTCAGTGTATGGTAATCCTACATTCCTGAAATAACTTTCTATAGCTTTCCTAACTCTTCAATTGAAGGTCTGACAAAGGTTCTGGAAATTTGCTATGAGATTGTGAGGAGTGAGCAAAATACTAAGATCTTTTCTTCCTTCAATAAAAAGTTTTTCAAGGTATTTTGAACTCTCAACTTATGTGTTTTGACATGAAATTTTGAGAATGATGCTCCAAGGTACTTTGGTGATTTAAGTGCATATTTTGGAATCTCGGGAAACTATGTGTCCTTGAAATTATAAAGGCTAGTCTTGAGTAGGTTTTTGGCAAGAAAATCTCATCTCTCTAGTATACCTATTGCCACTTCACAATGGTATCCAAGCATAGTCAAAGATGAAGCGTTATGGATGATAGATTGCCTAAATCTATTGACAAGCTGAATCAAAGCAATTAATCAGCATGATCTCACTAAATGTAGGATTATCTACAAGGAAGGATTTTGTATGAATATATCTCAAGATATGAGATGATGCCATTACTCAAAACCAACGATCAACCAACTCACGAGGAGCACGAAATATTGAATGCATAATGCTCAAAGGATTCTTTGGCAAGGTCATACATTATCAACTCTATCTTTGACTTTTGACTTCCTAACTACCCAATATCTCAAAGAAACACATGATATATGAGTGTAGTGCATATGAATTTGATTAGTTACACAAACAACCATTCAACAAGAAAGGATATATATACATAAAGATCTTCTAGAGCTTGTCCACACAGATGTTTGGGGTCCAATCAACAAATCTTCAATCTCATGATCAAGGTACTATGTGTCATTCATAGATGATTGTAGCAGATGGACTATCTTATATTTCATGAAGCATAAGGATGAAGTGATTTTATGCTTTAAGAATTATCTAGCTCTTGTGGAGAATCAATTAGGTAAAAAACCTAAAATGGATAAGGTAAGATGCAGGGGGAGAATACTTCTCCCATGAATTTGATTCCTATCTCCAAGATAGAGGAATCAAAAGAGAAATCACTATCAGATACACTCCTCAGCACAATGGAGTGGCAAAAGGAAGGAATGGGACCATTGTGGATGCCACAAGGTCCATGTTGAATGAGAAGAAGCTACCTAACTACTTGTGGATAGAGACAATATCTACTACAAACTATTTGATAAATAGTTTATAATCAGAAGCTCTATATGGTATGACTCCATATGAAACATGGAATGGAAGAAGATCTAGCTTGGACCATTACAATATCTTTGGATGCATTGCATATGCACACATACCTTCATAGATAAGAGCTAAATTGGACCCTATGGTAGAGACGTGTGTTTCTATAGGATATGACATTAATCAAAAAGTTTATAGATTATATAACACTAGCAATAAAGGCTTCACAGTAATTTGAGATGTTGTGTTTGATGAGAACAAATCATGGTTTGAAGATAATCTAAAGAAATTCAAGCTATCATATGATCTAGAATAAGAATTTCCAACTCTCTCAAGCAAGAATGCACACATACTTGAAACATCAAGTGACTCTGAAGATGATCGAAATACTCCAAGAAGATAATTCAATTCATGGAACTACAAAGGCAAAGATAAGGTGCAAGATTTGAGGGATATAGTAGTATCCTCTCAACAAACCATCATGAGGTCTACTAGAGAGAAGAAAAAGACAAATGTTTGGTTTATGATACTTCATCTGTATCTAAACATTCTATCTATTTAGTAGAGTATTCAAACATTGAACAACCCTTATCTTATAAGAAGGCAAAGAAGAAACAAGAATGGATGAATACCATGGAGGAAGACATTGAATCCTTGTAGGAAAACCATACTTGGGAGCTAGTGGCCAAGACCTCATCTTGGATCAAGGTGGATATACAAAGTGAAGAAAAACTATGATGGAACCATCAATTGGTATAAAGCAAGACTTGTGGCCAAGTGATATGCACAAACACTTCTGGCAAAGATGCCAACAATAAGATTTCTTATGAGCATTGAAGCTTCAAATAATGGTTGGATGTCAAGAATGAATTTCTAAATGGTTGGACATTTGAAGAGGTATATATGGCTCAACCTCCTTAGTTTGAAGATTCATCATTTCTTGAACGTTTATGCACATTAAGGAAAGCTCTATATGGTCTCATAGAAGCCCGAAGGACTTGGAATCATAGGCTTGTCACCTATTTGGAGGGTAAAGGATTCATGGTTATTAGATCCTTCACTCTCCATTAAGAGGAATTAATCTAAAGTCATATACCTTTCTGTCAATGTTGATGATATAATAATCACAAGTAATGATGTTGATGTCATTAGGAGGATCAAGCTTCAAATGAAGGAGAAATCCAAGATCAGTGACCTAGAGAAACTCACATACTTCCTAGGCTTGGAAGTTCTATACATAGAAAAGGATATGTATCTCAGTCAAAGGAAATACATTAAGGATATGCTTGCTAAGTTCAAGATAGAGAATATCAAGGTTGCACGTACACCCATGGAGATAAATATGAAACTAAGTGCTCATGATGGACTTCTAACTAAAGACATAACAACTTATTAGAGTTCATTGGGTATTTTCAACTACGCCACAAAGAGTAGAGTGGATATTTGTTATAGTATAAGTATCTGGAGTCACTTTATGCATACTCCTTGGAAACCTCACATGGAAATAGCCAGAAGTATACTCAAATACTTGAAGGGCACCATTAATAGAGGTCTATATTATCCATATACATATGCTATATACATAAAGCTCTTTTGTGATGCAGATTGGGTAGGTTCTAAAGATGAAAGGAGAAGTAATTCAAGGTATCTCACTTTTGTGGGTACAAAAATTATCTCATGGTCTTCAAAGAAGCAACCTACTGTTGCACTTTCATCAACTCAAGCTGAATACAGAGGATTATCCAATGCAACTTAGGAAGCAATGTTGATCAAAACCTTGTAGTCATACTTAGATCTCAAGTATTCTACTCCTCACATTTTTTGAGTTAATAGTAGTTCACTCCACCTTGGTGTGACTCAAATTTACCGTGCTAGGACCAAACATATAGAGGTCCACTACAATTATGTCGGGGAAAATATCACAAACAAGGAGATTGAACTTTCATATGTATCTACTCACCAACAATGTGCACGTATGATGACCAAGGCATTGGATGGAGTAAAATTAAAGAGGTCCAGAACTATGTTTGGACTACAGGAAGTATTGAAGGATTGAAGACTCAAAACTCTAAGGCTTGAGGGAGATTTTTTGGTTCATGAAGCAAGCTTAAGTGCTTGACCAATTGTCATTGAAGTCTCTCTAATTATTAGGAATAAATGTAAATCCATTGGAACCTATGCTTTGAATTTTTTGAAGGATAAATCTTCAGGTTACTTTAGTGAAAGATAACAATGATAATATTGAGAAAAACTTGTGAGTCTGCTAGGAGCCAAATCCACGAATTGCTTTGGTTTCAAAATTCAAATCATCTCCTAGAAATGAGTATTACATTTAGGTGGAATCTCCAACCAACTTGAAGTTCAAAAAGATGCATATATACACCATCATTTTGATTCACTGAATATTAAAGTGACTAGATCTGATCATCACATTCTTATTGCATGTGTTATGTACTATCTTGAAGTGACAGAAGTCCTACACATATCCTTTGTATCATATGTCCATTAGCAAAACATATTATACTTCATTTATATTGATTTCTGAATCTCTATCTACAAATGTTTCTCATAGTCGTACCTCTGTCTATAGGTACACATTGTCCAATCCATCAATTCGATAACTTATGTAGAATATGATAAGCATGCCTACAAAGTTTCATCATCACTTACTGCATAGATCTTGAGATATTAGTAATTATATGTGACTAGGTCTATGCAAAATATTTTGGACTCGAAACTTATCTGTTTTGGGATAGAAGTTTGAGAACAAAGTACCTTTTGTGGTTTAAGTATATATTTTGGAAGTTGAGAGAGTGTACTAAGTTTCTTTGAAGTAATAAAGGCTATTCGTAAGCAAGTTTTTTCCAAGACAATTTCATCTCTACACTATACCCATCACCTCTTCAAAATTATTCCTACTTATGCTTCATGTTTGTATTTTTCACATCCGTGGGATGATTTAAAAACTTTTGCATCTTTAACTAATAAAATTTATACATTTTATAATTTTTTTTATTTTCAACACAAATTATGCATCACTCAATCTTTTATAGATTTTGTTATTAAGGAAATGCATGAACCACCTTATATGGGAAATAAGGGCATACAGAGCACAACATCTTCTTGCAAACAATTTCTTCTTTTGGCCACATATGGAAAACTCTATTACACATTATGTTTCCCCATTCATTGTATGTCAACATGTCAAATGTCATCATGGTAAAGCATTTGGATTTTTAATGCCATTTCCCATTCCAAACAAACCATGGGAATAGATTTGTATGGATTCCATGGACTTCCTATGAATTCATCCCGTAATGATATGACTTGAACAATAGTTGATAGGTTTAGTAAATATGCATATTTGATTCCCTATAAAAAGACCTTATCTACACCTCAGACTACTAGGTTGTTTATAAAAGTATTTTTACACATCATAGTTTTCCAAAAGTCATATTGTCTTATCATGGTGTTTGTTTTTGCAATCATTTTTGGGTTGCATTATTTCAACATTTTGGTTCTACAATAGATTTCACTTTTGCATTTCATCTTGAAATTAATGGGAAAAGTGAAGCTACATATAGCATTATTATTTATTTGTTGCATTGTTATTCATTAGATAGTCCCACTAACTAGAATGAGAAGTTACCATTACATCAATTTGCTTACAATAACACAACACATACAACCATTAGCCCTGGACCTTTTGAAGTTGTTTATGGTAAAAAGCTTTCCATTACCATGTTACTCACTCAAATTGATATTCCTTTTGTTGGTTCTATTGCTCAAGCTTAGAGTTCTAGACTTCATGAAGTTCACAAGAATATTATGAAAAGTTGTGAACATTACACTCATAATATTAATAAGAAATGGCTATGAAAATAATTTAAGAAAAATGATTTAGTATGGTTATGTATAGTTAAATGATATTTGAAACATATTCTTCAACATCTTAAAGTTAAACTTGCACCACACTATTATGGACCATTTGTCATTATTCAAAAGATCAATGGAAATTCATCTAGATTAGATATACCATCTAATTGGAGCATACATAGCTCCTTTCATGTGTATGTATGTATATGTGTGTGTATGTATGTATGCATATGCCATATCAAGTTTATGAGGACATGTGCTCTCATGATGGTTAATTGAGTGAATGAATAGCAATGTATGCAAATTAGATCCAACTACCTCTTATGTCACCTCTCTCACTAGAAATATGTATCGTGATACCCATTTAACTAGCAAGCACAAATTAAATCATATCTCTAAGGTTCAAAACCCAAATATAGTCACAATGGGTTCATTTTCAAGCCCTCAATGAAACACATCCATTGTTCATATTTTCAGGTTAATTTGACAAGTGTTCTTCAAGTTAGAAGCAAAATACATAGTGGCGAGCAACACCAATTCTTGCTCCACAGCTCACTAAGCTTCACACACACACACTAGAATGGCAAAAAGAGTAGGGAATAGGGTAGACAACACCTCTAGGCACATATTTCATGCATCACACGGACATACAAGCTCATGAAGAAGAAGATCACATACAACAAGAAGTAAATTTGAAATTTGAGCTTGCCAGCTCTTCACAATGGCAAAAGTTTTTTTTACAAAGAGTCACCAAGTGACTTATATATATGTGCCCTCAAAATGGTCCTTTCACATAAGAGACTGACACTTTTCCTATAAATCACTAAATTCCTACTATTTTACAAAGTTAATGTTGCATTCTTTAGGGATCATGCATCTAAAGGACTGCTCTAAAGCATTGACATGGCTTTTTGAACTTTTACAAAGGATTTTTTATAAGAAAATGGACTAAATAATGAAAATTTTGGGGCCCTTTCTTCTTCACTTCTTTCTCTTGTAACACACTCTCCCACTTAGTCTCTATCATCCCTTGAAAAGATTTGCACGAGTTGTATTGGCACACGATTACACACTAGGCTTGCTGCATTAATTTGAGTTGCCACACATGCAACCAGTGGCTAGTAAGGTATCACCTTTTGTGACCTTTTTCCACTTTTCACCCTTTTGTTGTTGCTTAAAAGGTCGTAGTGTTTACTTCTTTGTTCACACTCTTTGGGACCTTGGTCCATTCTTCTAGCATGTGTCCTTTCTTTCCTTGTCCCTTCTTTAGCCTAATGCATACCCCTATTGGGCTTTGGGCAGAGAATGAGCTTCTTTATTGAATTGTTTTGTTTTTTTATTTTCTCTTCTTCTTTTCTTGTTGGTCTCTCCCTCCACACATCCTTCCTCCTGAACTTTGTTGCCCTTGACAAGCTTTTGTTGGTGAGGTGAGTAGGTCTAGTAAACTCTTTGTTTGATTTGATTTAGCACATTAGCTTTGCATATTAGAAGCTCTTTCCATTGAGCTGAATTCACTCTATCGTGGGGAGATTGTCTATGATCAACAAAAAAGCTCAATTCATGTTCTAAGTGGGCATTTAAGTTTGATCACATTTTCAAAAATATTTTCGAATCTATTTCAAAAAATCTTGTGAAAAATGATTCTTCGAACATTTGTAGATATGGACTTGCAAAAACATTAAGCGTGAGTAGAAGGCCATGACCATGAGGCAGCTAGGTGTAACCAAAAGATCAAAAACCAAGGCATCGGTACCTTGATTGATGCCAATGAAATTCAAGAAATTATATTCAGCAATCTTGAAGACTTTCAAAATTGTCAAAATAATGTTGAGGATTTGTTTTGCCATCTTGATTGTTATATCTAGTACATATGCATACCTAGATAGCCAAAATTTGATCATTTTGATCATATAATCTTCCATCAGCATATAGTTATGTGGTGGGCTTGGTAATAATGGAAAATTGAACCATTGCTTATTAAGTTTGCCACTATTTTTCTCTTCGCAAAACTTTGGCCATGGTCATTGTCATGGCACTAGGCAAATTGATGGATTAATCTGTAATAAATATGGTGCTTCTTGCCACTACACCTGTAGTGTAGGATTTTCCAAAAGCTTTCTTCGCTAGATAGGATCGGCTTCTTCAAATTCAGTTCGAGTATAGTTGAAGGTATATGTTGTAAAGCTCAAATTAGCATTCAAATCCTTCTCGGTAGTTGCCTTTATATAATGTCGGGTCTTCTCCTTCATAATGCCATTTGGTACATTGAAAGGCTTCCTTACTTTATCTGAATCCTTGCTTTTGATCTTTGCTTCTTTCATGATGTGCAACACTACATCTTCAAAATTTTGTGTTTTAAGTGGGACACTAATAGTGCTCACCCTCTCTAACTTATTTCTACAGTGTATGGCATGGGATGTTAATCAACTTGCAGCTCTTGATGATCTTGTATTGGTGAATGAACAAACGATAGGGGGAGAAAGAGGGTGTACCTCAATCTCCTCAGTAGTTAGATGAGTGCTTGGAACTACTGGTGTCCCCATGTTTATTCCTTGTTCCAATTGAGCTTGTAATTCTGTAATTACTTGATCTTTTTCTTTATTTTGTTCCTTTTCACCTTTGAGCTCTTCTTTACTTTTTATTTTGCTCTCATAGACTAGAGTGAGTTCATTTGCATCTTGCTTACATTGTTCTGTGTACTTGGTCATTGCCTCCTTCCATTTATTGTGTAGTTCAATTTTTTCTTGTATGTATTCGGATTCCCATTGAGTATGTAATGTTTGCTCTTGCTTGAGCTGATCTGCATACCTTTCTAATTGTGATCTTAGCTCCATAATATGTTCATTCATAGTAGTTGGTGCTTTCATAGGTTGGTTCAACAAGATTGAAGTCACCAATTCTTTATTCTTGTTATGTAACACATGAGCTTCATCAATTTATACTTTAATTTGTGTTCTGAGGAGCTTGCTTCTACTTGTTAGGTGTATTTTTCATACTTTGCAAGCTTCATATTTCTTCTTGATTTCCATGTCCTCTTGTAGCTATTTCTTGTTCCTTCTTTATTTCAGCTAGTTGGCTTTATAGGTCATCATTTCCTTGTTTTAACGTACCACTCTTTATGTGCCACGATGGACTCTTCTTCCTTTGTATTAAGTGCGAGTCGTGTGTTCATGAGTTGTTCGTAGAGTTTTTCACTTAATGCTTCGAACTGGCCTTTTTCTACCTTTGCTTGTTCATATTCTTTATCTACCTCCATGAAATGTTCTTGTGTGCCCATGGCCATCTGGATCATGTGTTTGACTACAATCTTTAATTGGGCCGCATCCACATTGAGCCATTTTTGTGGTATGATAGGCTCATCTCTTGTTAGCACATCTTTATCCTTATTAATATGTAAGGTCGAATTGAATGGCTGCCTAATTTAGAGGTGTATCTATGGCTTAGGCTCTCTCTCTTCTCCATCTTTGGAACAACTTCCTTCATAAATCACACCCATTAGGGATGGCTCCACTATTATCCTTATTGGTTCAAAGGATGTTTTCATTTTTGGCTCTTATTCTTGTTGAACTTCTTCTTTTGGTTATACCATTATTTTTTGCCCTTCTTTTGTAATCTCGTTGAATTATAACCTCGTGTTTTTGTTAATCCGAATCCTGTAAGTCTGGTCTTTTGCACGTGTTCTTTCTTGTTTTTCTTCAGCCACATTTTCTTTTTCATCCATTTCACTGGCCACCTCTTGCTGGTCGACCAATTGATTTAGCACGTCCCACCTTCCATCATCATTGAATTTTGTTGTAAAGGTCCAAATTCATAGTAGATTGTTCTCTGTCACCATGGTATTCTAAAGATAAACTATAGTTAGTTAATCATAGCTCCTTATATTGTTCCATTTGAGATAGTCTTTTTCTCGTTTCATTCTTATTGATGTCACTCATTTGGTGATAGTGGTGACCTTGTACTATGAGGTTCACATGTCCTTCCATATATGTATGCGTGGTTTGGGGGGCTTCTTGTAACTCTTCTTCTCTGATGGTTGGTGGTGGCACCAAACTTGACTTTGGAATTGTGTGCATTCTTTTTTATGAGGGAGTGGCATCTATCAGTATCTCTTCTCTCATTCTCTTTGAACATCTCATCATAGGCTTTGAGCTTGTGCCAGCTTCCTCTACAATCATTAAACGGTGTTTCTTCCTTGGGAGGGTGGTTGATTTCACATATTTGGCCATTTCCACTGTTGATGCCATATCTCTCAAGTGATCATGAATATTCAATGCTTGATACATCAATATGGTCAAAGCTATACTACCATTCAAAAACTTTGTGTCTCTCCACTATTTCTTAACTTCAAAAAGTCGCTCTTGCACATATGGATTCAAATTTATCTGATTGCCCTTTGTTTCACTACATGGGAGAGTAATTGTACCACTATTTTTTGTGGTGTTGTATATCTATGCATATTAAGAAAGCAGAAGTGTTGATGAACCAGTCTTACTACTTCCTCTATGTCCAGTCTACTGATATCCAAAAACGTACACTTTTCAGCTTCATGAATTTCATCTTTTAGATCTTTAACTCCATCTTTTGTCATCCAAAAGCTTCCTTTATCAGTTCATGTGTAAATCAAATAGTTTTCGAGTCTCCTTGTAGATTCATGACTTTGGCCTCTAGCAAAGATGGCATATCGAGAGCAAGGTGCAAAGTACTCATCACTTGCCTGCACCTCTCCAAGTTTGGTTTGTAAATTGGAAGTTGTAAGTATCCTTCAATACCCGCTTTTGTCCATGTATCTAGTATTCTTGGTAACTCATGTAGTACTCTGAAGTGAGTCACTACTAGAAATTGGTGATCCCAATCCATGATTCTAATGGTGATAAAAAAACAAATGATCTCCCGTCGATTGATCCTCTCTAAACTAATGATCTCTTGCTTTGATAGCACTTTCTTAGGGAAATTCTTGGATTTCCTCTTGATGCGTTGCTTTAGAGTCATTGGAAGCCATGTGCACTTGAAATAGAACTCGTAATTAATCCAATGTCGTGAAAAATGTGCTTCACCCTTGTGTGTGAAAACAATCTTCATTCTTCCTTTAATCCATTCCCCTCTCACATGTTTGAGTAGAGCATGATACATGATGATATGTTTTTGCATTTTCTTTTTCTTTCCTATTTCTGAAAGAAAACATAAAAGTTAGTCATAGTCGAAGCAATTGTTAGTATATGTTACTAGAATTTCTAGGCTACTTGTTGATATATTTAGGTAGTGATGTGTGTGAACACACTAGGACCATCGGGGCACTTTTTACCCTCTTTAGGAGGTTTTTTCCCCAGCTTGTATATATGCCTATTTCCCTAAGAGGTTACTTATCTTTGTACATTCTAGTGGTAATACATTTTGTATTGTGTGTTGTGCTCCAAGCTTCTTCTTCTTCCTTGTGTTGTTTGCGTGCATCCATAGACATCCAACTCCAACAATTGGTATGAGAGCAGGTTGTTGCTTCTAGGGCATCGTCGACGCCCCTCTAGTCACAGTCTTAGAATTGCATGAATTTGGTGAGCATACTTAACGTAATTAGGACATCAAAATGCTTCGCTTTGTGGTGCCGAAATCGCGATCTGAGTTGGTTCTAGCCTTCGAACGCACCATCATAGCACTTGTGCAGGCTATTTCACCTTTTTGTGCCAAAGATATATATAGGTTTCGGTTTGCTAGTATAATCGTCCCAAAGTATACTAAAGGTCTAGCAGAACTTATCAGGGTAGTTCTATGCAATTTTTTCAGATACAATCATTTTTTTGCATTAAGGTATTTTATTCACTGGCCATGCCTGAAAGTAGTGATGTATTCCATATGTTAGCTATTGAGGATAAGTTGGAGGATACCGATTACCCATTGTGGGCTTATATGACGCGACATGTATTGGTTGTAAAAGGAATGTGGAACATTGTGCAGCGTGTTGAAAAAGATCCTATTAAACCTACAAATATAGGTATCGAAGCTGATGCAGATGACGTTGAAGATGTTGATACTCTTGAGATTCCCATTCATGCTGCGATTTCTATTGCACCTACTATAGAGAAATTTTTTTGGGATGGCAGAGATGCTCACACACATGCATTGATAGCCTGTCTGTCAAACATGCCATTATTCCTCACATTCACTCGTGCAAAATAGCTAAGGATGCTTGGGATACATTTAGCACATTGTACCAGGCTAAGAATGAGGCTCATGTTGCTTACCTCCAAAAACAGTTGGAGAGTGAGCATATGAATGAAGGTTATTCTATGGAAAATTTTCTAACAAAGATCAAACACTTGAAGGAACAATTGATTTCTACTGATGAAGTTATACCAGATAGCTCACTTCTGTAGACCTATCTGAATGGTCGTTCTGATTCATATAAGAGTTTTGCTTCTACTCTTCATTTGATGATGAAAGGCAATCTTAATGCCTTGTCATTTGAGGAGTTAGTCTTTGTTCTATTATCGTAAGATCAGCCTAGGCAAAACAGGTCCGTTATGGGTGTTGCAGATCAAGCTTTCCAGGTTGGTCAGAAGGGCAAAGGAATATGGAGCTCATCTACTAATAAGCAACAATCTGCAAATGCTGCACATTCAAAAAAAGGAAGACAAAGATGAGAAGAAATCAGAAAAGTAGAAATTTTTTTGAAAATACTATAAAGCAAATGATCATGTCATTAAGAGCTATCCAAAATTGGCTGCTAAAGAGGCAAATAAGAAAGACATCAGAATGGTTGTTGCAGAGGCCTCTACACCGAAAACATAGTCTTCTAATCTTGTGCAGAATGAAGAATGCGTGTTTACTATTGTTTGCAGTTTTGGCCCATCTTCTCATGAGCAGTGTATGTCTGTAGTAGACTCAGATGTTTGTTTATTTTGATAGTGGGGCAACCAAACATATTACCTCGTAGTGCAGTTTATTCACTTCACTTGAGCCTAGTCCTACAGGGAATAATGTCACATGTGCCAACAACTCCTCTTATCCTGTTATGGGAGTTGATAAGATCATTCTGACTACTACTGATGGTGGTTCTTTCACTTTTCTGGATGCTTTATTTGTGCTAGGGATCAAGAAATATTTATTATCAATTTTTGCATTACCCAAGATTGTCTTGGTTGTGAAATTTGTTGATGATAGATGTATAGTTCATGATCTGTCAAATGGCGACATATTATTTCCGGCATTTTATTTTGTGGGATATATAAGCTCATAAACTATGAAAAATCTATGAATGTTTCAGCATGTGCAACACATGATTCTCAGGCTATGTCAGATGCAAATCTTTGGCATGCACGCTTTGGTCATCTAAATTTTGCTAGTTTGCTATGCCTACAAAAATAAAAAATGGTTTCATATTTGCCCATACTTGAGGCACCCGAAAAACATGCCTGTGAAGCTTGTACTTTGGGCAAAATGTATCATTCCTCCTTTTCAAAAGATGGTTGAGTTCGGGATACTCATAAATTATAGCTTGTACATAGTAATGTTTGTGGTCCTATGCAGACATCCTCTTTTGGAAACTAACCTTAGTTCGTGACTTGATGATTTTTCCAAGCATGCATGGGTATATCCACTCCAAACAAAGTCCGAAGTGTTTATATGCTTCAAAAAGTTTTTGGTTCTGGTTGAAAATCTGTCAGCATGTAAAATGGGCCACCTCCATTTTGATCAAGGGGGAGAATATATGTCTTCTAACTTTGATGCATTTCTGGCTGAACGTGGGATAAAACATCAATGAACAATGTCGTATACACCTCAAAAGAATGGAGTTGTTGAATGGAAGAATAGTTCACTCATGGAGATGGCGAGGTGTATGGTCAAGACTCAGGCTTTACACATAGTTTCTGACTTGAGGCTATCATGGGTGTAGCATATGTACTTAACAAGTGTCCCACTAAAGCACTATAGTCTATCACTCCATATGAGGCTTGGCATGGTCACAAGCCATCTGTTGCTCATCTGTGTGTTTTTGGTTGTCTGACATATGCATTAGTGCCTGAACAACATCGCAGGAAATTGGATGATAAAGTAGTAAAATGTATTTTTGTTGGGTACACTTTTGAAAGCAAAGGCTATCATCTGAATCATCCACAGACTAAACACATTTTGGTTAGTCATCATGTTGTTTTTGTGGATGGTGCTATTTAGCCTTTACTTTCATGTACGAAAGAGACATCTGTTAGCTCCAAAGACATGTATGATACTTTGTTGCCTCTTTTTACAACTGGACAGTCTAGTGCTGGTCCTAATGAGGCAACTTCTCAACCTTTACAGGTTTCATGTGATGATGCAGAGCATTTTATTTATGATGCAGATTTACATGATGCACTTATTGATGAGAGAGGTGATATTGAGGAGGCAAAAACTATGCCAAAATGGCTGGTGCACACTTTGTGTGACAACAAATTAGATTCACCTTTGTCATATCGTACGTATTTAGCTCTCATAGTGCTTCTTTTGCATCATATTTCTATGTTATGGCTGCCTCTGGTCTCTATGATGAGATTGAGCTTGTTTCGTTTGATGAAGCACAAAATTTTGAACCACGGATGGCTGCAATGCAATCTCAATATGATGCTATCATGAAAAATGGTACCTAGTCTTTATGTGACTTGCCTACTGGCAAGAAGGCCATTGGCACCAAGTGGGTATACAAGTTGAAGTGTAAACCTGATGGAACAGTTGACACGTATAAGGCTAGGCTTGTTGCAAAGGGTTATGTGCAGGAAAGAGGCATTGATTTTGATGAAACCTCTGCACCTACTTGCCGAATGACTATTGTTCATAGTATGTGCACTTGTAGCTCATGATGGTTAGAATGTACATCAGTTGGATATTAAAACAACATTTCTGAATGGTGAATTGCATGAAGAAGTGTATGTTTTTTGGCCCCGTGGCTTTGTGCAAAAAGGGCATGAAAACCAGGTGTGCAGGTTAAAGAAGGCATTATATGGTTTAAAGCAAGCAACCGCGTGCTTGGTATGAAAAGATACATGCCAATCTGATTGCACATGGTTTTGAGAACAATCCAACTAAAAGCACCTTATATCTTAAGTGTGCTAATGATGTACTTCTGATCATTGTTGCGTATGTTGATGACATGCTACTCACTGGTCCTCATGAGAAGCATATTGCTGATTTTAAGGCTGATTTGCATGCCTCATTTGAGATGTCTGATTTGGGGCATTCGCATCATACCTAAATATATCAACAAATCCCCTAGGGAGTGATGCGGTGAATAAGGAGGTGGCACTCATGTATAAGGAAGTGCCAAGCTATGTGAAATCGATCCACAAAAGGAAGTAAGCCCAAAGCTTTGTGGAAAGCTTCAAACTTCTCACGAGGTAGAGCCTTCATGAAAAGATCTCCAATGTTCTCTTGCATGGGCACATATGCCAAGCTGATCTCTCCAGCACAAAACCTCTCCTTGACATATTGACCAACACCCAAATCAGCCATAAGGCATCTAAGCCACACACACTCAACAATCGCTGTGAAAGTTGCCCTATACTAAGTCGCACAACTGGAAGTGGTCACAGTAGGCTGCTTCTTACTCAGCCAAGATATGCATGAGCTACCAAGCATGAAGCAAAAACCACTAGTGGATGCATGAGAGTCATAGGAACCAGCCCAGTCAGAGTTAGAAAAAGCATGCAAATTGGTGGTAGTGATCCCCCCTTGGGATAAAACAATCCAAGTAGCCGGCTACCACTCAAGTAGTGAAAGATGTGCTTAACCGCCTGCCAATGCTTGAGACCTGGGCAATGCATAAAACTGCTCATCTGTGAGACAATAATGGCTATAGGTTTAAAGTATTCAAGGCAAAAAAATTGCAATAATGTGTAAATCTATTTCATTTGACACAAAGCTATTCCACCATCAACTTGCATATTCACTTCATTTGGCTGATAATCCTATATACCATGCAAGGACTAAGCACATTGAAGTGAACTATCATTATGTAAGGGAAAAATTGATTATCAAGGATATTCAACTATCCTATGTATCAACTCATTTACAATGTGCAGATATATTCACCAAGGCATTGGACGGAACAAAGATGGACAGGTTCAAATTGATAATTGGTTTGCAAGAAATTAAGGGGCAATGAAGACCAAGCATGTTAGGCTTGAGGGGGAGTTGTTGGTGCAATTAATCCCAAGCCTACATGCTTTATTATCTTACTTATGCTTAACTTATCGGCATAACCTTTGGAAGGCTCCATATGTTCAACCTCTTGTAAAGTCACTTCACATTTACTTTTGTAAAAGTGGATTGTATCCACATGGAGTTAGCAGGAGGTAAATTAAGAATCATTCTGGTTGTTGAATTAAGAGAGAATCTATCCTAGATGTTAGCACTCACCTTCTAGGTGGAAGTTTGAATTTGAATTCAAACCTTGGCTCCAAGCATGATATTAAAGGAGGATCTAAAAGACCCGCGTGTATCTCAAAGTTCAAAGATCATTTTGATGTACTATCATTGCAAAGAGGAACTCATCTCATAGCTCACTCACTTCTCACTCATTGAGAAATGGTTGATAGCCAATGACATTGTATTTTTATATGATTTAATACATACCTGATCATTACTTCTCATTTTCACTTCTTTGTTAGAACTCCATCAGAAGAGTGATCTTGTCAGAGCTTGTTCTCCGTGTATAGTTGATCATTTTCCATGAGCTGAAGCATGGTAGATTCAAAATAGTGTCTTATAAAACTCTACAAAGTTTCATTAACAACGCTTCTCGGTATTGTCAGATATTAGCTCTTTTTTACTCACTGGTCTGCAGACTATCACAACCTGAAAATGTCGGGATGACAGTATGATTTGCTAAACACATTTCTCTGCATGTAGTCCATCATTTTGGATGAAATCACTCATGATTGTTAGCTCATTAAGTTAATTAGAGTTCAAAAGGAATTAAGCCAATTTCTGATGTGCTTAGAGAATTGTTCAAAACATTGGACATGTGTATGAACTAAATAGCAAGTTTTTTATCTTGGAACTATCTTCCAACCTATCTGTTTTGATCCTTCAAGTAGTGGATCATCTTCCAAGCAACATATGTGATTATTTATGTTCATTAGCTAGAAAAAGAGGCCTAATACACTCTCCAACCATCATTCTTAGCAAGTGTGAAGCATGATCTAGCTACACCACTTCATCTCTTGTGACTATCCACCATCTCCTCCAACAGTAAGTGTTAATAACATGGATAAAAATCAAATCTTGATACATCTTAGGAATGGGATTCCACTATAGGGGTGTGACATCTCTAAATGAGTATTCTTTTAGGTTCACCTTGGTAATAACCCCTAAGGGCCTAGTACCCTAGTCTTGGATGATCTATAGCTGATGTGGAAAAGATCTCCCTAGAATCATCTCATATGCATTTGGGTTTCCAAATTCACATATAGAAAAAGTGTGTTTGATATCTACTCTTCATGTGGTGATCATGACCCATTCAAGAAATCCTAATGTTTTATCTATATGATCTTCGGCCATTTGGAGCTTCATTCTTGTAGGTCTTAGGGCCGGTTTACCCCATCGTATCCATAAAGACGTGGTAACAATAGCAATGTCTACACCTGAACCTATGATTGCTTTTGTGGTGTACCCTTATAAGCTATGGGAAGATAGGTGTTTCCTTCCTCACCTTCACTCATGTTACCTACTTTATCTAGAAGGATATCAGGCACTCTTTGATTGGAGCCTACCATGAGACAAATCAAACCTAGTTTTGGAACTTGATCAGCCACATGTTTCCATAGTTTTGGTTTTCCATTTAACAATTCTTCTATGGTGAGCTGACACTACACCTTAGTGTTTCTCATAGTAGTAGTGTTTCTAACCAAAACTTTAGGTGCTCTCATGTGGATTAATTTAGACTATCATGGTCTATTAAATTGAGGCAATTCATGTAATGCATTAGTCTCAAAGTCTAATCCCTCTCCTTGTTGTTAGTTGAAAGGATCTATGTAGAGAGGTGTAATATCTTGAGCAAATTGATCATGTGATATATTTCATGGATTTTTGAGGGATTCCCTTCTTCTTTGGCACATTCTCATCGTGAATTTCTTATAGGAACTCTTGAAAGTACTTGATAATGGAGGGTATTCCAAACTCGGTGAGGTTGGAAACACAAACTCCTTTAAGGATAGAGCCTCTTATTTGGCTGTGGATTGAAGAAGCCCCTTAGGGATGCTATACCCTCTTGCCTACCCATCACTTGTTTTAGTCATGCTAATATGCCTTAAAAGTGTAGCTTGGGTTTATGTAGTTAGAGAGATTAAAAAGTTTTTTGGCCTTGAACATAGCTTGAGCTAGTTCTACTATCCTTACACATAGCTTAGTTTATTCAATCTCTAGATTCCCTTGAGAGTAACTCTTTTCTAAGTTTTCTACACTTGGGCCTTCTTGAAGATGGCCTTGGTATGCCTTGAAAATCATGTCGAAGTCTTCAGGTGTAAGATCCGCAAGTATTGATCATATCCTTAGGGTGGAAGAGAGAGATGCTACAAGGTGGGGGGGAGGGGATGAGTAGAGGGGCTGATGTTGAGGTAGTTTGAGATGTGAGTTCCAATATTTTTTCTTAGGTTTTTAATTGTAGCTTTTTAATTCAACAAAGTCTTTTGGTTCACTTACTCTTTGATATATTCCTCATATCCTTCCAAGTTCTAGTTTTCTTCTTATTATGTCCATCTGACTCACTAGAGTCTACTTCTCTATCTTTGATGAATGTATAGATTCACATATAATTACAACCTCATTGGCAATGAATACTTGCACAATGGGAGCAGAATGATAGAGCTATGGAGTAAAATCTTCAATCTCTACAAATGGGCATGAATCAAGCACTACATTGGCGACTTACTTCTTGCTCCTTTTATAGCTACTTTTGGAGGGAGTTTTGAATTTGAATTCAAATGACTTCACCTAAAAGTGATGCTAGGAATTAGGAAATATTCCCTCTGCTAATGGATTCGTGGTTTTAGGTAGTTAGAGCCACAAATTTGCTTTTTACATCATGGATGACTTAAGACATTCTTTCTTTTACAATTACAAGAGATAAAATGTACTCTTTTATAAGAGGTGTTCATATGTCTAACATATGACTAAAAATGAACATCATATCAAGCATGTAGGCTTGGGCAAAATGCATCAGCACAATTTTGGGCAGAGAGGATACCATTTCAGATATTTTCCAGGCAAAGAAAACTAGAAAAATTCACATGAACAAAGCATGCATGCCAAAGATTTGCATTTGAGATAGCTTGAGAATCTTGTACTGAACATATTGAATCATTCACAAATTTCACACAATCTATGAGTTTAAAACCCATCACATAAAATTATAGAAGCAATAATAACACCATTTGGGAGATCATGGACAATACATCTGTCATCGACAAATTTGACAACCAAGCCAATCTTGGCTAATGCTGAAACTGAAAACTGACTTTGCTTGATCCCTAGCACATATAGATTATCTAAAAATGTGAAAGAACTACCATTAGTAGTAGTCATAATGATCCTACCAACTCCCATTAAAGAATAAGAGGAGTTGTTAGCACATGTGATAGTATTTCCTATAGGGGCAAGCTTAAGTGAACTAAAGAAACTATGTTGTGAGGTAATATGTTTAGTTACCCCACTATCAAAGTACCCGAACATCTTATTCTAATGCAAATATACATTGTTCATGAGAAGATGGGTCAAGCTGCAAACATTAGTACATGTCAATTCTTAATTCTGAACAAGATTAATATACTCTATTTTAGGTATAGAGGCCTTAGCAACAATCATTCCAACCACTTTCTTCTTTGCCTTTCTTGCAACCAATTTAGGATAACTGTTGGTGCATTTTACCCAAGCCTACATGCTTGATATGCTTGATATTATCCTCATTTGTAAGTCACATGAGTAGTCATGTGAACATCTCTTGTAAAAGAGTACATTTTATCTCTTGTAAATGGAAAAAGAAAAAAGGAAAAGGATGGCTTACCTCATCCATGATGTAAAAGAAAATTCATGGCTCTAACTACCAAAATCATGAATTTTTGAGCTGAGGGAATATCTCCTAACTTTGGGGATCACTTTTAGGTGGAGCCATTCGAATTCGAATTCAAAACTCCGTCCAAGAATAGCTATAAAAGGGGCAAGAAGGAAGAGGCGATTAGCAAACCTTCTACGTGACCACTTCATGTCATTTTGTAGAGATTGAAGAGCTTAATCCATAGCTCTATCATTCTACTCCCATTGTGCAAATATACATTGCCAATGTGGTTGTAATCATATGTGAATCTATACATTTATTATCATCTACTTCTCTGTTTTGTTCTCTGGTATACTGACTCAGTGCAAGACTTTCAGAAGGTCATATCTCGAGTTTTACTGAACCTTTCTCAGTGATTTAACTTGCGTTGGGTAGTTCGTACTGTCTACTTTGTGGATATAAATTCTCGAGATCATTGCATTAATACTTTTGGAGATATCTGCATTTTACTGCTTATTGGTCTATCTCTACAAAGCCCCGAGAATTGTGGGGAGGTTCTAGAAATTGTTGAAACTTGTTCTCGGTGCTCAGTCCATCATTTGAGGTGTTTTAACTTGTATTGGGAAGCTTGCTAAGTCTATTTTCTATGCCCAAAAGGAATTTTTCTAATTCCTTCCAGGTTCAGAGCACTATTCATTTTTTCCAGCAGGTGTATGTACAAAAATAGCAAGTTTTGGGAGCTAGTCATTTCGCAACTTGTCTGTCTTGACTCAAACTTTTGGGATACATGTTCCAAAGTACTTGGCTGATATTTTGCTGGATTTAGGAAGCTCAAAGGGTCTTCTAATCATCTCTGAAGTCTCAGTTGGCTGGTGTGAAGCAGGTTGTAGCAACACCAACTTATCTTTGGATTGCATCCACCATCTCTCTTCACAGTGGTATCAGAGCATAGTCAAGCAACATGGGAGATGGATTTCCATCAACAATTGACAAATTGGATCGAAACAACTACCCGGCATGGTCTCTAAGGATGGAGGCTTACCTTCAAGGGAGGAATCTATATGGATTCATATCTGGAGATGAAGCAATCCCAACCATGAGCAACAAAGGGCAACCATCACATGAAGAAGTGGAAGGACTTTCCAATTGGTGTTCGAAGGATGCACTTGCAAGGTCCTATATTCTAAACTCAATCTCTGATTTTCTTTTACCTCATCTCAAGGGATGCAAGACATCAAGAGAGACCTGGAATGCACTTGCTTCTTTCTTCTCTTCCAACACTCGAGCAAGGAAGAACCAATTGTGGATGGAGTTCACAACAATGAAGAAAATCCCGAAGCAAAATGTGACTGATTATGTCACAAAGATGAAGGAGACTTCCGACCAACTTGGAAGCATTGGAGAGGTAATTGAAGAGGAGAAAATCATAAGACAAATCATGAATGGAATCAAAGCAGACGACAAGTAGGAGTCATTCACAACAGCCATGGATTTATACATGGATATGCATGTACCCGACCTCAACACACTCATGGGCCAACTCTTCACTCATGAAGCAAAGATTAGCAAAGGTGGTGAGTCCTCAAGAGGTAATCAAACTTCTGCCTTCTACTCTGATAAATCTAAGGTCAAGGACAAGTCAAAGAATAGGAAGAATGAAGATGAAGGTAGCTCTTTCCAAGCAAACTTTGCAGGTAGAGGAAGAACTAGAGGAAGAGGCAGAGGTGGAAAGCAAGGCAGGGGGAGATTCCAATCATCTCAACCTTGCAACATATGTGGCTTATCTAACCATACTACTGAAGAATGTTTCTGGAACCCGAGGAACTCAAGAAGAAGAGGATTCAATAGAGGTGGCTATGGATCAAATAGAGGTAGATACAATGGAGGCTACAACAACAACAACTACTACAACAACAATTACAACAACAACAACAACAACTATCAAAGTGGCCATAGAGGAAGAAGAGATTACAATAACTATGCAGAGGAACAAAGTCAAGAAGATTCATTATTGATTATGAATCTATCAGCGAAGAAGGGTAAGGATGATGATCACATATTTTACATTGATTCGGGATGCTCGAACCATGTAGCAGGAAATGTGGCTTTACTTTCTGATTTGGAAGATCCTCATAACAAGCATGAAGTGCAGACAGGAGATGACACAAAGCACTCAGTGGAGAAGATAGGTAATGTGAAGACATCAGATGGGAATATGAACCTCTTAAGCAAAGTCTTGTATGTCCCTACAATTACCAAAAATTTACTAAGTGTTGGACAGATTGTTGAAAAAGGATTGCAGGTTAGATTCAATCGATTTGGAGCATATGTTGAAGACCCAAGGCAAGGCTTTCGAAGGATTGCCAAAGGAGAAAAGACAGGAAGGCTTTTCACTTTTAAAGTGGAAGATACAAAGAACATAGCTTTGTTTAGCTATGGATCTCAAACTCTAACAGAGTTGGAGATATGGCACAAAAGGCTTGCTCACATTGGTGAGAGGACACTCAAACAGATTTGCAGGGACCAAAGTGTACTTGGTTTGCCTAATATCACAAGGCAACACATGATTTATAAGTGTGAAGCTTGTCAACTCCGCGAGGCTCATAGACAACCTTTCAATAAGAAAGGATATATGTATCAAAATCCTTTGGATCTAGTGCACACGAATGTGTGGGGTCCAAGTAAGGAGCCATCTATATCAGGCTCAAGATATTATGTGTCTTTCATAGATGATTGTAGCAGGTGGACCATTCTATTTTTCATGAAGCACAAGGATGAAGTGTTTAATTGCTTTAAGAAGTATATGGCTCTTGTTGAAAATCAAACAGGTAGGACTTTGAAAAGACTCAGATCAGATGGTGGAGGAGAATACTTCTCTTCTGAATTTGATGCCTTCTTGCATGAAAGAGGCATTAAAAGGGAAGTCACTACAAGGTATACACCCGAACTCAATGGTGTAGCAGAGAGGAGGAACAGAGCTATTGTCGAAGCTGCAAGATCCATGCTCAACGAAAAGGGATTGCCAAACTACCTATGGGCAAAGGCTGTGTCTACAGCCACATATCTCATAAATAGACTTCCATCTAAGTCACTAGATGGAACCACTCCATATGAAGTATGGAATGGAAGAAGACCTAGTCTAGAGCATTGTAAAATCTTTGGATGCTTAGCCTATGCTCACATTCCTTCTCAAGTAAGAGGGAAATTGGATCCCAAGGCAGATAAGTGTGTATTTATTGGTTATGACCAAAACCAAAAAGGATATAGATTGTACAATCCAACCAATAAAGGATTTTCTGTGAGTAGAGATGTAATTTTTTATGAAAACAAATCATGGTTTGATGATGACAGGAAACTGAAGCTGCCATATGACTTGGATGAAGATTTTCCATCACTTCAACCAAAGATGCCAAAGCAGATTGAAGAAAGTGATTCGGAGATTGACCTAGAAGACTTGGAAAGACTAAAGCTATGGAAGAACAAAGGTAAAGCAAAGATGCAGGATGCTACATATGGACTTGAGAGCTCACATCAACCACTTAGAAGGTCTTCAAGGGAGAAGAAGAAACCAGAGAGGTTTGGTTATGATACTTCTTTGGTCACCAAGCACTCAATCTACATTGCAAAGGATTCAACCAATGAAGAACCTACCACATTTGAAGAAGCACAAAGCAAGAAAGCTTGGAGAGATGCAATGGATGAAGAAATGGAAGCCTTGAAGGAGAATGACACTTGGGAGCTTGTACCTAACAAGCCATCTATGAAGATAATCGGATCTTGATGGATATACAAAATCAAGAGGAATCCAGATGGAAGTATAAATAGACACAAAGCAAGGTTAGTTGCTAAAGGGTTTGCTCAAACCCATGGTATTGATTATAAGGAGACTTTCTCTCCTGTTGCAAAAATGCCTACAATTAGGGTTCTCATTAGTCTTGCTGCATCTAGAAATTGGAATCTTTATCAACTTGATGTAAAGAATGCTTTCTTGAATGGATGGATTTCTGAGGAAGTGTATATGGCACAACCTCCTGGATATGAGGATGCACATCATCCTAACTATGTATGCAAACTAAAGAAAGCTTTGTATGGATTGAAGCAAGCTCCAAGAGCTTGGAATTTTAGATTGGTGACTTATTTGCAGGTCCAAGGATTCAAAGCTAGCAAGGCGGATTCCTCTTTGTTCATAAAGAGGAATGGATCTGAAGTGATCTATTTATGTGTGTATGTTGATGATATTATTATCACAGGCAATGATCTTGAAGGAATCAAACAGGTAAAGAGTCAAATGAAGGAGGAGTTCAAAATAAGTGACCTCGGACCACTCACTTATTTTCTTGGATTGGAGTTGATCTACACAGATTCAGGTATATACATCACACAAAGGAAGTATGTCCATGACATGCTCGTCAAGTTCAAGATGGAAAATACCAAGTGTGCAGGTACACCTATGGAGAAAAATCATAAGCTTAGTGCTTATGAAGGAGAGCCAATTGAAGACATCACAAGCTATCAAAGCTTGGTTGGAAGTTTGAACTATGCAACACTCACAAGGGTGGATATATGCTATAGTGTTAGCATATTGAGTCAGTTTATGCATAAGCCGAGAAGACCACATATGGAAGCGGCCAAGAGAGTCATCAAGTACCTAAAGGGGACCATGAATGAAGGTTTGTTTTATTCATTTACTTCAGATATTGAGCTAAAGGTCTACTCAGATGCAGATTGGGCCGGATCTAAAGATGATAGAAGAAGCACATCAGGGTATATATCATTTGCAAGTTCAAAAATCATTTCTTGGTCATCGAAGAAGCAACCAACCGTGGCATTATCTTCTACTGAAGCAAAATATAGAGGTTTGGCTAATGCAACTCAAGAAATCATGTGGTTAAAGTCTTTGTACACAGATCTTGGACTTCATTCTTCAACACCTCACATTTTTGGTGACAACACAAGCTCACTACATCTAGCAGCTAATCCGGTATACCATGCTAGAACCAAGCATATTGAAGTCCACTACCATTATGTAAGGGAGAAGCTAATGAGCAAGGATATTCAACTATCCTATGTCTCTACAGATATGCAATGTGTAGACATGTTGACTAAAGCTCTTGATGGTACAAAGTTAAGTAGATTCAAGTTGATGATTGGCTTGCAGGAAATCAAGAACAATTGAAGACTTATTTGGAGGCCAAGTATGTTAGGCTTGAGGGGGAGCTATTGGTGCATTTTACCCAAGCCTACATGCTTGATATGCTTGATATTATCCTCATTTGTAAGTCACATGAGTAGTCATGTGAACATCTCTTGTAAAAGAGTACATTTTATCTCTTGTAAATGGAAAAAGAAAAAAGGAAAATGATGGCTTACCTCATCCATGATGTAAAAGCAAATTCTTGGCTCTAACTACCAAAATCACGAATTTTTGAGCTGAGGGAATATCTCCTAACTTTGGGGATCACTTTTAGGTGGAGCCATTCGAATTCGAATTCAAAACTCCCTCCAAGAATAGCTATAAAAGGAGCAAGAAGGAAGAGGCGATTAGCAAGCCTTGTACGTGACCACTTCATGTCATTTTGTAGAGATTGAAGAGCTTACTCCATAGCTCTATCATTCTACTCCCATTGTGCAAAGATTCATTGCCAATGTGGTTGTAATCATATGTGAATCTATACATTTATTATCATCTACTTCTCTGTTTTGTTCTCTGCTATACTCACTCAGTGCAGTACCTTCAGAAGGTCATATCTCGCGTTTTACTGAACCTTTTTTAGTGATTTAACTTGCGTTGGGTAGCTCGTACTGTCTACTTTGTGGATATAAATTTCAAGATCATTGGATTAATACGTTTGGAGATATCTACATTTTATTGCTTACTGGTCTATCTCTGCAGAGCCCCGAGAATTGTGGGGAGGTTCTAGAAATTGTTGAAACTTGTTCTCAATGCTCAGTCCATCGTTTGAGGTGTTTTAACTTGTATTGGGAAGCTTGCTAAGTCTATTTTCTATGCCCAAAAGGAATTTTTCTAATTCCTTCCAGGTTGAGAGCACTGTTCATTTTTTCCAGCAGGTGTATGTCCAAAAATAGCAAGTTTTGGGAGCTAGTCATTTCGCAACTTGTCTGTCTTGACTTAAACTTTTGGGATACATGTTCCAAAGTACTTGGCTGATATTTTGGTGGATTTAGGAAGCTCAAAGGGTCTTCTAATCATCTCTGAAGTCTCAGTTGGCTGGTGTGAAGCAGGTTGTAGCAGCACCAACTCATCTTTGGATTGCATCCACCATCTCTCTTCACAATAACTCTTTATGACATGATCATTTGCCATATGAGATTTGCAAAACTATTTCTGCTTTTCTATTTTATTATCATCTTCATGTTCCTTCTTCGATTGTGCATTAGTAGTAGATTTTTGCTTACTACTAGATGAGCTCCATTTACCTTTGCCCTTTTGACTAGCTAAGAAAGCTTGATCTGCAACATTCATAATTGACCTGTTCTTGTTGATATATTTAGGTAGTGATGTGTGTGAACACACTAGGACTATCAGGGCATTTTTTTCCCTCTTTAGGAGGTTTTTTTCCCCCGGCTTGTAAATACACCTATAAACCTAACGAGTCACTTATCTTTGTACATTCTAGTGGTAATACATTCAGTACAGCATGTTGTGCTCCAAGCTTCTTCTTCCTCCTTGTGTTGCTCGCATGCTTCTACAAACCTTGAACTCCAACAATTGGTATCACAATAGGTAACCGCTTCATATAGGGCATCGGTGACACCCCTCTGATCACAGTCTCAAAAACGCATGAAAATTGGTGACCATACTCAAGGTGATTAGGAGATCAAAACAACTTTACTTTGTGGTGTCGAGATCGCGATTTGAGGTCATATGAGCATCCAAATGCACTATCATGGTGCTTGTGTAGGTTTGTCTTTTTGTGCCAAAGATATATACAGGTTTCGGTTTGCTACTATAAGTGGCTCGAAGTTTGCTATAGGTTTAGCAGAACTTGTGAGGGTAGTTATGTTTCAACTTTTTTAGATACAATCATTTTTTTGCATCAGGGTATTTTAGTCAATGGCCATGGTTGAGAAAAGTGACGTATTTCATATGTTGGTTGTTGAGGATAAGTTGGACAGTACCAATTACCCATTGTGGGCTTCTATGATGCATCATGTATTGGTTGCAAAAGGACCTTGGAATATTGTGCAGGGTGTTGGAAAATGTCATATTTCACCTACAAACACAGTTGCTAAAGGTGATGCAGGTGGCATTGAAGATGGTGATATTCTTCATGTTCCTATTCGTGTTGTGGTTCCTACTATACCTACTATAGAGAAAATTCGTTGGGATGGCAGAGATGCTCATGCACATGCATTGATAGTGTTGTCTATCAAACGTGCCATTATTCCTCATATTCACTCTTGCATAATAGCTAAGGATGTTTGGGATACCCTTACCACTTTATATCATGCAAGGAATGAGGCACGTGTTGCTTACCTCCAAGTTGATGCCTTTGAGTAAGCCGAAGGAGTAAACGTAGGTTCTAGAATCGGAACAGAAACAGAAACTAAAATTAAAATAGAAACAGAAACTTGAAACTGAAACTGAAATAGAAATCAAAACCGAAACGAGAACCAGAATCAAAATCAGAATCAAAATCAGAATCGAAATCGGAATCGGATCACAAATAGAGAATAGTGAAACATAGATCAATCGCCAAAACGAACAGAAATAGACCCCTCCGTAGTGATGCTATCGGGAAGATTTGCATCTTCCAGTTGACAACCAGGACAATTAAAATATTTTATTGGTGAACTCTAACCTTTTATATCACTGTTGATCAATTGTTTTGATGGAATTAACTACTTTTGAAGTGCTTACAGGTACGAATGATGAAGAAGAACATATGTTCATATTAGGGTTTCACATTTAATGAATTTGTTATAGTCATACACATTAGAATCATGGGTATTCAACCCTACGGTTTTATAAGTTCATAAGATTGTATGTTAGTAGGGTTAATCCAAAGGGTCTCAGAAGATTCCAATGGGTCAATGCTAGGGTTTATTTAAGTTTCAATGGGTTAATGAATGGTTTTCAAAAGGATTTTAGGGATTTAGTAGGTTTCAAAGGTTAAAACAATTGGTATTTAATTAATTTAACCTATAATTTGAACATTGTTTTATTAAAAATTAAAATATGATTTAAATAATTAATTTAATTATGTGTATGAATATTAATACTAAGGTATTAATTAATTAAATTCTTAAACTAAACTTAAAATTAGATGGAGTATTTAATTATGAAAATTAGGGAAATTAAATTAAAACAAATAAATTAATGTGGACAAAAAGCTAATGGTGTGTATGAATGCTAGATAAATGAATGGTATGTGAGAAATGTGTATCTAAAGTGGTTAAAGTGAGTAGTTAAAAGTGTGGTATTTATGTGTACAAGTTAAAAGAGTGGTATAAATAAATTATGCATTTAAAGTGCAAAAAGAATGTGTACAAAGAGTGGCGTATGTGTAAGGGTTAAAGAGTGGATGAAAAATTAAAGCAAAATCAAAAAGAGTGATAGTCAAAGGACTCTGTGTGTATATAAATGTGTATAGAATGAGTATTTTCCCTAATGATTTTCTTTCAGGTATTATTCTCCTCTCAAATTTCACCATTTTCTTTTCTATCACTACAGGCAAGAGAGAGTTTTGTTTTCTCCTCTTCTGATAGCAGGATTTGACTGCGCATATATCAGGAGTAAGAGAGTGGAGAGAGATGATCCTCTGCATATGTAGTGGAAGAGCTAGTTTTCCCTCTGACAGCGCTGCTACTAGATATGACTCATGCATGCTAGAGCCTAGAATTAAAGAGAGAGTTTTATTCTCTGATGGCTGCTATGTGCAGAAGAAAGAATACATGCAGTAGTGAGAGAGACTTCGCTTGATTCTGGTAGTTATAGATGATGTGGCAGGCACATGCACACGCTGTAGAGAGAATGGTAAATGTCACCGGTGATTTCTGACAGGCCTAATGCGAGTATGTAGTAGAGGTTGGCCCTGGTAGTCAGGCGCAGATGCGCAAGTGCAGAGAGCAACGTGCCAGAGACCTGGCGACGACGCTGACTAGGACAGAGAGAGTTTGAATTTAGAGAGAGAGAGAGTTAAAGAGGTTTCTTTTCCCCACGGCTGGTGGCGTCTGTAGCACGCGTGCAACAGAGAGAGTAGAGAGAGTGAATTTAATCACCCCCCAGTTTCTATTCGTGCGCAATCTGGTCAGGCGCACGCATCAGAGAGATTCAGAGAGAGAAATTGTCTTACTCACCTCCCTCCACAGCCCTGCAGACTGCGTGCGACAGTGCCGCAGAGAGAGGAGAGAGAGAGAGAGAGAGAGAGAGAGAGAGAGAGAGAGAGAGAGAGAGAGAGAGAGAGAGAGAGAGAGAGAGGAGAGAGAGAGAGAGAGGGAGAGAGAGAGAGAGAGGGAGAGAGAGAGAGAGAGAGAGAGAGAGAGAGAAAGAAGAGAAAGAGAGAGAGAGAGAGGGGGAGAGAAAGAGAGAGAGAGAGAAAGAGAGAGATAAATTAATAATAGGTTAATTAATAATTAGTTAAATTATTTGGTTGTTTCATTTAAACTTTGCATAATTAATCTTCTAATGTATTCATTAACTATGGAGTAATGATTAAGTTTTATGCATATACTTACTTAGAGAGCATGTAAGGAGTAAATTGCCTAGCTAGTTATGTATGTGTATGCATGGTTAGTATGTATGGGCATATATATATATATATATGTAAGTAAATGAATTAGCATGGATGTGAATGTATCCATTAGAGCATGTGAATGTTTTAATGTAAACATAAATATATGCATGTGTATAAATGTATCTAAGTGTTAGCATGAATGTGTATTTGCATAAATCATGAGAGCTAATATGTGTGAGAACGTAATAGTATACACTTGTTGAAATGCATGTACGAGTAGGAATGCAAGTATGATTAGTTAAGCAAACATTAAATGTTTGAATGAGTTTATGTTAGCATATGTGATAATGCATGTGTATGTTTATGAGAATTAAATCATTTGCATGAACATATGCATGTGCATGATAATGTAAGTTTATGTTTCTTAATTATTTTCTTGTAATTTTACTTACATTGCTAATGATTTTTTTTGAGATAAATATTGAAGATTTAAAGAGCAGTTGAAGTGAAGAAAACCGTGAAGCGACACATTGAAGACAAACCATTTACCTTATATTTCCCTTACTTTTCATTTGATCTATTTGTTAGCCATATTTACATATATCTTGTATTAGAATTGAACCTTTAGCTTTAGCAAGAGCATTTGTCAAAACCGATTTGATTGTTTTATTATATTTTTATTTTTGATGTCTTTTGAGGAGTCGAAAAGTAATGAAGTTAGAGTCACATCTGAATCAAGTAGCTCTAATGAAAACATTGTAGATGAGATAATAAAAAATAGGATTACTAAGGAATCATTAATTTCTCCCTCACACAATTATTGTTTAAATACATTTTTAGCTCTATTTTCCATAGTTCCACCAGAATTTCCTGATAATCCAACTGTTGAAAATTTTCTGCCAACTCTAGAGAGACCAGAAAACCCTAGCTTAATTGATAATTTAGTAGAAGAAACCATTAAGGAACGCTTAACAGAAGAGTCACTAGTTTTAAAATCATATCAGGAAGCAGTTGCTAGATATAGGGTTGCCCATCCTTACGGTCCATAGCTACTTAAATTATTTAAATTTTATAAGAAAACCTTAGTTTCAGTCATAGAAATAGGTAATTTGAATTGTTTAACATTAGATCCCTTATTTCCATAAGCCTGAGTTCGCTACAGACACCCCGCGTGTGCCGATCGATTTTGGCGGATGAACTGATCCAACATCCGAGCATCTCCACGACCCGACATTGGTGAACCTGACGTGAACCATTGGCTTGCGACTCAGACGGATATTTTCAGTTTGTATTGCATATACATTCGTACAATTCTACATTGGTGCAGCTGCGTCTTCATCCCTAGAAGCTGTGGCAATCTCGTGAACTTGCAATCTTCTCGGTGTCGAGGGCTAGTCTGTTGACCTGAGCGCCTCCACGAAGATTGGCAAGTAGGCGAACCTCCTCTCGTCACCCCTTTCATCAACAATTGAAGAACAAAACGTTTGCACCCATTTTAGCAAAAGATGTATTACGCTTTGATTAAAATCAATAAATGTATTAAATTTCACAAAAGCACTATTTTGAGCCTCATCTTCGAGCCATTGGTATAATTTCTTTTACTCTCAAATTCTTGCATGCAAAATTTTGTTTAAGGGTAAATTATTGGTATAGGTTAAAGGCAACTGTTTGTTAATCATAGGTTAAGCGTTAATCATAGGTTTACTTGCAACATATTGGTATATTTAAAGGCTTATCAAACTGGACTCTAACAGAATTTCAGAATTAGTAGCTGAGCATAAGGAAAGAGTAACGTAAGAAGTTCAGGATATTGTTAGGATTGTTTAAGCTAGATCAAATCAAACTACAAAAATGGATGAACTATTTCAAAACATGATTCATGAGATGCAGGGTCAGAAAGTAGTTGAAAGGTTATTAAAAGATAAAGGGAAATTCACTAGTATGAATGTTACAAATTATTTAGACACATTTGAGGAATTAGCCAAGTTACATGGCTTGCCTGATACGAAATGGAAATCATATTTAGGTAGACTAGCCATCGGCATAGTTAAGGCTATTATGGAACTACACGACAATAAGGAATGGGATGAGTTTCGAAAAGAGTTACATAAGGAATTTTACTTAGAGGACTATAGTCAACGCAGTAGAGAGGGAGTTATGAAATGGATTAGTTCTCCTAAACCTCACATTTCTTTAACTCAACTCCATGGTGAATTTATGAAAAGATTCTCTCAATTACCTGAACAGGATAGGGTTTCCCTTACCCCAGATATCGTTTTATATTTTTTTAAAATCTTGACTCTAGATATAAGGGTAGAGGTTGAGCGTAGACTTGAAGAACTGGGAAAGAAATATGGGCTTACAGATGACTGGGGTGTAGTGAAAACAGTGGTTGAGGCGGTTGCTCACATGAAGCAACGTAAAACACTCCTTTATGATTCAATGTCTCAAGCATCTTCCAGTTTTCCTCCTATTCAGGCAACTAGGGATACACATATAGATTCAAAAGTTGAGCCTACAGCATCCACATCTAGAGTACCAACCGAGTTACAATTTGAGATTTTGTTTAACAAGTTGGACAATATGATGCATATGCACGAGAATATGTCTAAAGAGGTATCGGCTTTGCAGAATGTGGTGTATGCGTTAAACTTACAAGATAAACCTGCAATGCAAGCTCATCCGACTATCTATCCTCAACCAGTAAGCGCTCCTAATCCACCATTAGTAGCTCCAAATCATCCATTAGTACCTCCTAATCCACTTTTTGTACCTCCTAATCCACCTTTAGTACCTCCTAATCCTCCAATTATACCACAACTGATTCCTCAAGCATTTAACCAAAGGCATTTTAATGAAAGGAGAAATTCCAATGTGAGGAGATGTATCTGGTGCAATGCCACATATCATCTTACCTATACATGTGAAGCTTTGAGAGATGCGAAAGAAAAAAGACTTGTAATTGATATTGATAAGCGATTGTGCGATTATAGAACACATTTACACTTATCTGCAAATTGGGGAAAAGGAGGGATGCAGAAGCTGTATGAAAACCTTTCTGAGTCCAAGAAAACTACTTCTCCTGTTAAACTAGAATATGTAGATGTTATATTCCAGAGATGTACATGCTTGGAGGAACGAGAAGTTCCTTGCTTGGGGGATAGCCAAGGCCAAAAGCCAGAGAGTTCATACAAGGTATCTACTCATGATGGCCAGATGAGTAGAGGGACCTTAGAGAGAACTCTAGATGGTGACTAGGCAAGGGCTATAAATAGGCTGGGAGGTGAGTCCCAGGCATGTCATTCTCCGCTTCTCACATTTGGTATCAGAGCATGATGGAGAGATCCATGGAGAGCAAGGAAATGGAGAATTCTTGAGCAAGTAGAACTTTAGAAGTATGCTAATTTTGGTCATCTTCATCTCGGAAAGACAATTCGAGCAGCCATGGAGAAATCTGAGCGAAGGTTTCCATTTTCCGTGAGGCAAAGGGCTATGCCTGCATCTGTTGAAAGTTTTTCAAGCTCAAGAGTGTGGGAACATGCCCCAAATTGAACCTTCCATATAATCCACAATCAAAGGAGGCTAATTTCCACAAGTTGGAGGCATCCAATTATGCCCATAATGGAAAGAAGTTGATTAGAGAAGATTTAGCTCACCTCTTGATGTGATTGGACCTCACTTTTGACATGTATATGCTTTTGATTGGTTAAAGAGGTTAGTATGTGGTCTTTAAAAACTCTAATGAGTTGTATTATGACTTAGAGTTGTGGAAATACGTGCCCAAGCTGCCCCCTTGCTTAAGCACACCCCCTACTAGCTATTCTCTGCATATTTTGCAGAAATTTCACTTTTACACACTCTATCTATCTAGATATTTGTGGTAGACCCCCCGGTCTTGTAATTGTTGTTTCTCCTTCATCCGGAATCCATTTGCAATGATTTTTGTCTTGTTGGAAAGTTTAAAAGTTCTACTTTGTCTGATATAAGTCTCAGGTTCAATGCCTGCACATGTGCAGAGAAATGTCCAGAACAGTGTCTGTCTAGTTAGCTCATACTCTGTGAAGAGATTAAGTTGTGTGTTTTGTTGCAGCTGCTTGAGGCATCATCCAGTATCCAAATGGAGTGATTTTACTCTCATTTGAAAGCTCTTACAGTTTAGTTTATGCGTGCAAAATTTCATTTTCAGTCTCTGCATATACTCAGAGAAAATCAGAAAATATAGAGCCTATGTCTGAAAATTTTCAGGATCCTAGGAGGGTTCATTTGCTTTTGTTGTGCACATAGGAGTGTTTATCCTCCAACAGTGGTATCAGAGCAATAAGTGGAGTATCAAAGAGAGAAGAAGGAGCTACTGAAGTGAAGTAAAGACTTCATCAAAGTTTGAAGGAAGGAAGCAAAGAATGGGCACATCAACAACAAGGGGAAGCAAATACATCATCAAATCAAAGACGAAGCTTCATCAAGAGGAGTAGCTCTATTTTATTAGGTAAAAGCCATCCTTTTCAACTTCATTGAATCAAGGGGGAGGTACAAAAGAGTTAGGAGGCACCATGGCTGATCTCAATGCTCTGATTGAGAAGCTCGAAAAAGGAAACTACCAACCGTGGCGATTTAGAATAAGCAATTTTTTGATGGGGAAAGGTTTGTGGGGACTTGTGAGTGGTGGAGAGCCAAAACCCTACATAGATGAGGTAAATCCAACCAATGACCAGAGAAGAGCAGTAAGAGAGTGGGATGAAAGGGACAAAAGGGTAATTTTCATTTTATCTCAGCATATTAGCAACTCTATTGTAGGGCATATTCAAGATTTGGATACATCGAAGAAGGTGTGGGAGTGCTTGGAGAGATTGTATTCAACCTCCACAAAAGCTAGAAAATTTCAGCTCAAGAATGAGCTAAATAATCTTAGGAAAAGCCCCTCTCAAGGTGCTAATGATTACATATTAAAGGTTAAAGAGCTTGCAGATGCACTAGGGTCGATTGGTTGTGCCCTAGATGATGACGATCTTGTCGCCCACACCTTAAATGGACTTAGGGATGATGAAAAATGGAGGGCTTTCACAACTTCAGTGTATGTAAGGGAATCTCTTCCTGATTTTGATCAACTAATCACTCTCATGGTGACAGAAGAGATGAACCTTGGTGGTCATAACGCCAAGGATAGCCAAGGGCAATTGTTGTATGCAGGTAGAGGAAGAGGAAGACACAACCGAGGTGCTTCAAGAGGAAGAGGAAGATATCAAAGCAACCAAGGAGGTCAAGGACAACAAGAAAATGCAGGTCAAAGAGGTGGAAGAGACACAAATAGAGGAAGAGGTGCAAGATTTGGTGGAAGAGGACAAGCCACTTCAAATGGATGCTTTGTATGCGGTAAGCCCGGTCATTTTGCAAATGAATGCTATCGTAGAGCTCAAAGACAAGGGAATCAAAGCAACAACAACAATTATAGAGGGCAAGGTAATTATGCAAACACATCATCCAGCCAAGGGAATGATTATTTACTTGCCATGAGGTATGGTGAAGATACAACTCAAGCTAGTGAAGATGTATGGTATGTAGACAGTGGATGTAGCAATCATATGTCATGTCGAAAGGATTTTTTTAGTAATTTGCAGGTCCCAAAGCATCAAGGGCATGTGGAAACAGGTGATAACTCAGAGCATATCATTCAACATGTGGGAGATATCAGTTTGGAAGGAAATCAAAGAGCAAAGTTCTTATCAGAGGTATTACATGTCCCTACTATTACCAAAAACTTGATTTCAATAGGCCAAATGGTAGAAAAAGGCTATCAAGTTAGGTTCAATGAAAGAGGATGTTTTGCTGAGGATCCAAGGGCAGGTTTCAAGCTCATAGCAAAAGGAAAAAAATCAAGGGAGAATGTTCACAATAGACATAAATCAGCCACACCATTCAATGTATGTCACATATGGAGACAAGAGGATAGCAGATTTGGATCTATGGCATAAACGAATAGGTCACATCAACCTACAAAAGCTCAAGGACATGCAAAGGAGGAGCTTGGTAAGAGGCCTACCAAATTCTACATCTAAAATGTTGCATGAAATTTGTGTAGCTTGCCAACAAGGAAAACAATCAAGGCTGCCCTTCAAGAAGAGTACCTATGTAAGTGCAAATGTTTTAGACCTCATTCACACGGATGTTTGGGGTCCAACAAGAGAAGCATCCCTTGCTGGAAATAGGTATTTTGTAACCTTCATTGATGACTTTTCAAGAAAAGTGTGGCTGTATTGCATTAGAAACAAATCAGATGTGTTCCACTACTTCAAGAAATTCAAAGCACATGTGGAGAAGGAATCTGGCAAGTTTATCAAAACTTTGAGATCCGATGAAGGGGGAGAGTATTTCTCCCATGAATTTTCTGAATTTTTGTAGGTCAATGGCATCAAAAGACAATTTACATGCAGGTATACCCCTCAACAAAATGGGGTAGCAGAGAGAAAGAACAGACACATAGCAGAGGTAGCAAGGTGTATGCTCAACGAAATGAATATGCCGCATTGTTATTGGGGAGAGGCTACATATACAGCCACATACATCATGAATAGATGCCCTACATCAGGTATACATCATCTAACCCCTGAGGAAGCATGGAGTGGAAGAAAACCTTGCATTTCACATCTTAGAATCTTTGGTTGTATATGCTATGTACATGTACCTCAAGAGTTGAGGTCAAAGTTAGATGCCAAATCTGAAAGGTGAATTTTTTTGGGATATTCTATGGAACAAAAAGGGTATAAATGCTATAATCCCATCACCAAGGAGCTCATGATAAGTAGGGATGTTGTCTTTGATGAGTTGAAGCCTTGGTATGCATGCACAAGTCCATTGCAGGTTGAAGACATAGGTGAGACAGATTTGAAGAATGATGATAGAGTTCAAGAAAGCATGGATTTGAGTGGTCCAAGCAACTCATGCAACACAAGGACACCCTCACCATGGAGTGGAAGGCTTAGGGAAAGAGAGACCAGCTTTGAAGAAAGCAAAGTCAAAGGCAAAGAGAAGATTTCAGTTGAAAAAGGAAGCTATGTGGACGAGAGCATGTTGGAAGATGAAGAGATAGAAGAAGTTCAAACTTCAGGAGTGGCCAAAGAAGATGGCAACCACACCTAAAGGAAGTGAAAGAAGGTCTTCAAGAGTAAGATATCCAGTACAAAGGTTAACATATGATAATTTCATTGCAACGCATTATGCATACATGACTCAGGTAATCAAGGACAAAGAACCAACTAGTTATGAAGAAGCTAAGGATTGCAAGGAATGGCAAGAGGCAATGAACGAAGAGCTCAAAGCACTTGATGAGAACCATACTTGGAGCTTGGTACCAGCTCAAGAAGGCATGAAGGTGATAGGTAATAAGTGGGTTTACAAAATTAAACGAAACTCAGATGGTTCCATTGCTAGGTACAAAGCAAGGTTGGTGGCGAAAGGCTTCTCCCAAAGCTACGGGATAGATTATGATGAAACTTTCAGCCCCGTAGCCAAGATGCCAACAATTAGGACTTTTATTGCAGTGGCCACATCAAGGAAATGGAGCTTATATCAGTTGGATGTGAAGAATGCCTTCCTCAATGGAGAGCTTGAAGAAGTAGTCTACATGAGCCAACCTCAAGGATTTGCTAGTATGAGGTACCCAAATCATGTTTGCAAGCTAAGGAAAGCACTATATGGACTAAAGCAAGCCCCAAGGGCCTAGAATCAGAGGTTAGTGGATTATTTATCAAGTTGTGGATACAAAGAAAGTGTTGCAGATCCATCACTTTACATGAAGAAGCAAGGAGACAAGACGGTATACATATGCATCTATGTGGACGATTTGATCATCACAGGAAGTGATATTGCAGGTACTAAAGATATCAAATCAAAGCTAGGAAAGGAGTTCAAGATATCTGATCTTGGAACACTAAAATACTTCTTGGGAATAGAGGTAATCTATGCACACAATGGCATCTTCTTGATTCAAAGAAAATACTTGTTGGATGTGCTATACAGGTTTGGTATGAGTGGTTGTAAGCCACTTTCTCAGCCCATGGAGCCCAATACAAAGTTGGTTGCAGGTCAAGGAGAGGCTATACAAGATATTACACTATATAGAAGCATAATTGGTTCATTAATTTATGCTACATTCACTAGACTTGATCTTGCATATGTGGTAGGTGTTCTATCTCAATTTTTGCATGCACCTACTCATGATCATCTTATGGCGGCAAGAAAGGTACTTCATTACATCAAGAACACCATCAACCAAGGTCTATTTTACTCATATGATGCTGATCTAAGTGTCAAAGGATATAGTGATGCTGATTGGGTAGGTAGCAAGGATGATCGAAGGAGTACATCGGGTTATGTTTTCATGATAGGTACAAAAGTGATCTCTTGGAGCTCTAAGAAGCAACCCATGGTTGCTCTTTCATCCACAGAGGCTGAGTATAGAGGTTTAGCATTGGCTACATGTGAGCTATTATGGCTTAAGAAGCTACTTAAGGACTTGGAAGTAGAAGTGGAGGAGTTTCCTCTTTATGGAGACAACATTTCAAGCATCTATCTAGCTAACAATCCCATGTTTCATGCAAGGAGCAAGCACATCGAGGCTCATTACCACTTCGTTAGAGAAAAGGTGATGGCAAAAGAGCTAGATATAAGGTATGTGAACACTAAAATGCAGGTTGCAGACATGATGACAAAGTTTCTTGAAGGTACAAATCTTGGAGGATTCAAGGAAGCTATCAACATAAGAGACATAGGCTGAAGCAACGAAAGGAAAAGACTTGAGCTTGAGGGGGAGTGTTGAAATTTTTTCAAGCTCAAGAGTGTGGGAACATGCCCCAAATTGAACCTTCCACATCATCCACAATCAAAGGAGGCTGATTTCCACGAGTTGGAGGCATCCAATTATGCCCATAATGGAAAGAAGTTGATTAGAGAAGATTTAGCTCACCTCTTGATGTGATTGGACCTCACTTTTGACATGTATATGCTTTTGATTGGTTAAAGAGGTTAGTATGTGGTCTTTAAAACCTCTAATGAGTTGTATTATGACTTAGAGTCGTGGAAATACGTGCCCAAGCTGCCCCCTTGCTTAAGCACACCCCCTACTATCTGTTCTCTGCATATTTTGCAGAAATTTCACTTTTACACACACTATCTATCTAGATGTTTTGGCAGACCCCCCGATCTTGTAATTGTTGTTTCTCCTTCATCCGGAATCCATTTGCAATGATTTTTGTCTTGTTGGAAAGCTTATAAGCTCTACTTTGTCTGGTATAAGTCTCAGGTTCAGTGCCTGCACATGTGCAGAGAAATGTCCAGAACAGTGTCTGTCTAGTTAGCTCATACTCTGTGAAGAGATCAAGTTGTCTGTTTTGTTGCAGCTGCTTGAGGCATCATCCAGTATCCAAATGGAGTGATTTTACTCTCACTTGAAAGCTCTTAAAGTCTTGTTTATGCGTGCAAAATTTCATTTTCAGTCTCTGCATATACTCAGAGAAAATAAGAAAATACAGAGCCTATGTCTGAAAATTTTCAGGATCCTAGGAGGGTTCATTTGCTTTTGTTGTGCACATAGGAGTGTTTATCCTCCAACAGCATCATCTCATTGCAGACACGCCCGTGAGGCAAAAAAAAATTCGATAGGAGAGGCGATTCTACTCGCGATCGCAGGTAAGTACAGGCTTCATTTGTTTCCTTAATACAGCAATAATACGGGACGCATATAGGTATCGAACCCAAGACCTGCCACTTGAGCGACAAGTATTTTCCCACTACATCGTATCAGCTCGGTGTAAGAATATCCTTGTTTAGCAATTATATAATATATTATTACTGCACGACTAAACAAAGAGGATAAGGTGGAAAAGCACAGAAAGAAAAAAAATAGATAGAGAGGGAAGAATGAGAAAGCAAGAGAAAGAAAACAACAAGAGAGAGAAAGAGAAAAATAGAGAGAAAGAAAGAGAAGAAAGAAAGAAGAAAAAAGAGAGAAAGAGAAGTAGAGATAGAAAGAAAGAGAGATAAAGAGAAAGAACAAAAGACAAGGAGAAAGAGAAGGAAAGACAAGGAAAGAGAAAGACAAGAAGGAGAAAGAAAGAAATAGAAGGAGAAAGAAAAGTAGGAAAGAGAGAAGGAGAAAGGGAAGATGGAAAGAAAGAGAAAGGAAGAAAGAGAAGGAGAAAAAGAAAGAGATGGCGAGAGAGAGAGAGAGAGAGATAGAGAAAGAGGTGGAAAAAAGAGAGGTAGAGATAAAGAGATAAAAGAATATGATGGAGCAAGAAATGGATGAACAAAGAGGAAGAGAGAAGATGAAGTGAAGATTAGAGAGAGAAGAAAAAAATTACAAAGAGAGAGAAAAGTAGCGAAAGAGCAAGATTAGCATACGCATCTTCACGAAAATGGACATAACTCTCTCGTATGATGGCCGAATTGGATAATTCCACTTGGTATAGGAAGTAGACTTCACGGGCTTTCCAATGAGTGGCTGGAAGCTATCATTGGATAATTATAAACCACTTGTAGAGAGCATTTAATTCTCTACATATCATTTCAAGCGGTATGCTGCCCACTCACCTAGCTTCCTTGTTTTGGCCATACCTTCCTCATAGAATGTCCAAATCAAGAAATTCAACTTGCTATAGATTCTAGACTTCAAGGCCTTTTTTTTGAGTGGTCATAATCCATATTTGGACCATTGGAAGCCATCCATGCACAAGCTTTTAGATGGCTGTTGACTGGCGAGAAACCCTTTTTGAGTGAGTGTTCCATTATGATAGTTAGGAGTTTTTAATCATATTTTTACTTTCTAATAAACTCATTCGAATACCTCTCACATCAAAGTTTATAATTTTGCATTGTATTTTCTTCGAGTTTTATGAAATCAGCATTGGAATGTGTATGAAAGCTAGTTTTTACATGAAGTTATCTATGCACATGAAGTTACACTAACTTATGTTGATTCATAAAAGCATGCGCATATTTTGTTTGTGTGTTTTAGAATCTTTTGTAGATATTGAAAGTAGAAAAAAAGACATGGTTATGAGGGCGTCTAGTGCCCAACAACACATTTTGGCAAAGTTTCTTATTTGCAGGTTTCTGCAGTAAAGAGAGTGGTTTTCCAACCACTATGCTCATCCCTATCATTGTAAAGACTATTATTATTTTTTTCAGGTTTCATTTTCCTGGCGAAATGCTATCGGAAATTTTGTAGCCACATGGCGTTATATGCCATGTGAGAACTAGAGTGATCTTGTGTTGTATGAGAGAGGAAGTCTTCTGTCAGCATAGCTAAAAGCATATAATTTTATTGAAGTAATGAAGTAAAATGCATGAGTAAATGCACATATACATAGACGATATGATTGCGAGAGAATTGAAATGCATGATGCATTTTGTGTTTATCGAAGATCACTTTTATGTGTCACCACGGCTAGTTAGGGTGAGCATGATGTATGTGATCGAGGTACCATGCTTAGGCTAATTATGCCTTTAGAAAGTAAAAGATAAGGTATATACATCAAGAGCAACCAAGATGTGTTTTCGACTAGTAGCGCTTAAGCACATAAACTGTTTTGCATGCGAGTATATGTACTTGATATAGATGCTTATCTCGAGTCCGCACAAGAGTGCTATGGATATGATCATCAATACAAGTATTAAGTTCTTGTATATGATTGGTTGTAATGAGATTAATGAATGTGCAAGAGCACAATGATTAGAATGACATCCATAGATGTTCACTTTTACAAAAGGGTGGATAGTATGTAAAGAGTTGATTTTTCAACTAGACGATTTGGATGATTATTTGGTTTGCATTGATCTAGATGATCATTATATGCATGGATACATCTCCATGACATAATCCATCCAAGATAATGAATTAGTTTTCTTAATCATAAGGATTAACATGTCTCGTCATTTTTAAGTTTGGAAAAAAATGATCGAGCAAATAGTTAGTGACGTAGCAGCCTCATAGCGATTTGGATGCTAATCTTTGAGGGAATGTCCAAGTTTATTGAAATTTTGAGGGCACGTATGTCTTAGGCTTTTCTCACCAAGTTTCAAGTAATTTGGAGACTTTTAGATAGGTCAAATGACCTCTGCACTAAAAGTGCTGCTAGTAGAGGTAGAGGTCTAAAACAAGTGACATAGGCCTGTTACAAAGGGCCTTTCTCTTAATTGGTAGACCCAAATGGACTAATTTTTGTTTAAAATTCAAGCGGGCTAGATGCACTTTGTGCATACCAAGTTTCATGGTTTTTGAAGAGCAATTGATAAGTCAAAAGATCTCTGCACATAAAAGTAAAATCTCTGGAATTTATGAAATGATCAGAGACCATGTCACCTAGAGGTGATTGGTTCTCTTAGTTCGTTTACTCAAATTGAGTGCTTTTTGTTTCTAACATTAGGTACATACCTCCAAATAGTGTGTATAAACTTTCAAGATGAAATTTTTCTCTATTTAGGAGATATAAAGAAAATAGTAAAACTTAGCCTCTACAAATTGTTAAACGTTTACAGGTATAGAGGCTTAGTATTTTGGTCATTGTGGAAGATCCAAATGTCCAAATACTATGAAACTTATAGAAATAACATTAGGCAGTTGTAGCTATATGTTGTTAAAATTTGGAAGCAATTAGACATCATTTGATAGGTCCAAGGATCTATTCTTCTCAGACTAATCTCTCGCAAGGATTTTCCAAAGAGTGGTACATGTGACTGATGAGCACATGATATTTTCATATTGGAAACTCCAATTTCAAAAATTTTTGTTGGAGAAGCTACTCTAGTATAGACCCTATGCAAGAACCAAAATTCAAGGATTTGGGAGTTTATCTTCATAGTTAGAAGTTATTATAAAAGTGCAGTAGTAGTGTTTCTAAGTTCACCTAAGCACAGGTGTAGCAGAGATAGAATTATACTTTTGAATAATTATTTGATTTCATTTTGAGTTGAAATTTTGTGAGACCAAACTAGATAAGGTGAGCTAGATTTGGGCACAAAGAAAATGGAATTTGGAATTTTTTTGATCAGTCTAAGGGCTTCAAGAAGATGACCCTATACATTTTCAGAGTTGGTCGTCAAGTGTTCGACCCTTCTAGTAAAATGGTCATAAAACTCTGCGAAAATATCCAAATCAAGTGATTTTTGTGGCTAATGAAATCTTGAGAAAAGCTAAAAAAGGTTGGAAAATATCCTAGATTTTGGATGAGTAAAAGTTAGTTAAAATTAAGATTTAATCTGCTGCTATTGGAAATTGTTTATGCAGGAGGCATTGTTGAAAGAAAAAGACTTTTCACAAGTTTTTTATGATAATTTTTGAGATGGTGTGATCACCCTGGGCTAGATATGCCCTAGATACTTGTTTTTTGAGCATTTGTTTATGGTGACCATTCTCAGTGGGACAGAGGAGACTCTGTCGAAATTTTCAAGAATATATATAGTGCCATGAGAGCATGGAACCGGAGAACTTTGCTAGTTGTTCTCATTTCTTATAATTAGATTCATACGAATTGTATAAGTTCCAATTTTTTTTGTGAGTCAATATTTGATTCAAGATGCATGAGTTGATATTTGATGCAAGCCGCATCCTTCACAACTCTGGTTGAGTTGATTTACTAAATAGTTTCTCAATTCTCAACTCAAGATGAGTTGATGTTACAAATAGTTATGTGCTTCGATGGATTTCATACATCAAGTTTATAAATCTTGTTTTGATACATATTTCATGTAAATCTAATCTTGTTGTTGATATGCTTTCTCGAGCTAGATTTGATAATGAGAAAGAAACAGAATTAGATATAAATGCAATTAATTATGATTCTAAAGCATACGTATATGAACAATTTAATGTTGAAGAATACGAAGGAGAGTGGTAGGATATTGGGAAGTATCTTAGTACTTTGGTTAGAGCACCTACATGGTCTTCAAATAGATTTAGGAATATTAGGAAAAGAGCTTTCAACTTTTTCCTAAAAGATGGTTTAATTTGGAGACATGCAAGGGGGAAAGTTAGATTGCCACAAAGAGTACTAGGTACTAAGAATCTTCAGATGCAAGTCATAAAGAGCATGCATGATACTTTATGGGCTGGACATAAAGGATTTGTAGCTACTTATGAGAAAATTAGAGAAGGATACTGGTGGCCAGGCATTTATGTTACTCTTAAAAATTATGTGAATTCTTGTGACGTATGTCAGATTCATTCATCAGTCAAGCATAGGGATCCGTTGCATCCTACCTATCCACCATGCATCCATTATAAGTGGGTAGTAGACTTAGTGACCATGCCCAAAGGTATCGATAAGATGAGATATATAGTTCTTGCACGAGAAGATCTTACTAACCATGTTGAAGGCCGAGCTCTAAGATCTAAGACAACTTTTAATGTATGCAAATTTCTTCTTGAAGATGTCATTTCACGATTTGGTTATGTAGAAAAGGTAGTGGCTGATAGGGGAGAATTAGATATGCAAGAGGCTAGAGATTTCTTTGCTAGGCATGGAATTCGCTTAGCCCTTACTACTGCTTATAACCCTAAAGCTAACGGGAAGATAGAACGAGGGCATTCTCCTATTATTAAAGCGATTTCTAAAGCTTGCAATGGAGAACTTAAAAATTGGTCAAAATTTCTACCATTTGCATTATGGGCTGATAGAATGACCTGCACTAGAACGACGGGATATATGCCGACAGAGTTAATGTACTACCAGAAACCAATTTTCCCTGTGCATACTAAAATTCTTACTTGGACTACTTTACCATGGGAAGATAATCTGTCTACTGAAGATTTATTAGCTCTGAGAATTCAGCTTGGAGCAAGGGAATGAAAGATTAGAAGAAGCTATAGTTAAATTAAAAGATTCTCGACTTAAGAACAAGAAATATTTTGACAAATCACATAGGTTAACGCCAAAGCCGATACAAATTAATGATTGGGTTTTAATTTATGATAGTACGTTTGATTCTCAGTATGATGCCTGTAGGAAACTAAAAAGGCGTTGGTTTGGACCATATGTGGTGGTCAAAGTTTATGATAATGGAACGTATGCCTTACGCGAATTAGATGGTACTCCTCTTAAGAACTTAACTGCGGGTAAATGAATTAAATTATTTAAACAAAGAAATGATGAAACTTATGAAGTTATGTTTGATGAAGAGCATGATTAATTTATGTATGAATGAATTACTTTAATGTGGGTTTCTTTTGCAGGAAAGAAGAAGAATATTTGATTATGAAATTAAATAATTTTGTATGCCTAGCTATTGTTGTTTTATTTTTAACAGGTCTTTGAAGATCAAATTAAGATGAATTTAAAAATGAAGATGAAGTTGTTTTTAGGTCATATTTTTCTATGTCTTAAAATTTTGATTTACGTATTTTATTTGCATTCATATAAAACTAATTTATAAAATCTAGGATGAAAAATATTATTTTATAAAGGACTCTATTTAACCATACTAGGAAAACAGACATAATTTATATTTCTAAATTTATAGATTGAGTGAGATTTGTTAAGAATAAAAGGATTTGTAGTTCATTTCAGATAACGAAAGTAGTTGTATATGTGTAGGAGCATATTGTTGCATGATTCTTGTCTGTGAAAACCTAGGTCTTTCTTGTACATGCATCTAGATCCTTAGCTCGGATTAAGGGGTTAAGCCTTTCCCCTTCAAAACAAAAAAGTTGCAAAAAAAAGAATATTGATATGGAAGTTATACCTTCTTTCACCCCAAAAAGGTATTTACACTTATTATCAACATGAAGTTTACATCATATTTGTATAAAGAAAACTAGTTGTGGAAAGCACATCTAGTGATTAAAATTGGGCAAACAAGGCGGATGTCTGTACGAGTAGATTTAGTAGATTTCTTTGGCATGCTTGATTGCTCATATGTAAATGCATATATATGACAAAACTTGCATTGGAGTGAATGAAAATGAATTATGTTTCATACTAATCTTTACAAAATTTATAAATGGATGAAATTTAAATCAATGTTTGTTGACTGAACAGGTTAGTAGTTTAACTTTATAATTTAATATGTTTTCATCGCCAAATTTAATTTAAATAAACTTCATATGCATGTTGCAGAAAAGATTGAAATTTTGATAAGTTAAACAAAAATATTTAAAAAAGAATTGATGTTGTTCTATGATCTAATTTCAGGATTATCATTAAAATGCTGCTTCCCTTAATCTGCAAGTTGGCCCATTGGGACAATGTGCAGGTTTGGTGGCGGTGGATGTCGGGAAGATTTGCATCTTCCAATTGACAACCAAGACAATTAAACTATTTTATTTGTGAACTCTAACCTTTTATATCACTGTTGATCAGTTGTTTTGATGGAATTAACTATTTTTGAAGTTCTTACAGGTACGAATGATGAAGAAGAACATATGTTCATATTAGGGTTTCACATTTAATGGGTTTGTTATAGTCATACACCTAAGAATCATGGGTATTCAACCCTAGGGTTTTATAAGTTCATAAGATTGTATGTTAGTAGGGTTAATCCAAAGGGTCTCAGAAGATTCCAATGGGTTAATGCTAGGGTTTATTTAAGTTTCAATGGGTTAATGAATGGTTTTCAAAAGGATTTTAGGGATTTAGTAGGTTTCAAAGGTTAAAACAATTGGTATTTAATTAATTTAACCTATAATTTGAACATTGTTTTATTAAAAATTAAAATATGATTTAAATAATTAATTTTATTATGTGTATGAATATTAATACTAAGGTATTAATTAATTAAATTCTTAAACTAAACTTAAAATTAGATGGAGTATTTAATTACAAAAATTAGGGAAATTAAATTAAAACAAATAAATTAATGTGGATAAAAAGCTAATGGTTATGTATGTGTATGCATGGTTAGTATGTATGGGCATATATATATGTAAGTAAATGAATTAGCATGGATGTGAATGTATGCATTAGAGCATGTGAATGTTTTAATGTAAACATAAATATATGCATGTGTATAAATGTATCTAAGTGTTAGCATGAATGTGTATTTGCATAAATCATGAGAGCTAATATGTGTGAGAACGTAATAGTATACACTTGTTGAAATGCATGTACGAGTAGGAATGCAAGTATGATTAGTTAAGCAAACATTAAATGTTTGAATGAGTTTATGTTAGCATATGTGATAATGCATGTGTATGTTTATGAGAATTAAATCATTTGCATGAACATATGCATGTGCATGATAATGTAAGTTTATGTTTCTTAATGATTTTCTTGTAATTTTACTTACATTGCTAATGATTTTTTTTCAGATAAATATGGAAGATTTAAAGAGCAGTTGAAGTGAAGAAAACCGTGAAGTGACAGATTGAAGACAAACCATTTACCTTATATTTCCCTTACTTTTCATTTGATCTATTTGTTAGCCATATTTACAAATATTTTGTATTAGAATTGAACCTTTAGCTTTAGCAAGAGCATTTGTCAAAACCAATTTGATTAATTTATTATATTTTTATTTTTGATGTCTTTTGAGGAGTCGAAAAGTAATGAAGTTAGAGTCACATCTGAATCAACTAGCTCTAATGAAAATATTGTAGATGAGATAATAAAAAATAGGATTACTGAGGAATCATTAATTTCGCCCTCACACAATCATTGTTTAAATACATTTTTAGCTCTATTTTCCATAGTTCCACCAGAATTTTCCGATAATCCAACTGTTGAAATTTTTCTGCCAACTCTAGATAGACCAGAAAACCCTAGCTTAACTGATAATTTAGTAGAAGAAACCATTAAGGAACGCTTAACAGAAGAGTCACTAGTTTTGAAATCATATCAGGAAGCAGTTGCTAGATATAGGTCTGCCCGTCCTTACGGTCCATGGCTACTTAAATTATTTAAATTTTACAAGAAAACCTTAGTTTCAGTCATAGAAATAGGTAATTTAAATTGTTTGACATTAGAACCCTTATTTCCATAAGCCTAAGTTTGCTATAAACACCCCGCGTGTGCCAATCGATTTTGGCGGATGAACTGATCCAACATCCGAGCATCTCCACGACCCGACAACGAGTGTAGGGCTCTGATACCACTATTATCAGGATCTTGTTCACGCTCACCTAGAGGTTACAAATGTTCAAAACACACAAAAAAAATGACACGCCAGGAGAATGAGACAAAATGCAGTATTGGGTGCAATCTCCCCCCATGCACTCTGTTTTGACAGTCCACAGATTGCATGTGTTTATAGGAATTTTTTATTATGTCCAAATAGTGGTTACATGAGAGCGGCTTTAGAAGCACGCATGAAAGTAAAAGTTGGTAACTTTTGCAGAAGGCCTTTGCTTTTAATATTAGAAATTGTAGTCTACAACGACCCTTATTCTAACCACTACTTTACTAATTGTTTCTAAAAATAGTACCCTCTTTATGCGTTTATTTATAAACTATATAAATTATAAATCAGATTATTGATGTTCGCCCTTTCACGCCTTTAACACCCTTATGAACCTTCAGCTGCCATATCAAAAACACCAAAACACATTAATACATTAATAAATTAACACTCCAACAATTCCTTGTTAAACACATTGCATAATTCATAACAGTATGACACTTTGCTACCTCTTTTTACAGGTAGACGATCTAGAGTTGGTCCTAATGAGGCAACTTCTAGGTTTCATGTGATGATGTAGATCATTCTATTTCTGATGCAGATTTACATGATGCACTTATTGATGAGAGAGTTGATACTGAGGAGGAAAAAACTATGCTAAAATGGCTGGTGTAGACTTTATGTGACATCAAATTAGATGCACTTGTGTCATATTGTATTTGTTCTAGCTTTCATAGTGCTTCATTTGCATCAGATTTCTATGCTATCACTACCTCTAGTCTCTATGATGAGAATGAGCCTGTTTTGTTTGATGATGCACAAAATTATGAAAAATGGATGGCTCCTAAGCAATCTAAATATGATGCTATAATGAAGAATGGTACCTGGTCTTTTTGTGACTTTCCTCCATGCAAGAAGGCCATTGGCACTAAGTGGGTATACAAGCTGAAGCATAAGCGTAATGGAATAGTTGACGGGTGTAAGGTTACGGTTGTTGCAAAGGATTATGCTCAGGAAAGAGGAATTGATTTTGATGAGACCTTTGCTCCTACTTGTTGAATGACTACTGTTCATAGCATGTGTGCACTTTAGCTCATCATGGTTGGAATGTACATTAGTTGGACATCAAAACTACATTTTTGAATGGTTACTTGCATGAAGAAGTGTATGTTTCTCAACCCCATGGATTTGTGTAGAAAGGGCATGAAAACCAAGTGTGTAGGTTGAAAAAGGCATTATATGGTTTGAACCAAGTTGCTAGTGGAATAGCTTTGTGTCAAACCAAATATATTGACACATTATTGTAGTGTTTGGCCCTTGAAGACTGCAAACCTATTGCCACTCCTATGGAGACAGGTTTAATATTGAGTATTCAAGATGTTGGAGATGCATTTGATGTTGTCTCTATCGACAGGTGTTGGATGCTTGATTTACTTATGCATTACTCGACCAAATATTCAGTTTGCTATCTCAGAGATGAGCAAGTTTATGCATTGCCCAGGTGTCAAGCATTAGCAGGTGGTTAAGCGTATCTTTTGCTACTTGAGTGGTACCTTTCTACTTGGATTGCTTTATCCCAAGGGGGGATCACAACTGCCAGAGTTACATGCTTTTTCTAACTCTGATTGGGCTGGTTGCTATGACACTCATGTGTCCAACATTGGTTTTTGCTTCATGCTTGGTAGCTCATGCATATCTTGTTGAGCAACCTATTGTGGCCACTTCTAGTTGTGAGGCTGAGTATAGGGCAGCTTTCACATCGACTGTTGACTGTTGAGGTTCTCTGATAGAGAGATCATCTCGGCATATGTGCCCACACAAGAGAACATTCTAGACCTTTTCACAAAGGCTCTGCCAAGGGAGAAGTTTGAACCTTTTTGCAAAGCTTTGGGCTTATGTCCTTTTGCGGATTGATTCCACATAGCTTGGCACTTCCTTATACATGAGTGCCAGCTCCTTCTTCACCGCATCACTCCCAGGGGGGGATTTGTTGATACACTTAGATAGTGATGTGTGTGAACACACTAGGACTGCTGGGCATCTTTTTCCCTCTTTAGGAGGTTTTCTCCTCCGGCTTGTATATATGCATATAACCCTAACGAGTCACTTATCTTTGTATATTCTATAGGTAATACATTCAGTATTGTGTGTTATGCTCCAAGATTCTTCTTCTTCTTTGTGTTGTTCGCGTGCTTCCGCAAAACTCAAACTCCAACAGTTCTGCCTAGAGAGATCTTCCTACAACAAAACAAAGGCTAACTCTTCAAATGTTAAGGAGTTTCGATTTTCTTTCGTCATCAATCAAAGAGTAGAATCAAAACTCTGATATGAATCTAGAATACCGTTAAGAACAATCTAGAGAAGTGAACTATCTGGTAATATTTCATCAGTAGAAATCAATTGCTACTTCAAATTTTCGATCATTGTCAATAAAATGTCCATAGAATCTCCTTCATTCATATGCTCAATCTCCAAATGCTTTTGAAGGTGAGAAACAAGAGCCTCATTTCTTGCTTGGTACAACATTGTAAGAGCATCCCAAGCATCATTTGTTGTCTTGCAAGAATGAATGAGGGATAATGACACATAGAAACGGCTATCAATGCATGTGCTTGTGCATCAATACCATCCCAATGAAGTTGTTATTTAGTAGGTGTAGTAGGAATTGCAACATGACCAAGAAATCGAAGATCATCTTCTTCCACACCATTTGCATCATGTTCAATAAATGTATTAGAGGTGTAATAGGATGTTTTTTGACACCCTACACAATATTACACAACCCTTTTGCTACCAATACATGATGCATCATATATGCCCACAATGGGTAATTAGTATCATCCAACTTATTTTCAACAACCAAGATCTTTAATACATCATTGCTTTTTGCCATGGCCAATGACTAAATACCTTGATGCAAAAAAATGATTGTATCTCAAAAAGATGAACAAAAACACCCTATTAAACTCTTCTAAGCCTATTAAACTCTACGGAGCCGCTTGTACTAACAAACTAAAACCTGTATGTATGTTTGTCACAAAGGATGAAATTGCCCCCATAATCATGGTGATAGTGCATTTGGAGGAAGAAGCGAGCTCACATCAAAATTTTGATGCCACATAGTGAGGTTGTTTTGAAATCCTAGTCACCTCGAGTATGCTCACTATTAATGGCAATCAGGAATTAAACAATTATAGGGTTCTTCGGATGGATAGGGGTCTGTATTACAGAGGCCCTATGATTATTTTCCCAAAAAAATAGTCATTACATAGAGTTTACTTGTCACTGTACTATGACTCTCCACCAACAAACTTGCAAATAAAACAATTTCACCACCAGACGTCCTAAAGGCATATGTATTATGTCACCGTGATAAAGTTACGACATTCATTAACACAAAATAAATACTAATTCTCCATCGACAAATTACACGCAACCACAGTTGGATTCATATCTTCATCAACAAGGTATCATACAGACAAGATCACCGGAATGACTAAATACATAGAACAGTAGGAGTTCAATACACCAGTTTAAATCAACTTGCTCTGAAGCATTCCATAGGCACACCACACAGACCCACAATCCAACATCTCGCTCCTTGCACATCTGCTTCTGCACTTTTTCCATTATCCAAAAAGGTACAAGTGTTGTGCTACATCCTATCGAAGTGCATCTTTTCTAATTACATTTTCCAGTAATTACCATTAAATTCTGACAGCCTAACACTAGCACGCACGGTGAACTCAAACCCAAAATTGGTTGATTACAAAAAGATAACTAGGAATCATCAACAACGCCTTGAATATACATAGCACGAGCTAATTTGAAATTCCACCAAATCTTCTACTTTAGAGACTCTAACATTTCTTGGAGAACGTGTAGTTCTACCAGATGAGCTTCTGTGTGCACCAAACTGGAAGCAATAACTTGAGATAACAAAAGTTCACTTTGGCTTTGTCAAAAAGCTTCTTGGAGATAAGAGTCATTTGCTATAGGTATATCACGGCGTAACTGAGCATCAGCAATCTCTGCATCAATACGCAAAAGACGTTCCTGCTAAATACCTAACTACTTTTCTCAGTGGTCCAATTCTTGCTACTGAAACTGTAGTGTTTGAAAAAAATCATGGTGCTCCTTCTAAATAACATCAATCTCTTTCTTTAACTGAATATTGCGACCGATTTCTTCATCAAGCACTTGTCCTTTTTGAAACAATTGTTCTTGAACCTACCGAAGTTCTATTTCACCTTGAAGCGCTTTTTCAGAGTACCTTAAAGGCCTGTTTGATATCTACCAATTTGGTGTGAGTGTTGGCCAACTCACAACCGAGAGTAGTCATAGCATCACTTTTTTCAATCAGTGCCTACTGTAGAAGAGCGATTTCTATGTCTTTGGCTTCAATGACATCATCCTTAGACTTAATTTGTTCCTGTAGTAAGCAATCATTTGCTTTAACTGCCAAATTTTCTTGTTGCAAGGGACCGATGTCTACCTCTAATACATTAGCCTTCGATTGAAACTCATTTCGTAGTGACTGATGAACATCATTCAATTGAGTGGGGAGTTTTTTGGATAAATGAATAAGGAAATCACTGATGTGGGCTAATCATAGAAAAGAATCTGGTGCTAAAAAGTTCAACAATGGGAGAGAAGGTTTCACCAATACCGTAGCAAAAGAGGAAGGGGGGGAATAATTGGGTGAAGAAGGTATTGGGCGAGAGTGTGATACTACAACCGAGTGAGTAGGGGAAGAAGGGCATACCAATGGAATAGGGGGTAAGAGCGCCCAAGAAGGTGAAGGAGGAGGGGTTACCAGATTCTCCGTAGTGTTACCATCAGGCATGGACTTCGGTGGAGATGGAGGTATAGTTGAATCAACCTTGTCCGTCTATGATTCATGGTGTACGAGGGATTCAGCCATTGCTTCCTGCATAGGTTGATAGGTGGTCTCAGCAACATTATCATTTTGTGTTGTCTCATTGACGACTTCCTGTTGCTTGTCTGTCATCACGATGTGTTGAACATCTCCCATAATATTATCTTCCACAGTTTTATCCTTAGGCAAGGGTGGGATGGACAAATCACGCATGGATGTCTATTTGTCATTCAATATTGCCTTATTGGTTGACACATCACCTGTGCTCTGAGAAGGGCTGACTTTTTTGCATTTCTCCTGGAAAAATTTGAAAATATCTTCATCATCATCATCATATCCCATCACATGATCAGACTCTTCGCACAACAGCATATTACCTCTCGGAAGGCTTGAGATAGGGTTTGCAACCGGGAGGAGGAACGAAACAAGCTGAGGTAGACAGGTGCGAGGACATTCACCTTTGGATAATTGTCACATGGGTGAAATCGTGGGTGTAGGACATAATCATCACAAGTGGATGGAAACATGTATGGATCATTACTACGAAAGTGCATTAAGGACTTCCAAATCGTGGGATACGGTAGAGAAATACCGTTAATAAAAAAAAATGGGAGGATTACAGTGGTGTGTTCAACTCGAAAATGCGTAGCATAGATAGTGGGTCAAAGATACTGAAACAAACGCGATCCTAATGAAGGTAAAGTGAAACATACACAAGTGTAAGGGGAAGTGGGTGGCATGCAATAGGGATGGAGTTTAGATCCATTAATGGGTTTAGGGAGTAGAGTGCTAGTCAATGTACGTCACCCAAATTGCAAGTGATTAATTTATCTTTCGGTACATAAAATTTTCGGGGCATGGAGATATCCTCAGGAGGGGGGAGTAAGTGTTGAAGATCAGTGGCATCCAAAACCTGATCTGTAACTAGTTCCACTTCTTCGATGAGAGGGACTACCATACAAGCGGCCGGAGACCAATTAACCATTATGGCTTGTAAATCAACTATACCTAGCGCTAACAAATCCTGGTTAGCATTTAGAGGTTCTTGACTTTCCCATGTGGTTGCTTTAGTAAACATCCACTGTTGTTCTCAAATTCCCGGTTCAAAAATCTCAGCAGTTGGGTGCAACTTCTTACGCGACCGTGCTTGAACTGTTGTCACTTGTGTATCTATCACTGAAATGTATACCATATTTGCCATTGGACGTTGTCCTTCTTTTCTTCGCTTATCATATTCGGATGCGTCTTTACAATATCTGTGGATATGTCCAATTTCTCCACAAAAATAGCATCTTGGTGGTGGGAGAGATGCACTCTCACTGGTTTGTCCCGAATTCCAACGAGGCTGTCCAAAATTGTTTGGTCCTGGTTCTCTGTAATTCTTGTAAGTTTGATAAGATGTATTTCTCAAATGCAGTGGTATGTACTGGGCAGATGGTTGTCCCTGCTTCTGTATTATGGCAGTTAGGATTGGTCTGGTCTGTACTTTTGCATTATATGGGCAAGTTTCGGTAGAATGACTCGCCATATTACAAATAGCACAGATTTAGTGCACAGGCTGAAGTAGTATGCCTCGGATTCTTTCATTTGGTGCAATATACTTGTTTTAATGGATCATCGTTTGTACTCTTGGAGGGTTTAACCAATCTAGATCTTTGGTAAAACCACCAGCCTTATGTTCCAACTGTAATGCCATAGCAATGACTACATCCAAGGTCATACCGCCCACACATCGAATAATCATAACTTGTTTGAGTTGGGGGTTTAGTCCATTAATAAACCATTGAGTCACGTTGTTGCAGAGCTAAAAAGAGCAAAAAGCAGGAAAAAGATGGGCCCCAAATCTTTTTTGATTTGGACACTTTATTTTTGTATCATAACTGTCGTGTAACATATTTTCCGATGTAAGTGCACTAGAGGAGTCCTCTAGATGCACACCCTTGGAGATTAGTAGCTTACCCATGTAAATTAGTAGGAAATTAACCTTTTAGTTAATAAAGTGCCGGTCTCTTGTGTGAAAGAACCATTTTTAGGGCACATGTATATAAGTCAATTTGTGACTCTTTGTAAAGACTTTTTGCCATTGTGAGAATCAAGAGCATAGAATTTCGAATTTGTGTCTTCTCCTCCCTGTAACATCTTCTTGGTGAGCTTGTGTGCTTGTGTGATGCTTGAATAGAGTGTTTGGAAGTGTTGTCTATCCATGAAAATGCTTGTTTGTTGTTGTTAAGGTGTGTGTGAAGTGTAGGAAGTGCTGAAGTGCAAGAAGGTCATTCCTACGACTCAGTATTTTGCTCATAACTTGAAGCAAAAGTGTTAAAATTAAGTGAAAAGACGCCATTGGATGCGTCTTTTTGAGAGCTTCAAAACGAACCTGCTATTCACTATATTCGGAGTTCAGAGCTAAGAGAAAAGCTCGATTTATTGTTGGCTACTGCTCCAAGTATCATGGCACCTCAACAGATTCTTGAACCTTGTTTGGAATAGATTTAGACTTATTTGCACTCTTTGGAAGCTCATTTGCATTAATCATCATTTGAATGCACATCTTCATACACTCGGCTAGGTTTTGATACTCCTCGGATTGATAAATAAAGCGTGAATCCCCACTATATGCACTTGAGGGGGATTGAGGTATAGTCTCTTTCTCCACAAGTCCCTAAGTCGGTGCTTAGGTACACATGTTTTTGGCGCCATTGCCGGGGAATGTCGAATCAAACCGAGGCATTTGTGTGATGGTAAGTAGCTCTTAGCATTCAAGTGAGTAGAGGAGTTGAGAACTTCTCTTCTTTGGTAAGTCACACTCAACCGCACTTACTACTTCTCGCTCTCGGAGTGTGTAGTGAGTTGATAGTCTAGGGAAGTGAGTGGAGTGAGTAGAGTAGGAGGAAGAAGGGAGTAGGTTAGGAAGATAGAGTAGCATTCAACCTTTGTTCTTGTTAGTCTTTTTTAGTTAGGAAAATTTTTCGAAAGTTTAAAAACAAAAAAATTGTCTTCTACAAGTCACTTGTCTCCAAGCAAGTATCGTGAACATCGGAGAGCGAATATCACGATCAAGGAGAAGGGATTTTGAGCTGCACAAAACAAAAAGGGGTCGTAGAGGAGTTGGAGAGTAGCTTCCAAGGTAATCATACCCATCCTTTACTCATAAAATCTGGTGGAATCAAGCAACACAGTCAAATAGCCTGCGGCAAGTATCGTGAGAGATTATTTAAGGGGTGAGGAAGTCCTTTTTGTGATTCAGGCATTGGGAAGAGGGTAGAGAGGCTCTAGGATCATTTTTGTTCTATTGAAATCTAAATGCACTTGCTAAAAATTGAAAAAATGCCAAGTATCATGTTCTCCCATGGTTGAGTATCGCTATATCTGGATATCGTGAACTCCTGTGGTCGAGTATCGCGATACTTAGACTTGTCACATATCGAGTATCATGGAGGGAGTTTGCGATACTTGTGTGATATCGAGTATCATTGAGTAATCCTCATGATACTAGTCACATATCCTATATCATGAAGGTTTCTTCTGCGATACCTGACGGACATCGTGTATCATTGAATTTTTCACAACACCTGGTGGATATCGAGTATCGTCGAGGAAGTTCTCGTGATACTTGTCACATATCAAGGATCATGGAGCACTAAAAATGATATTTGGCTAGTATCAAATATCGTGGGATTTCTCTTCATTGAGTATTGAGTATTGTGAAGTTCCTAGTATCGAGTATCGTTGATTTTTCACGATACAGGACCAATATCGTGTATCGTGACTTTCTCAGGTGTCAAGTATCGTGTATCATGCTCTAGCTTAATATTGAGTATTGTGATTTTTTCATCGAGCCGAGTATCGTGTATCGTGGGATTGCTTCTTTGTGACACCTGTATAATATCGAGTATCGTGAGGGTCCTTTTGCGATACTTGCTCGATATCGAGTATCGTGGTAATGTCCAGTCGGTCAAGTATCGAGTATCGTGACTTTTTACAGTGAATCAAATATCGACTATCGTGGAATGTAGAGGACGATATTCCTGAAGTATCGAGTATTGTGAGTTCGTCATGAGTCAGGAGTATTCAAAATATCTTAGTGAGCATCTCCAGGTCAGCCAAATATTTCGAAAAACTCAGAAACTCAGTCAAGAACATTGGAGCAAGGGGTTGGTAACAACTTGACTAGAGCCTTCAATTGAATGAACCTAAGATCCGAAAGAACCCTAGGGAGTCGAAGAAGTGTGATTTCTTATGTAGGAAGTGTAGCCGAACCTAGTAGTCGCTCACACTACTCTGAAACCTCGAGTGAGTCTGAGGAAGAAATTCTCATGGCTTTAGAGGATATGCAGAATTCTATACCAATAATTGGCATGATGTCAATTATTGAGGGTGAATATCGGACATCTTTAGAATATGTGAACACCAACCAACACGGGATACCTATCTACCTAGATGCGCTAAACCGATCAGTGGCCAGACTGAAGAAAGCTACAGATGCTTACATAGTACCTAGGCCAACAGTTAAATATGCAGGAGGATTCTACATGGACAAAAGGGATATTCAGTATGTAGTCACGGAACACCCTGAAAACATCAACGAACAAGTGGAAGAAGGCAATGCCCATAACCTTAATGAAGAGGGACATGAAGAGCAGGTAACCACCCCTAGACGGAGGTCCACGGTCGCCAGGGTTTGGAGAGGAGACCTAGTTCCCCAAGATGATTCCCTAATGGATGTCTATTTGATCAATGGGATGGAGCATCTTCTCAGAGCCCACTCTTTGTTATGGGATGGCCAATAACCCAGTCACCATCTACGAGTTACAAGACCCGGAACTCCCCGCCATTATCACATATTTGGACAAAAACCAGAGGAGGTACTGGCCCTTAACGGAGTTAGAAAGAGCAGGGTTGAAATATCAAAACATACCAATGTTCCCTCCTAGAGATCAAGCCACTACTTCACAAAACCCCCAAGGAACTTATCAAGATAATTCGTATTAGCATATGGGACAGACACAACAAACACATATTCCAGTCAGGCCACATGTGCAATTCGCTACACCAGGCAATAATCCTAACTATAGACTTCATCCACCAGTTGAACCAAGGAATAGAATTCCTGTCCCTAAGGGACCACCTATAGTAAGAGGACCAGTATACCGATAGGAAGACCAGTCCTCCCTATAATGCCCAGACCACCTGAATCAAGAAGAAGATTAAGGCCAATCCAAGTTGCCAAATGCATGAGAAACCACTATGATGGCTCCAGTGAACCTTACAATCACATAGCGGAATTCAAGCAAGTAATCAGAGCCGAACAAGTTGAAGATTTCTTGATCCAATATGAATCTTTTGGACTAACCCTTACAGACACGGCATTAGCATGGTTCCATCCATTGGACCCTAATAACTTTCAAAACATGGAACAAGTCTATCAAGAACTAATTGAAGAATTCACTAAGTCTGGAATTAAAAGCAACTCTTCCTCATTAATCCATAGCTTTAAACAAGCTCCTACGGAATCAGTGAGATTGGCAGCGAGAAGATTTAAGCAATATGTGGATAGATGCCCTGTTGAAGAGAGACCCACTCAAAACAAAGTGGTGTCATTGTTTTTGGAAGGATTATTGAATGGATCATTAAGATCACTAGTATATGTGAAAAGAGCTCAAACTTTGCATGAATGTATGAAAGAATGTATTGATCTAGAGGACAATCTAGTAGAAGACTTGAAAATACCTCAAGGAAGTGTGAAAAGTGAAGACTCTGCCAGTAGCACATCAAACTCTAGGAACAATGTAGAGGAAATAGCCGACTTGGTGGCAAAAAAATTGAATGTTCAAGGGCCGAGGAACTACCCCAACAATCCAATGAGAGTACCCATGCTTAGAAGATGTGTGCATTGTGGAGGTGATCATTCTTCTCATTTGTGCACCACGGGAGTAGTCCCACCACCTGCTTATGCTTACAATAGACCCGCCTCGGGCCCTATGCATTATTGTAGCATAGAACAAAAGTACACAAATCATAGCACAAAAAACTATCCTTACAATCGGCAATCAAGACCAGTACAACTGCCAGTGAGACCTTATGGATACCCTCAGAGAGATCAAGGAGGAGAAGCTTTTAGATATCCCACATACCAGCAGCAGGGACCAGCACCACGACCTTATGCTTACCAAGGGTACACTCAACCACAACCAGTGTTAGGTCAACAACCACCCCACCCTCAGAATGTTGTCTCAGTGAAAATAGCTCGACAGGAAGAGAACCCTGAGAGAGCAATAGTCCCTGCCACGCGTATGATTAGTAATGAACCATATGACCCATCTTATGACCATAGTCAAGGAAATTATTCTGCATATGAGGGCACTATAATTGAATACGGACAATTGTACAAGCCATATGCCTATGGTATGGAAGGACCAGATAGTTCTTACGGATATGAGCACGATTATGTGTCATTAATGTACACAGCTCCTAGAGCACCCCTACCCTCCCGACCAATGAATAGACTACCTGCACCTAGAGGACCCTGTTATAGATGCGGAGGTGATCATTTTATTAGAGAATGTACATTGCCAAACCCACCACCACCACAATGATTTTGGGAAGGATACTGTAGTGATTGTGGTAAAGAACACCTTTTTAGAGATTGCCCCAAGAACCCAAACAAAGTTAACTCGAACGTACAGATCAATGTGATAGAAGTGATAGAGTCGTCAGGGAGTGATAAGGAATACACCGTGCCATTGAAAGCAATAACAAGAGCTAAAGAAAGAGAGACCCCAAAAAAAACCAGAGCAAATGATCAAGGCGACAGAGAAGTGAATATACCTACACCTCAAATAGTTGAAGACTCGGAAGAACCTGGGAAAAGTATTACAAGTAAACGAACACTAAGATGGAAGAATCGTAGGGACATGATGAAGGAAAAGAAACTACAACAAAAGAAGGAGAATGAAAAGAATGAACAAGGTCAAGAAGAAAAACAGAAACTTGAAGGAGAAAATCAGAAGGGAAAGTGTAAAAAAGAAGAGATAGGATCAGTTTTAGCAGACCCCATGCTAGAAGAGTTAGCCATGTGGATTCAGGCGTACCAGGCGCAAATAAGAGCAGGACCAACCATTGAACAACATGAAAAAGAATATCCTAGAGGTGACTTAGAAAAAGAAAGGTTGGAGATATGTAGAAAATTAATTGAAGTAGCTCAAGAGACCCTAGAAAAACCGGTTCTTTGACTACCCAATTCACGAATTCCCAAAAAAGAATTCCAAGAGTGTGTCATCCCTAATGATCCCGAGAAAGGAAAAGAAGGCGAGGCCTGTGATGGAAATTACTGAGAGGATAAAAGAGAAGGATCCATAGTCCCCGAACTAGATGGGGAGTGGCCTAAAGACTTGTGGGCAAGAGTCCAAGAAGATAGATGGAAGAAAGTAGAAGGAATGGAACCACCCTTTGAGGAGTTAGAAGCAGACACAGTCAAAATCCCAATCGATAAGGTTGTAGATTTCAGTGAGGGAGATGAGGGGAACACATGCCTTCCAATCACTTATAGGGGTTACACCACTAAAGCTATCTTAGATTCTGGAGCTGGAGTAGGAATTGAGACAAAGGAAATATGGGAGAAATGGGGAAAACCAGCTTTAAGACCAACACGCATGAAGGTACAAATGGCAGACGGACCCACTGAACGGCCCCTGGGATTATTGGAAAAAGTAACCTCTACCACCTGTGGAGTTGAATTCGAGCACACCTTAGCGATCTGTCAATTTGAAAGGGCTAGCAATTATGAGATGATACTTGGAAGACCCTTCATGAGACAGCTGAAGGTAGTGCAAGATTGGGGAAAAGATGCGGTATACTTACAGCACAAAGGAACCACGACCAGAATAAATCTCCACACATATACGTATCAAGATGTTCCCCCCTTACAATGGAATTTGATTCATAAGGAGGAGGACGAGCAGTCAATTCACAGTATAGGTTCAACTAACCAAACATGGATGAACGAAGACACTCAGCTATGGATATGCCAGACCACAAAAAAGGAAGAGGAAAGAAAGAAAGGATGGCAGCAAAGGCAGGGAGTTGCTAGGTCTGTACAAGATCCCGCTTACATGCCCCAAATATTCCTAGATGAAGAATTCGAACCTCATGGTTGGATGGAGATTTTAGCCACTCTCGATGTATGTGTAAATGAAGAAGTAATAACCATGAATGAATGCATTGATGAGGAAGGATATGACATAAGCCTATACATGGTGGTTTTTCAAGAGGCTGAAGAAGGAGAAGTAATTGAAAAAGAATGGAAGGAGGATTATGAGAGCATTGAAATGGAGCAGGAACAAAATTGAGTCAGGAAGTGACAATCAAAGAATAAGTGTCATAACTAGTGAAGTAAATCAAGAAATGACAGAAGAAGAAGAACATGGACTAGGTAAAGAAAAAGAAGATGGAGAAAATAAGCCTCAAGATCAATTCGAAGTGCCTGCCCACTTCAAAAAATATGAACTATAAGAGAGGAAAATTGCTATCCAAATGCCAAAATGAGAAGCACAACCAGGAATAGCATACGACAACAAGGAACACACCAAGAAAATAATAGTAACTTTGGAGGAAGGAGAAGAGAGGTGTACTTTTATAGGACAGGATGTCTCAATGGAGGAAGAACAAGAGTTGATACGACTCATATGAGACTACAGGGATGTCTTTGCTTGGACATATAAGGATTTAAAAGGAGTAGATCCTAAGATTTGTGCCTATAGAATCCCGATGACATCAGAAGCCAAACCTTCCAAACAAAGACCATACACTTATAACGATGTTTACTCAGCAAAAATTAAGGAAGAGATAGATAAGTTGTTAGATGCTGGGTTCATTTATGAAATCGAACACACGGAATGGGTATCACCTTTGGTGGTCGTGCCGAAAAAGAATGGCAAGTTAAGGGTATGCATTAATTTGAAAAAAGTAAATGCTGCCACCATAAGAGATCATTACCCATTACCCATCACTGATTATCTTTTGGAAAGAGTGGGAGGGAAGGAAGTGTATAGTTTTCTAGACGGCTTTTCAGGGTATAATCAGGTAGTGATTGCCCTTGAGGACCAGCATAAGACAACCTTTGCAATTGAATGGGGAGTGTACGCCTTTAGAGTTATGCCTTTCGGTCTAACCAATGCCCCAACCACTTTCCAAAGATTGATGTGCCATGTGATCAAGGAGTTCTTGAGGAAGAGCATGGAGGTATACGTGGATGATTTATGCACCTATTCAGCTATCTGATCAGAACATATCCCGGAACTAGGAAAGATTTTTGCCAAATGTCGACAATATAGAGTATGCCTCAATCCAGAAAAGTGCGTCTTCATGGTTCGACAAGGAAAGATATTAGGACACATTGTCTCTAAAAATGGGATTTCCACAGATGAAGACAAAATCAAAGTGATTGTGGATTTGTCGAGACCCAAGACTGCTAAAGAAGTGCAAGCATTTATGGGACATTGTGGATACTACCGTAGATTTATAAACATGTATGCCATAATCGCTAGACCTCTTTATGCATTATTGTCTAAGTTTAATTGGACAGAAGAATGTGAAAAGGCCTTCAACGAACTAAAGAGTCGACTGAGTTCATCACCAACCCTTCGAGTACCTAATTGGAACAAACCATTTCACATTCACGTAGATGCTTCCAAGTTTGCCATTGGATGCATCTTAGCTCAGCCAGCGGATATAGGAAAGTTAGACCACCCTATGGCCTATGCTAGTAGACAATTGAATCAAGCAGAGCGCAATTATACCACTATGGAGCGAGAAGGGTTAGGAATGGTGTACGCAGTGAAGAAGTTTCGACACTACCTATTGGCAAACAAATTCAAATTCTTCATCGATCATCAAGCTCTACTGTACTTAGTCAATAAGCCTTGTAATATGGGACGACTAGTACAATGGTTTCTATTGTTGATGGAGTTTGATTTTGAAATAGTAGTCAAGAAGGGGAATACGCACATTCGAGCAGATCACCTATCAAGAATGGCCCATGGAGAACCTCCCCTAGGAGTACCAGATGATCTGCCAGACACTTATCTTTTTAATCTCGAAGTATGTCCCCAATGGGCAAAAAAGTTGATCCCTATCCTCACATACGGACCTAAACATGGGATTACAACGAACAACAACCAAGAATTATGGAAGACCAAAAACCTCCACATCATTGTTGAAAGCTTATATCACCAAGACTCAAGTGGATTACTCATGAGATGCATGGAAGAAGAGGAACAAGATATGTGGCTTCGAAAGGCACATGTTAGTCAATGGAAAACTCATTTAAACACGACTAGAACTTGGCAAACATTGAAGAGATTAGGCATATACTGGCCAACCATCCAGAGGGATACACATAACTATGTATCAACCTGCCCAACTTGTCAAGAACGAAGGCCAGAAGAGAACTCAACACTATGTTACTCCACAGTAGCACCAAGATGGAGTATGCCTCTGGTAAAGTTCTTGAAGACCCAAGAGTACCTGGAAGGAGCTACTCTAGCAAGAAAACGTGCACTCACAGAGCAGAGCAAAGACTATGTTCTTATAGGAAAATAGCTCTTTAAGCGAGGAAGAGACAATCATCTACGAATGTGCATTCATGAAGACGAGTATCTTGTTGTCTTAGAGATGGCACATACAGGAGCTGCAGGAGGACATTTTTTTGCAGATAAAACTGCAAAAATGATTCTCTTTGCAGGAATGTGGTGGCCAACTCTACATCAAGATGCAGCCACATATGTTCAAAGATGTGATATCTGTCAACGAACAAAATATCCTATTAGACGAGATGAAATGCTGCTGAAACCCATGATGAGTGCTAGAGCCTTCACTAAATGGGGAATAGACTTCGTAGGACCTATTAGCCCACCAGCTAAAGGATCCCATTCCGAGTACATAATCGTAGCCACAGACTATTTGACCAAATGGGTTGAAGCCAAAGCAACCAAGAAAAACGATGCGAGGACTACAGCTAAGTTTCTCTTTGAGAACGTATTCACTAGATTTGGATTGCCTATAGAAATTGTGAGTGATAGAGGCACACACTTTGTGAATGAAGTAATAGAAGCCCTACTGAATGAATTCTTAGTAATTCATAAGAAATCAACCCCATATCACCCAGAAGCCAATGGACAGGCCAAAAGTTCAAACAAAATCTTGTGTATAGTCCTCACTAAAATTGTTAACAATGGTAGATCTGATTGGGATAAGCAATTACATCATGCTTTATGGGCATTCCGAGTAGCCTATAGAACAACCATAGGAACTACTCCCTTTAACTTAGTGTATGGACAGAATGCCATCTTGCCAATTGATTTCTTAGTACCTACTCTCAAAGTAGCAACAACTTACGAGTGGACTGGACATGAATTATCAGCTCAATTGGATCAAATAGAAAGGTTACACGAAACAAGGTTACAATCTGTAGCAGGGATTTATGCTCCAAAAAGGCGACATAAGGCATAATTTGATGCTCATATTAAAGATAAAAACGTGAAGGAAGGAGATTTAGTTTTGGTCTATACTTTGAAGCAACATGCAAAGAAACTACAAAAAAGAGGATATGGCCCATTGATCATCAATCGTATATCTACCAGCGGAGCCATCAGCTTAGCAACCCTAGATGGAGAAGTAGTGCCAAACTATATCAGTGGTTGTCGAGTAAAAAAATATTTAGAGCCATTGATAGAAGAGATACTGTCACGACTATTAATGGGTAAAAATAGGCATGAAGAGGAAGAAAGAATACGAGAAGAAGCTAGACAGGAAGCACTAGAACGAATCAGGAAATGAAAGGAGTGGATGAGAGAGAGAGAGAGACGAGAGATATCAACAAGGAGAGGAACTCATCCAAATGGCTTACTTTAGAGCCTCTGGAAACCCAGGTCAACAAACAAAGCAACCATATTTGAATTTGGGTGTTGGATCGGTAGAGTACCACTTGGTGGATGCTCTCATCGACACAGGAGCAGCCATAAGATCTACCAAGTCTTCGTTGACCCAAAAACTCAAGGGAGAACTACGCCCATCAAAGGCACAGCTGATGGGAATAGGGGGAAAAGTTACTAAATGCATAGTACATCTCAGAAACAACACTATGGAACAGAAACTCTTAGTATGTCATGATCAAGACTTATTAGAAGAGCTCGTGTTAGGTCAAGATTGGATATATGAATATGAAGTGACTATTCAATTGGCCCTAGGATACATCTCGGCCAAGATAAGACATTGTGAGGTATTCAGCATGTTAGAAGAACGACCGGTCAAAGTCGAATGTATAGACCCGAGAGATCACTCACACGAGCACGATGATGAATGTACGTTCACTCCCACTATGGAAACCACACCATCAAGTACTTTAGGTGAGAATGCACCAAATCTCATTTTCACACAATCTCCTAAGCCAATAAACCACATGACTAGTGTCTTATCCAATAAAAGCCTCAGTGAGGAACCAAGCATAAGAGGGACTAGTCAGCAAGATAACCACAAACCTGCACACATTAGAATGTACCCATTCCTCACACTAGACAGGCTTGGATCAGAAAAGACCAAGTGACAGCATATCTTCAACAATAGAACTACTCTCGACATCGAAAACAACAACAGAATAAGAATACAAGTCAAGTTGGACACCAAGGTCCACAAAGGATTGCTAGAGTGTGGATTCCAAAGAAGGTGATAGCCACCCAGCCGATGCGAACACAAATATGGATTCCCAAATCATGTGCACAAATGACAATCATTAAAAAGGACATGTCAAGACATAAGGAGAATCAGTACGTTTTGAAGGCGAAACAACAGAAAACAAACGTCTACAGGACATTGCAGGAGCCGAAATACAAAACAAACCACATTCAAAGAGTCAAAAAGCGGACGAAGCAGAGGTACAACGTGAGAAGCACTACATTCACCAGGAGTGCTGGGAACGCAGTCTGTCCCAATGGAATAAAGTAGATTTGGATGCCGACAGGCAAAACAATCCATACACATCAACCGAATAATTCAGTTTGCACACATCCTGAGTTACAAGAGTCCAAATTAGGCATACTAGGGCCACATTACAAGGCCAAGCATTTGGCACATACTTCTTCTACTTCTGGATAGTGAAGCACATTTCCCTCTTGGGAAATAGGAGAGCACTTGTAAAATAATCCAAAAGAAAATAACTAATGATTCAATAACCGCTTCGGCTATGAACTAACATTTCTGTTTTCTTTCAAACACAAACATGAAAACATATATATAAGTATGAAAAAATCCCAAGTATTACCTTTCTCACACCCATGGAGAAGGGACGACACAATTCACTCAGAGAGTTGCCAAATTTATGAAGGATAAGTGAAGGATGATTCTTGATACCAGCTTGCCACTGATTACTGGTATGTATTGAGTGCAGATGGCATCTCCCAATTTTGAGGCTACGCAAGAGGAAGAGGTCCTGCTTCTTCCCTTGGAACCAATTACTAAGGCCAGAGGTCATTGGTTCCTTGATGATCAACCAGTGGCAGAGCTCCTTTTCATGGCCACCATTAAAATTATGGATAGGGATCACTATTTCCCAATTATGTCTCAAGATTTCCAGACTATCATACAAGGATTACCATGCATTACAGATGTCTAGACAAGGGTTGGTATTGATGCATTCCTGCGGCTTCCAATATACCTGCCAGATTTTCAAAGATGCACCCAAGTTATGAATACACTCCAGTTTGCATCAAATAAGCCGTCAATCCCGAAAGCAAGAGTACTTGATAAAGTTGGTACATGGAAATTCGGTTCACTCATGAAGTAATCAACAAAGCTTTTGGTTGGTGCCAGGATGGCCTCACTAATGTTAAAGATGAATGTCATGATCCAAAAAAGAGAACCTTTCTGGAAATCAACAGAACAGATATAGAAGACTCGGTTCGATTGGTGCACCAACATTTTTGTTCTCCCAGTATGCACAGATATACAACACCTCAGAAAATTGTAGTGCAATTACTTTCCCATGCAATGAGGCAAGTTGGAAATCAAGTAAATATGACTCCATATATTCAAGACCACCTGTTTGAAGCTAAGAAGAAGTGGAGCCAACGGAAGTTTTTGAATGGAAGCTCAGCATTGACTGTGTTAATCTATGAGGCTCTCGAAATGAAAGAGTGCTTATGCTTGATGCCAACCTCAACCGAGATGGCAAAATATGTAAAGTCAGCTACTGTTCCAAAGAAAAAGAAAACAGTCATTTCCATTGAAGAAGTGGGAACTAGTTCTAAGAAACCCATGCGAGGGACTAAGCGCACTAGAGAGGAAGCAGCACAAGAAACACCATAGTCCAAGAGGACACACACATTACCTAAGATTCCTCTAACACAACAGCCAATCACAAAAAGGGACCTCTCAGCAGCTCTAGAAGAAATGCATGCGTATATGCAGGGCCAAGTGAACATAAATGTTCAAGGACATCAATATAGACAAGCAAGACAAGGGCAGCAACAAAAGAACAAAGAACATACCCTAGAACAAACCGCCAGATATAAAGAACTAGGATTAGACAATTCGAGCTCTAATGAGGAATCTAGCCCTGAGAAAGACACATTAGACACTGACATAAGAATAGAAACGAACAATGAATAATGGACAGAGATAAACCAGGTCGAGGTCACACCCGACAATCAACAATCACAGGCACAGAACCAAGAAGTATCCACTGAACAGGCCCACCTCATTCAATTGAACGATAAGTCAAAAATCAGCATAAAAGAAGCTCCAATCACACATAAAGATGCAATGCCACCCGTGAAAGAAGAAATACCAAAACACATGGAAAAAGAAAGGGGTTTACCACAAAATATGGAGCAAATTGTGATTGACGTACCTGATGATACACCACAAGGCAAGACTGACCACAGGGAGGCTGAGCCACATATACAAATTCATATTCGGCAGCCCCATGACACTACGCTACATGCGGCACAAGGGAAAGATGTTACCACGGGTGAAGAACCTAACATACCGACCACATGGTTAAATTTAGACGTTACTCAACTAAAACTCGTAGTCAACTAGATGATCCAGCCATTTATGGATACCCAACAACAGATGATGGAAATAGATGCAGATTATGACAAGGCCATGCGGGAAAAAAACCAATTCCAAGTAATGAGTGAGCAACTGTCCACACAGCTGATTCAGGCCCAACAAGATGTTTCAGCCAAGGAAATGAAAATAACCGTAGTCAAAGAACAATGCCATACATTAATGGAGCAGAATCACAAAATCCAGGAACAACTGATGGACTTACAAAGACAACATGAAGCAAGTGAAGCCAACAAAGAAAGAATGAAAGCTGAAGCAGTCTGCTAGAAACACAGCTAAAAGCATACATGGAGGAAAATGATAACTTACAAAGAAGAAACAAGGAATTGATGAAAGCATTGCTATATGACCAACCTATAGAAAGACAAGAGACAATAGCAACTGACCAGAAGGAATTGAACGACCAAATAACCAAATATGATAATGTGCTCAAACAGGAGCAGGATCTCAAACAAGAATGGGAACACAGTTATATCAACGAAACCAATGAGCTCAAGAAACAACTATACATTGCCAATGCAAAACTCACTGTGAGCTACAGTGAAAATGTAGATCATGTAGCAGAGATCGATAATGAGCTACTTGCAACCAAAGATGCACTCCGGGCAGCACTTCAAGAAGTTAAAGAGAAGACTGAACGTCTTGCACAATTAGAAACTCAATTAGAACAAAAAGTACCCATCGGGACACCAGTAGAGCCACAACAAGAAAGTCCTACTGACGAGGTAGAGGTACGTCCTCTATCTCCCCCGATCTATAATTCTCCAATAAAAGAGCAGATGGCAGAACCATGTGATGATCGTCCCATGCCATATACTGCAGAAATAGGTCAGAAGGAACGGGCACTATTGGTGTCCTGATTGATAAGAAAATTTTGAAAATGAAGTGGTCAAAGTCATGAAAGAGGCCAAAATAAAAGGGAAAGATGTGGATGCGATCATGAAGCCTTTCAACATTCCTTATGGACTCTTGAAAGAGAAAACAAGGCAATATATAAAGAAGATCACACAGAAGGATCCAGATGAGGAGTTGAACTTCAAGGATAATACATTCAATTACACTCAACAAGAATTTGAAGCAGCATAACCTGTATGGCAAAGAAAATCTTTGGAGAAAAATCCTACTTTGCGGGTGCACTGGCAAGAGCACCGTATTTATTACAGGTAAATCCTTCATTTTGCCCAACACCACGTCACAAAGAAGCAAGAGAATTTTTGGATATGCAAAAGAATGGTGTGATCAATAAACAGTGGCTGAATTATCCGCTACTTCCAAATCCACCTCATAATTATTTATCGACGGAGGATTACATAGTAAAAACCATTGAATTTTGGCTGCATTGTTATGCAATAGTCCCCAATTTAACTATCAAGACGACGAATAAAATCCTCAGCATGCTACTTATAGTTTTGAAAGTGTTCAAACACGCAGCTTATACGTTTTTAAATTTCATCGGTATTAATCAAGGCACGGATATCCTCATTTGTTATCTGTCTGTTATGCCCAACCAACCCACAATAATGGTGTATTATTCTAGGCTAATGTTCTTACCAAGTACATACATGCAAACCTTCAAGGAAGCCTTTTTTACAGGATTCTTTGAAATTGATTCAGAAATTTTCTTAAAAATGTCATCGAACTTGAATGCCAGATTAGTGGCATATGAATTAAGCTTCTTCGCCGATCACAGACAGCCACCACATGACGGTGTGAAGGCAGAACAATGGAAGCAAATCATGATATGTGAAGCTAATCTGCTTAATGAGACAAAGCAAAAAGTTTACAGAACATACTCTCGCCGACTTCCAAAGCCTGTCGGGGATGACAAAGTTCAGGAGGGGGCAGTGTCGAAGGAGAATCTAGCAAGAAGAAAAGAAGAAGAAAACCAAGAAAGAAGCTTCACTGAAAAGATTATATCGGAAGACATATCTCTGCAAGAAGCCCCACAGGGGCACGCAACACCCACCTCTGCACAGAGCCCCGTAGGGGCACACAATAAGGGAAAGCACGTAGGAGGGAAGGACGGACCACGACCATGAATTATCCATGAAGAAGTGCAAGAAGATATTTGGTAGGTAATGATCCTTCCACTGATTGCGTGCGGTGGCAGAAAGTAAATAGGCTCAAAGCAATACACCAGGTCAGTATGTGAAGATAAAGACAAATCAGAAGACCAAAAGTTAGAAAGAGGTAGCCACTGATGGTGTGTGTGGCAGCCCGAGTTAATGGAGCAACCCGGAGTTGTGATATAAGGAATACCAAGGCACAAACAGAAGCAAAGGACATACCTCGGATAAAATAACAAATTCTCTGACGGTCCTTATTGCTTCTTCGACCATTGGGTGCGTGTATTCGGAAGACTTAGACAAACTGCAGACAAGAAGCAAAGCCTATCAAGGGACGACAGAGATAAAGAGGAGGAGAGTGTTGCAAAGTTAAAAAGAGCAAAAAGCAGAGAAAAAGATGGGCCTCAAAATTTTTCCAACTTGGACACTTTATTTTTGTATCATACCATCGTGTAACATATTTTCCGATGTAAGTGCACTAGAGGAGTCCTCTAGATGCACACCCTTGGAGATTAGTAGCTTACCCATGTAAATTAGTAGGAAATTAACCTTTTAGTTAATAAAGTGACGGTCTCTTGTGTGAAAGCACCATTATTAGGGCCCATTTATATAAGTCAATTTGTGACTCTTTGTAAAGACTTTTTGCCATTGTGAGAATCAAGAGATTTGGAAGTGTTTTCTATCCATGAAAGCACTTGTTTGCTATTGTTAAGGTCTGTGTAAAGTGTAGGAACTGCTGAAGTGCAAGAAGGTCATTCCCGCGACTCAGTATTTTGCTCATAACTTGAAGCAGAAGTGGCAGAATTGAGTGAAAAGAGATCATTGGATGCGTCTTTTCGAGAGCTTCAAAACAAACCCGCTATTCACTATATTCGAAGTTCGGAGTTGAGAGAAAAGCTCGATTTATTGTTGGATGTTGCTCTAAGTATCGTGGCACCTCAATAGATTCCTGAACCTTGTTTGGAATAGATTTAGACTTATTTGCACTCTTTGGAAGCTCATTTGCATTGATCATCATTTGAATGCACGTCTTCATACACTCGGCTAGGTTTTGATACTCCTAGGATTGATAAATAAAGCGTGAATCCCCACTATATGCACTTGAGGGGGATTGAGGTATAGTCTCTTTCTCCGCAAGTCCCTAAGTCGGTACGTAGGTACACACACGTCATCCGGTAAATTAGCATGTGCTTGAGGTAGCTACCATAGATGCGTACAAAATAAAGTTGCATACTCTTGCACACTCTAATGTGGTTTCTATCTATTGTTTTGTAAGTAATCAAAGATTTTTGCCACATTTTTCTTTACTTGAAAACGTTGTAAGAAGGCATTCTTAACATCTTCGTATTGACCAAAATGATTAAGATCATATTCGATTAACCAACGAGTAGCTTCATTAACAAGAGTGGATTGGAACACTATAGCCTTATATTCCGGATCCGTTGGATAGTTTAGTACAACATAATTAATTTTGAAAGTAGGGACATGAGCATCAGGATCATCACCTAGAAAATCCACCAAATTTAGTATATGTGACTCCGACAGGTGTCAATCGTGGGTGTATGACATGCTGTTGTTGTTGTTGTTGCTACTGATGTTGTTGTTGCATATTACTCATGTCATCAAAATGCAGAGCAAGTATCAATTCAGAATTACTTGAACAGGTTGATTCTAATTGCTGCTGTGTCGTGTAGTCACTTTGCGAAATCTCCGATCATATTATATCGCTGATTTGATCACACACGTCTGAATTCGACTGCCATTCCTTGTATTTGATTACTAAGATGGAATTTTCACCAAAACTTCCACCCACAATGTACTAGTACCACCATAATCAGAACTAAAAGTTAGGTTGCCACTGGAATTCAATAGGCTATCACAGAAATCAGCACCTACTCCACTCACCACACTTTCAATAGATTGAATGGGTTGTAATTCTGCTATACTCTGTAATCCGTGAACAAGAATATGATGTGATGCCACTCTTGTTGGTGCAAATGTACAAGCCACCACACTTGGCTAGGCATGGAAGGAAGAATGTACAACAACTTAAAGAAGCATATGAAACATTACTTGTAACTTTGATCATTTACTATGTGTAAATGGTTAATTCATTATGGAATCTTGTAATGCAACTAAAATCGTGGAGTTAGGAGAATAAAGAACTATGAATCTCTCATGAGAGAATATATCCTCATTTAAAGGAAGAACTTTTAGTTGAAGGATCATTTGTATTTCAAATTCAAATTTGAAGAACTTCACTATAAAAGAGACTTGTAATCTTGCGGCTATTAGAGCCCCCACTACTGAGCTTATTACTGATCTTTTGCATATGTTGAGTGGCTTACATCATAGCCTAATCTTAGCACTATCATTGGACATCATGTCTATGCCAATGATCATGTATATCATTGTCTTATAATACATTACATTATTGATTATCTCTGCTCATCTCTCTGCCATGACCACTCAAAATAGTGTAATTGTGATGATCATATCTGAGTGAACTCTCAATTAGTTTTCATGTTCTATAGCTTATTGGAACCAACTCAAAGTCTAACCCAAGTTATCAAAATTTGAAGCAATTTGATTCAGCCAATTGGGAGAAAGTGTCGAAGTACTCTCTGGTCATTCTCTCCACATTCCCTAAAAAAGTTATGTGCAAAGTTATCTATTTTGATCTAATTGTTTGAAGCATCATCTCCAAAGTAGATAGGAACTTATTTAGTGTCATTAGCAAGCTAAAGGGGCCTAGAACACAACTCTGAAGTGAAAGAGGGCAGGTACAAAGCAACAATTAGCAGTACCAACTCATTCTCTTGTGGTATCTAACCATCTCTTCCAACAGTGGTATTAGAGCAAATTGAGGTAAAATGGGAGAGGGTTTTCCTTCTTTTATTGATAAACAGGAATAATTACCAAGCATGGTCCTTGAGGATGAATACATACTTACAAGGAAGGAGTATCTATGGATACATATCAGGAGATGAGGAGATGCCCATTTTCAGAAGCAAAGGACAACCTACAAGAGAAGAACTTGAAAGACTCAACTCATGGTGTGACATAGATGCATTAGCAAGGTCAAATCTACTTAACTCTATCTATGACTTCCTTCTTCCACACATTAGGAATTGTAAAACATCTAAGAGACTTGGGATACATTGTCTTCATACTTTTCTTCCAATACAAGAGCTAGGAAGAATCAATTTTGGATTGAGTTTACCACTCAAAGGAAGCAACCCAAGCAAAGTGTTTCAGAATAGGTATCCAAATTCAAAGATGTGGTTGACCAATTGGCGAGCATAGGAGAGGAGATTGAAGAGGAACAAATAGTGAGACAAGTAATCAATGGAATAAAGGCAAATGACAAATGGGAAGCCTTCACAACTGCCATGGACTTATACATGGATATGCAGATTCCAGATCTTACCACACTCATGGGACAAATCTTTACCCATGAAGCCAAGCTCAACAAAAATGGAGAACCATCAAAAGGTAACAACTCTTCTTCCCTATACATAGATAAAGGAAAGTCTAAAGAGAAAGGGAAAAGCAAAAAGGTTGAAGATGAAGGTACTACTTCTCAAGCTAACTATGCAGGGAGAGGTAGGAACTCAAGAGGAAGGAGTAGAGGAGGTAAGCAAGGTAGGGGGAGACCTTTCAACTCTTACTCATGCAACATAACTGGATTGTCTAATCACACTACAAATGAGTGCTATAGGAACTACAAGAATCAGAGAGGAAGAGGATATCAAAGAGGTGGCTACTCACAATCAAGAGGAAGATTCAACCATACTCAAGGCTACAATCATGGCTACAACAACTATAACAACAACTACAACAACAACAACTACCAAGGATGTTACAAATCAAGGAAAGACTTCAACAATTACACAGAGGATCAAGAGGATTCCCTTCTGATTTATGAACATGACTTCAAAGCAAGGTATGAATGATGAACACCTCTTCTATATTGACTCAGGTTGTTCAAACCATGTGGCAGGCAATGTAGCTCTTTTCTTTGACCTTGAAGAACCCAAGGGAAAGCACGAAGTGCAAACAGGTGATGACACCAAGCATTTAGTGGTCAAGGTAGGAAATGGGAAAACTTCTGATGGGAATAGAAATCTGTTGAGCAGGGCTCTATATGTACCTACAATCACCAAGAATTTGATGAGTGTTGGAAAAATTGTGGAAAAGGGTTTGCAGGTTAGGTTCAACAAATATGGAGCTTTTTTGGAGGAAGCCCAACATGGATTCAAGAGAATTGCCAAGGGAGAAAAAATAGGTAGAATATTTACATTTGGACTTGAGGACACTAGAAATATTGCACTTTACAATTACAAGGATCAAACATTATCAAAGCTTGAGATTTGGCATAAAAGATTAGGGCATATTGGTGAGAGAACCTTAAAGCAAATATGTAGAGATCAATGTGTGCTTGGGATACCTAATGTATCCAAGCAACACATGATCTATAAATGTGGTGCATGTCAGTTTGGCAAATCACACAGGTTACCCTTCACAAAGAAAGGCTACATGCATGAAGATTACCTGGAACTTGTCCACACATATGTGTGGGGACTATTGTGAACATTTGTTTTATGTATGGTACAAGTTTCAAATTATGTAAATACCTTGGGGAAGTCTTCAAATACTTCAAGAACGCTCATATTATTCATAAAAGATAGCCAAAATACCATGTGAGTTCTAGACCATGGTGAGTCAAATTAGTGAGTCATAAGGGAGTTGTAGTGGTGTCCTAGTGGAAGGTCGATGTGGCTAGTTCTCAAAGTACATCAATACTTTGCTTATTTGAGCACTTGAGTCATGTAACACCTCCACCCAAGTGTCTACCATGATTTTAGATGTATTAGGAAAGTTTTAGATTATTTCCCCATGCTATAAAAAGAGGGGAAAAGTTGTGATCTTGTGGGAAGTCCAAGAGAGTGATATGTGTATCTCTATGTTGTTGTAGTTTTGTATGCAGAGATTGCAGAGCTTGTATCGCCCTCAGTATATATTCAAATTACATGTTTGATAACTCATTTGAAAGCTCTTAATGTCTACTTGCACATTGTCAAATTTCATAATCATTGGATTTGTGAGCTGAGAGCAGTACTCTCTGCAAGTAGTGTGTGTTCTCGGGTTCACCCCTGTTGAAGGTCTCCATTAAACCTCAAACTTGCAGAGGTCATATCTCCTTGAGTATTTATCCAAATTGAGTGCTTTTTGGCTCATTGGAAAGCTCTTGGGCTCTAGTATATGTGATTAAAACAGGTTTAAAAAGTTATGAGTTACTAGAGAATAGTAAGCTCTGCAAGCATGACTGGTTTTCTATGATGAAGTTTGTGAGAAGGTCAACTTGTTCCTAGGGGGAACCACCTACTTCTAGCTATATTTTGGAGGTCGATAAACTCCAACATTGGTATCAGAGCAAGGAATGGAATCTTGGAGAAGGTTATAATACCTTGATGAATAATTTGAAGCTATTGGAGCAGAGGTTCATCATCGACACTACACAAAGGTAGAAGGAGATAGCAAGGAAGCATCTCAAGCAACATCCAAGCAAAGAAAGGTGCATAAACTTTATTACAAAGGTAAATATCATACTTCTTCTTATCACACATATCCAAAAGGAGGGTTAAAGGAGGAAGTTTAGTATTTACACAATGGGCGATCAACATGCACAAATAAAGAAGCTTGATAAGAACAACTATCAAGCATGGCGATTTAGAATCACAGCATACTTGCAAGGTAGAGGCTTGTATGGTTTGATTGATGGAACAGATATCAAACCTATATTACCAGAGGATCCAAATCAACAACAATTGAGGGAGTTTAGACTTTGGAATGAAAGAGACAAAAGGGTTATATTCATTTTATCACAAAATATTCAAGATTCAATGGTAGCACACATACAAGATCTAGACACAAGTAGAGATGTTTGGCTTGCATTGGAAAGGTTGTATGCTACAGGTACAAGAGCAAGGAAGATTCAACTAAAAAATGAGTTGAATAACATAAAGAAAGATACAAGGACATCGGTCAATGATTCCTTGTTGAAGGTTAAAGAGATTGCAGATCAACTAGGATCAATTCAAGCTCATGTGGAGGACGACGGCTTGGTTGCACATACTCTCAACGGACTCAAGGATGATGAGAGATGGAAACCATTAATTACTTTAGTTTATGTTAGAGGAGAATTACCATACTTTGATCAGCTTGTTGCTCTCATGGTCACGGAGGAGATGAATCTAAATGGCTCTACTTCAAATCAAAAAGGATCTCAACGACAAGCTCGTTATGCAGGATCATCAAGAGGTGGAAACAGAGGTAGAAGAGGTTCAAATAGAGGTCGAGGAAGAAGGAGTGATGATCAAGGGACTTCAAGTGGCTCCTTCAACACAAGAGGAAGAGGAAGATTAAGCGCTAGAGGTACGAGAGGCTACTACAACTATAATCACAGACAAAGGAGTGAAGATAACAACAATTGCTATATATGTGGAAGGTATGGACACTATGCCAAAGATTGCTATCAAAATGAAAATAATCAAGGTGGTAATCGAAGAAGAGGTAAACAACAAGGAAAATAATCAAGAAGAGGTAAACAACAAGGAAATTATGTAGTTGAAGGTAAAAGTGATGATTATGGTTCTCTTCTTATGATGAATGTAGAAACTAAGATGAATTGCAATAGTGATGTATGGTATGTAGATAGTGGTTGCTCTAACCCTATGTCACATGATGCTTCATGGTTTTCAAATATGCATAATCCTTCATGTAAAGGTCATGTTGAAACAGGAGATGATACAACACATAAGATTATGCAGGTTGGAGATGTTGTTATGCAGGATAAGAGCAAGACAAATTGCTTGAAGGATGTACTTTATGTGCCAACGATCACTAAGATTTTGATGTCAGTTGTTCAAATGGCTAAAAAAAAAGTTTGCAAATAAGATTTAATAATGCAGGTTGCTTCATTGAGGATCCAAAGCAAAGGAGGTTAATTGCTAGAGGTCAAAAACAAGATAGATTGTTTACATTCAAGGTAAACCCAAATCATACAAACTATTTCTCTTATGGTATGCATAGAATAGTAGAGCTTGATCTATGGCACAAAAGGATTGGACATGAATGTATACGGGTTAAAGGAGCTATCGAAGAAGAGAATTGTTGAAGGATTACCTGATCTTACTAAGCAACATATGGTGCATCTTTGTGAAGCATGTCAAATGGGTAAGCAGAGTAGATAGCCTTTCAAGCATTCAAGCTATGTAAGTAGTGGATTGCTAGATCTTATACATATGGAGGTATGGGGTCCTACTAAAGAGGCATCCTTAGCTGGTAATAAGTACTATGTATCATTCATTGATGATCATTGTAGAATGACATTTGTGTATTTTATTAAACATAAGAGTGAAGTCTTTGATTGTTTCAAAAATTTTAAATCATTTGTCGAGAAGCAAATCAGAAGATATGTTAAGAAGATAAGATCCGATGGAGGAGGAGAGTATTTCTCTCAAGCTTTTACTGATTTTTTGTATGATGAAGGTATCAAAAGAGAAGTTACATGCAGGTATACTCCACAAAAAAAAGGAGTCGCAGAAAGAAGAAACAGAATCATAGCAGAAGCATCTAGAAGCATGCTAAATTATATGTGTTTGCCTAATTCTTTTTGGGTTGAAGCTATTAGCACAAGTGTGTACATTATGAATAGGGTACCTCATACCAGAGTTCATCATTTGACACCATATGAGGTATGGCATGGGAGGAAACCAAGTGTAAGGCATTTGAAAGTATTTGGTTGTGTATGTTATGTACATGTACCTAGTGAAGTGAGATCAAAACTTGATATGAAATCAGAAAAGTTTATATTTATTCGTTATGCAGATACTCAAAGAGGATATAGATGTTATAATCCTCATACCAATAAGGTGGTTTTTTCAAGAGATGTAAACTTTGATGAATCACTTTCATGGTATGTAGATAAGAAAAGTTTGTAGGTCATAAATGGAGATGAAGAAGATACAGGTGAAGGAGATGAGTGCTTATCTCAGCCCACAAGAAGTTTAAGTGATGAGAAAAGTGGTTTGGATGAAGAAAGAGAGCTACCTTTCGATGAAAGATTAAGGAAAGAGTTACCTCAAAGTGTTAAAAGTAAAGGTAAACTCAAAATTATTGAAGTTAATGATGAAGGAGAAGAGATTAGTGATGTATGTGAGTATGGAGAATCATCAAAGGCTCCTAATAAGAAAGGAAGAGCATCTGCATTGGAGGTAAGAAGAACTTCAAGAGTGAGTAAGCAACCTCAAAGGTATACTTATGAATCTTTTATGAATACTCATTATGCTTTTATGACAAAAGTTGAGCAAGAAAATGAACCCACTTGTTATGATGAGGCAAAAGGATATGAAAAGTGGGAGAAAGCAATGAGAGAAGAAATGGAAACACTACAGGATAACAAGACTTGGACTTTAGTTCCAAAGACACCAAAACAAAAGGTAATTGGTTGCAAGTGGGTTTTTACGATGAAAAGAAATAGTGATGGTAGTGTGTCAAGATATATGGCTAGACTTGTAGCAAAAGGATATAGTCAAACTCAAGGATTGGACTATGAGGAAACATTAGTTCAGTAGCAAACATGGGAACGGTGAGAACTTTGTTGGATTTAGCTACAAGTAAAAGATGGAATATATATCAACTCGATATAAAGAATGTCTTTCTTAATGGTGAGTTAAGTGAAGAAGTGTATATGTCACAACCAGATGGTTATGTGGATGCAAAATGTCCTAATCATGTATGCAGGTTAAAGAATGCATTGTATGGTCTTAAACAGGCACCAAGGGCATGGAATGCAAGGTTGGTAAAGTATCTTATGCTACAAGGATACACAGTGAGTCATGCTGATCCTTTACTTTATGTAAAATATGTAGATGACATGTGTGTCTATGTATGCATTTATGTGGATGACTTTTTTATTACAGGGAATGATGCAAAAGCAATTGAAGAGATAAAAAATAATTTCGGAAAGGAATTTAAAATTTCAGATCTTGGTTTGCTTAGATACTTTCTTGGGATTGAAATTGTGTATGGCGATGAGGGTATGTGGTTGATACAAAGAAAGTATATATGTGATATGCTGAAAAGGTTTGGTATGCAGGAATGTAAATTTGTTTCTACTCCAATGGAATGTAATGTAAAGTTGAGTGCAAAGAAAGGTGATAAATTGCATGATATGAATGCATATAGATCCATGGTAGGATCTTTGATTTATGCAACAAAAACTAGACTTTATATATGCTATGCAGTGGGAGTAATGTCACAGTTTATGTATGAACCTAGAGTACCTCATATGCATGCAGCGAAAAGAGTGCTTAGGTATTTGAAAGGTACCATGAACGAAGGATTATTTTATATTCATGATGCTGATCTAACTCTTAAAGTCTTTAGTGATGCAAATTGGGCTGGAAGCAAAGATGATAGAAGATCCACAAGTGGATGTGTGGTAATAGCAAGAAACAAGACATTACCATGGAGTTCAAAGAAACAGCCAACAGTTGCTTTATCTTCTACAGAGGCTGAGTATAGAGGTTTAGCATTGGCTACTACTGAGGTTATGTGGTTTAAAAAGTTGTTTCATGACTTGAATGTGCAGGTTGATGTACCACTGATATATGGGGATAACTTGAGCAGCATTCATATGACCTCAAATCCTATTTTTCATGCTAGAACAAAGCATATAGAAGTACACTATCATTATGTTCAAGAGAAGGCCATAAACAATGAAGTACAAGTTTCTTTTGTGGGAACAAAGGATCAAGTTGCACATATCTTCACCAAATCCTTGGATGGACTAAAGCTTCAAAGATTCAACTATATTCTTGGCATGAAGGAAATACCCTTTGAAACTTAAGGGGGAGAATGTTGCGAACATTTGTTTTATGTATGGTACAAGTTTCAAATTATGTAAATACCTTTGGGAAGTCTTCAAATCCTTAAAGAAGTCTCATATTATTCATAAAAGATAGCCAAAATACCACGTGAGTTCTAGAACATGGTGAGTCAAATTAGTGAGTCATAAGGGAGCTGCAGTGGTGTCCTAGTGGAAGGTCGATGTGGCTAGTTCTCAAAGTACATCAATACTTTGCTTATTTGAGCTTTTGAGTCATGTAAGACCTCCACCCAAGTGTCTATCACGAATTTAGATGTATTAGGAAAGTTTTAGATTAGCTCCCCATGCTATAAAAAGAGGGGAAAAGTCATGATCTTGTGGGAAGTCTAAGAGAGTCATATGTGTATCTCTACGCTGCTGTAGTTTTGTATGCAGAGATTTCAGAGCTTGTATCTCCCTCATTATATATCCAAATTACATGTTTGATAGCTCATTGGAAAGCTCTTAGTGTCTACTTGCAATTGTCAATTTTCATAATCATTGGATTTGTGAGCTGAGAGCAGTACTCTCTGCAAGTAGTGTGTGTTCTCGGGTTCACCCCTGCTGAAGGTCTCCATTAAACCTCAAACTTGCAGAGGTCATATCTCCTTGATTATTTATCCAAATTGAGTGTTCTTTGGCTCATTGGAAAGCTCTTGGTCTCTAGTATATGTGATTGAAATAGTTTTAAAAAATTCTGAGTTACTAGAGAACAGTAAGCTCCCAAGCATGACTAGTTTTCTGTGATGAAGTTTGTGAGAAGTCAACTTGTTCCTAGGGGGTTCCACCTACTTCTAGCTATATTTTGGAGGTCAATAAACTCCAACAGGGACCAAGCTAGGACCCTTCAATTTCTGGCTCAAGGTACTATGTGTCTTTCATTGATGATTGCAATAGGTGGACTATCTTGTATTTCATGAAGCACAAAGATGAAGTGTTCAGTTGCTTTAAGAAGTATCTTGCACTTGTGGAAAATCAAACAGGAAAGAGTGTAGAGAGGCTAAGGTCAGATGGAGGAGGTGAAAACTTCTCAAATGAATTTGATGCATTTTTCCAGGATAGAGGAATTAAAAGAGAGATTACAACAAGGTACACCCCTGAGCAAAATGGGGTAGCAGAGAGGAGAAATAGGTTGATTGTGAAAAATAGCTAGATCAATGCTTAATGAAAAAAGGTTACCTAATTATTTGTGGGCAGAGAGTGTATCTACTGCCACTTATCTCATTAATAGGTTGCCATCCAAATCACTTGATGGGATGATCCCATATGAAGCATGGCATGGTAGAAGATTAGAAGCATGCTAAGATATGGAGAGTAAGTTCAAAGGAAGAATCACTAGATCTGCTTCAAAGATTGGCGGGTAGGAAATGTAGACAAACCAACGAAGGAAATGTGTAGATTCCTTAGAAGAAACAAGAAATGGAGTCAGTTTCTTACATGATTGATAGTCATAGTGTGAAGTGCAAAGCATACAAAGAGAATAGTGCTCTTATTGTTGAACACTTCACCCATAATTTAAAGGTTTCCACACCACTTTCTTCTCATGGGGGGGGGGGGGTGTATGGCCACCATCTCTAGAGATAGATCCAAAAGAATAGTGCAAAATATGGAGCTGCTTCTTGATGCTCCTATCTTTGACATGGATATTTTAGAAGCGATCGATTCTCTTCCTTATGGTAAAACTGTAGGTCTAGATGCTCTCACCAATGAGTTCTTCAAGTCATTTAAAATAGGTAAAAGATGGAATCGAGAACGGAAGGCCAATTATGATGGTGAAAATGGGGTATAAGTCCTTCACTAAGCTTCTTGCTAATCACATTGCATGCCACATGTGATCATGGATCAATGAGTACCAAAAATGTTTCACTGAGGGTAGATCCATCCTTGAGATCATTGTTGATGTTTGGGAAGGACTTATTTTTATAGAGGAATCCTCTCAAGATGTTCTGTTTCTCAAAATCAACTTTGATGAAGCTTATGATAGACTTGAGTGGGATTTCCTTCTGCAATCTTTGAAGGACCTTGGTTCTGGCCCAAAGTTTATAAAGATGATCTTGAGGCTTCTAGAAATGCCTTTGCTCGGATTAGCGTTAATGGAAAGATCTCTCAATCTATTAGATTATAATGCTCAATCAAACAAGGTTTCCCCAAAGCACCGTTACTCTTTGGTATTCCTACTGGTGGCATTAGTTTCTTGGTGAACCATCATGCCTATATTGGCTAGATCCATGGGCTTTTGCTTCCTCAAATCCAAGATGAGATGATCATGATAATGTTCGATAATGACACGAATACATTTTTACATAATGATTTGGATAGTATCTTCTCTTTTTGTCACCATTAACTTACCTTTTGTGTGGCCTCTCAATTTAAATTAAACCACTCAAAAATTGTATTCAAGACTATTATTGAATGCTCACCACAACTTCTAGTAGACCACGAGTGCTCCATGATCTTGGTGGCCAAATCTCTCATCTCTTGGTTATCCAGAGGGAATTCCTAGTTATTGGACCCTCAACTTCTTCTATCTACATAGCCTTTATCTATGTATCACACTAGAGAGAATGTATATCTTTCTTAGTATCTGATACCACCGAAATTGTAACTATCACATTCAAAAAATGACTAAAAGCAACGATCTCTAAGAGCAATTTGAATAGACTTCCATTAACATCATAACCACAAAATATTAATCAAAACACAATTCAACAATTACACCCTTTATTAGGCCATTCAACTTTTGTTACTAAAACAAACAAACAACAGATAAAGGTAATAGACACAATCACGTAGAACAAGACTCTATGCCTAAAGCAACACTGGTGAATTCATATCTTGCATTGTTTCTTCACTGAGTCCATTCATTCTTTTATCTAGAAAGGTTTCTCTCAAGGTGTAGCATCCGTTTACAAGTTTTTGATAATTCAATTTAAGTAATATTTATATCCCAATGTCCTAACCTTGGCACACATAGAGGACTTGAACCCAAAAAAGATTGTACTATGTATGAGTAGCCAAAACTACACTTGCATAGTCCTGTATTGTGAGAATCCAATATTTCAAATTGGATGGTAGTCTAGAATCCATCCTTGTCTTCAACAAAAACGTTTTGGAGCTTTTTTTGTACAACTCAAAGAGTATCCTGCAAGGTCACTAGATCCATCAACATGACATGTTCAGATCATTCATCGACTATGGCAATAGCAAAATGAATATCCTTTGAAGATGTAAAAGCAACTACTCCTCTAGATCTTCCTTTGAATAAAATTCTTATCTTAATACTACACGACCAGTAAGCTTCGCTTGTTGGGCTTGGTGGTGAGATTCAACCAATGTTGATTCGGCCACTTGGTGCTGAGCATGAGTCTTCTAGAGTTCCTTCTAGAGCTTCTAAAATTCTTTGGTCAGCTCATCATTGCTAGATCATAACTAGTCCATCTCCTTCTTCGAAGTGGCTACTTGTTCCTACGCTTATTGCAGATCCTAATGAGTTTTTTTTAAGATAACATCGAAGTCCATTCTTCTTAATGAGACCCTAAATGATTGATTTAATTCTATCATTAGCTTCCATAAGATTGTGGGATCCGGTAGTCATGGCATCTCGTTCCCTAAGAGCTTGTTCAAAACATTCTTTGAAATGGGAGTACAACACTATGCATGTTCAATCATAATATACCCACCAATTCATCTCAGTGACAACTTGGTCATAGGTGTGATGAAGGAAGGGTTCGAGGAGGAAAAGAGAATCCAATAAAAAAACTGGGTGGTAAATAAGGATAAGGGATAGGTAGAAGTTGAGGAATGTGATGAATATGTTCAATGAGGAGAAGAAGGTTGATGGCATATTAGAGGTTATCAGGCTACTGACGGGTTAGTAAAGGTGACAAAAGTAGAACAAGCTGGAGAGAATTGCTCCCGAGCACTAGAAGGTTGCAATTTTGGTACAAGGGAAGATGGGGATTTGACACGTGCTCCAAGTATTGGAGAAGATGCACGAAGTACATGGTCAGTAGGATCATAGCAGATAGAGGAATGATAGGGTCATCAGGAAGGGTTGCAAATACAAGCAAAGAAGGTGCATCAAAAGCGGCTAGCGAATGATAGGATGGGGAGAGAGAAGAAATGACGATGGTGATATTGATAGGTGGAGCAGAAGATCCTTTGTGATTGGAATCTAAGGGTGAAGCCAGACTTGGACATTTACAAAATTATCAGACAAGGAGGACAATGGATTCATCATCATCTTCCAAAGTTGGAGGAAATCCTAGGAGAGGCACATGGTCACTAACGAAGGAGCAAGGGCAAGGTACTAGCATTACACAAATTGTGATGAGGAAATCACAAGGGAACAAAAAGGTAGAAACAAAGGAGAGGCATGAACAAAATATGAGTGGTCATGATACAATCTTTGTGAATAGGATCGAAAAAGAAAGAAGCCCAATTCACAAAGTACTTTTGTGCATGGAAAATTGAGGAATAGAAATACTTGGAAATGTCATAGGGATTATGCCACTTGTTCAATGCAACTACTAGAAAAAGTAGGATATTCAGGTGATCAATGAATGGACATAATATATTCCTTAATAGAGGATTTAGGGAACAACTTCTATGCCAATTATGTAGATAGAAGTTCAAGAATCTCTTGGCCATCAAGTTGAAGCTCGAAACAATACTCCACCTCGTGCAAGGTGAGTGCATGGCCAGCCATCAAAATATGAAATGCAGCCTCTGAGGCTCGGTGGCTAGCAATGGTGTGAACTACTACAGTAGCTGTTGGTTGCATTACAACACTGACCCGATCTAGCAATGCATGGGGAACAAGTCCATGTTCCTATAGGAAGAAGATGGTAGGGTCAAGCATCATCATATATGGCGGTTCAATAGGATGAAGAGCTTCCATAGCATGTAGAATAGAGGGCACATGTAGTTAGACAATAAGAGCACAAGATAAAAAATATGTGATAAAAAAACATGGCCTAAATAGAGGAAGAAGATCAAGGCATGAGGGGAGAAAAAAATGATGAAAAGATAAACAAAATCTATGATCACACCTACATGGTATTATCATGCAATCCTGGGCAGGCGGCAATGCATTAGAACTATTAGTGCTAAGTTTTCATGTCCATGCATGATCAACAACTGTGGAGGTTAGAATCATTGACCGATATTTGTAGCAGTCAACCAATCAAAGTCTGTAACAGGAATGCTTCTAGATAGGGTTGTGCCAAAATTTGGTACGATGCATTTGAGTGGAGACTTAAAGACTCTTAAATGCATTTTTGGTATAAGTTGCTGGAAGTGGGCTGCACCTCAATAACAATTATTCACAGGTTTAGAGGATCTTTTGACACATGAACCTTAGCATACACACCTTAATACTCAAAAAGAGATGAGTGACAGAAAGAGAGAGAGTAGAAACATTTTTCAAAGTGTATGATAAGCTAGAATGCTCACGTACACTAATTGATATGTAAATGTCGAATTACAATGTGTGAATATGATACAAACAAACACGTGAACCTTAGCATACACACCTTAATACTCAAAAAGAGATGAGTGATATATATAGAGAGAGAGTAGACAAGTTTTTCAAAGTGTACGGTAAGCTAGAATGCTCACCTACACTAACAGATATGTAAATGTGGAATTACAATGTGTGAATATCGAGTTCCTATTTTTTCCTAGATATGAATCTAGGCAAAAATAGAAACTCAATATAAGAGATTGTGTGCAAAGTTCCTAAGAGTTATGAAGAGTGTGTGTGTGTGAGAGAGAGAGAGAGAGAATATGGAGAATATGAAAAGTTTAAAACTGTTTTATAGCAAACCCTAATTTTGATTAACTCTAAATTAGAACCTAGTGAATGAACAAGTAGGAAGAGAAAAAGACTTGTTACTTATAGTAACTTAGCAAGTGATGCTAATGATTGAATGAAACAAACTCTTCCAAATACTACACAAGAAGAGTACACCTCCTCCAAGAGTATAGAACTCTTCCTCTAAGTAGGGGGATGTCCTTGATCTCATCCTTAGCCTTGCATTGAGCTTGTGCTAGAGCTTGAGAAGATGATTGACAATGAGCCAACCTCTTTCTTTTATAGCTTATGAGCCCAAAACACAAAGCTATTTTGACAAGCTAGATTTCCATGAAAAATCTAGGTGAAAACTCTACTAAAAGCAACGAATAAAGCAACTTTTGCTAGATCTATCACAAATTGCTTGTAGAGAAGAAAATAGAAATTCACAAAGAAACCATTGTTGTGTTTGTTGGAGATAGATGTCTGCGGTAGCACGCGAACAGCACAAGGAAGAAGAAGAAGCTTGGAGCACAAACACACAATACTGAATGTATTACTAGAGAATGTACAAAGATAAGTAGCCCATTAGGGCAATAGGCGTATATACAAGCCGGGGGAAAAAAACCTCCTAAAGAGGGAAAAAAGTGCCCCGGCGGTCCTAGTGTGTTCACACACATCACTACCTAAATATATCAACAAATCCCCCCTGGGAGTGATGCGGTGAACAAGGAGCTGGCACTCATGTATAAGGAAGTGCCAAGCTATGTGGAAATCACTCCACAAAAGGAAGTAAGCCCAAAGCTTTGCGGAAAGCTTCAAACTTCTCCCTAGGTAGAGCCTTCGTGAAAAGGTCTGCAATGTTCTCCTGTGTGGGCACATATGCCAAGCTGATCTCTCCAGCAGAGAACCTCTCCCTGACATAGTGATAATGCACCTCAATGTGCTTAGTGCGAGCATGGAACACAGGGTTCCTCGCAACTGCCAATGCGCTCTGAGTGTCAGTGAAGATGGTGGTGGCAGAAGACTGGCCAACACCCAAATCAGCCATAAGGCGTCTGAGCCACACACACTCAACAGTCGCTGTGAAGGCTGCCCTATACTCAGCCTCACAACTGGAAGTGCCACAGTAGGCTATTTCTTGCTCAACCAAGATATACATGAGCTACCAAGCATGAAGCAAAAACCACTCGTGGACACACGAGTGTCATAGCAACCAGCCCAATCTGAGTCAGAAAAAGCATGCAAATCTAGCGGTAGTGATCCCCCCTTGGGATAAAACAACCCAAGTAGCCGAGTACCACTCAAGTAGCGAAAGATGCGCTTAACCGCCTTCCAATGCGTGACTCCTGGGCAATGCATAAACTTGCTCATCTGTGAGACAGCAAACTGAATATCTGGTCGAGTAATGCATAAGTAAATTAAGCATCCAACAGCCTGCTGATAGAGAAAAGCATCAAATGCATCTCCAACATCATGAAGACTCAATCGTAAACCTGTCTCCATAGGAGTGGCAATAAGCTTACATTCTTCAAGGCCAAAACGTTGCAATAATGTGTCAATATATTTCGTTTGACACAAAGCCATTCCACCATCAACTTGCATAAACTGAATGCCCAAATAGTGATGCAAATATTCCAAATCAGACATCTCAAATGAGGCATGCAAATCAGCCTTGAAATCAGCAATATGCTTCTCAATAGGACGAGTGAGTAGCATGTCGTCAACATAGACAACAATGATCAGAAGCACATCATTAGCACGCTTAACATATAAGGTGCTTTCAGTTGGACTGTTCTCAAAACCATGTGCAACCAGATAGGCATGTATCTTCTCATACCAAGCACGTGGTGCTTGCTTTAAACCATATAATGCCTTCTTTAACCTGCACACCTGGTTTTCATGCCCTTTGTGCACAAAGCAACGGGGCTGAAAAACATACACTTCTTCATGCAAGTCACCGTTCAGAAATGATGTTTTAATGTCCAACTGATGTACATTCCTACCATGATGGGCTGCAAGTGCACAAATGCTCCGAACAGTAGTCATACGGCATGTGGGTGCAAAGGTCTCATCAAAATCAATGTCTCTTTCCTACGCATAACCCTTTGCAACAAGCCTAGCCTTATAACTGTCAACTGTACCATCAGGTTTAGGCTTCAGCTTGTATACCCACTTAGTGCCAATGGCCTTCTTGCCAGGAGGCAAGTCACATAAAGACCATGTACCATTCTTCATTATAGCATCATATTTAGATTTCATAGCAGCCATCCAATTTTCTGAATTTTGTGCAAAAGAAACAGGCTCATTCTCATCACAGAGACTAGACGCAGCCATAGCATAGCAATCTGATGCAAAGGAGGCACTATGAGAGCCTGAACGAGTACGATATGACAAAGGTGCATCTAATTTCCTGTCACACAAAGTCTGCACCAGCCATTTTGGCATAGTTTTTGCCTCCTCAATATCAGCTCTCTCATCAACAAGTGCATCATGTAAATCTGCATCAGAAACGGGATGATCTGCATCATCACATGAAACCTACACAGGGTAAGAAGTTGCCTCATTAGGACCAGCAATAGACTGTCCACCTGTAAAAAGAGGCATCAAAGTATCATACATGTCTTTGGAGCTAACAGATGTCTCCTTAGTACATGAGAGCAATGGCTGAATAGCATCTTCCACAAAAACAACATCACGGCTAACCAGAATGTGTTTAGTCTGTGGATGATACAGACGATAGCATTTACTTTCAGAACTGTACCCAATAAAAATACATTTTACTGCCTTATCATCCAATTTTCTGTGATGTTGTTCAGGCACTAGTGCATATGCCAAACAACCAAAAACGCGCAGATGAGCAACAAATGGCTTGCAATCATGCCAAGCCTCATATGGAGTGATAGACTGTAGTGCTTTAGTGGGACACCTGTTAAGTACATATGTTGCACACATGACAGCCTCAAGCCAGAAACTATGTGGTAAAGTCTGACTCTTGACCATACACCTCACCATCTCCATGAGTGACCTGTTCTTCCGTTCAGCAACTCCCTTCTGTTGAGGTGTATATGGCAATGTACACTGGTGTTTTATCCCATGTTTAGCCAGAAATGCATTAAAATCAGAAGACATATATTCCCCCCCTCGATCAGAATGGAGGGTGCCCATTTTACATGCTGACAGATTTTCAGCCAAAACCAAAAACTGTTTGAAGCACAAAAACACTTTGGAATTTGCCTTCAATGGATATACCCATGCATGCCTGGAAAAATCATCAATGAAAGTCACGAAGTAAAGATAGTTTCCAAAAGAAGGTGTCTGCATAGGACCATAGACATCACTATGTACAAGCTGCAATTTCTGCGTAGCCCGAACTGAACCATCTTTTGGAAAGGAGGAACGCTGCATTTTGCCCAAAATACAGCCTTCACATACATGTTTTCCAGGTGCTTCAAGCTTGGGCAAAGAAGCCACCATATCAGATTTCTGCAAGCGTAGCAAACTAGCAAAATTCAGATGACCAAAGTGTGCATGCCAAAGCTTTGCATCGGAGATAGCCTGAGAATCATGAACTGCACATGCCGAATCATTCACAGATCTTTTATAGTCTATGAGCTTATATAGCCCACGACATAAAATGCCAGAAGAAATAATAACATCGCCATTTGACAGATCATGAACTGTACATTTGTCATCAACAAATTTCACAACCACGCCAATCTTGGCTAATGCAGAAACTGATAACAGATTCTTCTTGATCCCTGGCACAAATAAAGCATCTGACAAGGTGAAAGAACTACCATCAGCAGTAGTCAGAACGATCTTACCAACTCCCATAACAGGATAAGAGGAGTTGTTGACACATGTGACAGTATTCCCTGTAGGGGCAGGATCAAGTGAAAAGAAGAAACTGCGCTGCGAGGTAATATGTTTGGTCGCCACACTGTCAAAGTACCAAACATCTGAGTCCACTACAGACATGCACTGCTCATGAGAAGATGGGTCAAAACTGCAAACAGTAGTAAACACCCATTCTTCTTCCTGCACAAGATTAGCAGACTCTCTTTTTGGTGTAGAGGCTTCTGCAACAACCATTCCAGCCTCCTTTTTCTTTGCCTCTTTTGCAGCCAGTTTTGGACAGTTCTTTATGAAATGATCATTCCCTTTACAGTACTTGCAAAACAATTTCTGCTTTTCTGATTTCTTCTCATCTTTATCCTGGTTCTTCGAATGTGAAGCATTTGCACATTTCTGCTTACTAATAGAAGAGCTCCATTTTCCTTTGCCCTTCTGACTAGCCAAGAAAGCTTGATCTGCAACACGCATAATGGACCTGTTCTGCCTGGACTGATCTTCCTGCAACAGAACAGAGACTAACTCCTCAAATGATAAGGCATTTGGATTGCCTTTCATCATCAACCGAAGAGTAGAAGCAAAACTCTGATATGAATCAGGAAGACCATTCAGAATGGTCTGCACAAGTGAGCTATCTGGTATAACCTCATCAGCAGAAATCAAATGTTCCTTCAAGTCTTTGATCTTTGTTAGGAAACTGTCCATAGAATCACCTTCATTCATGTGCTCACTCTCCAACTGTTTTTGGAGGTAAGCAACACGAGCCTCATTCCTAGCTTGGTACAATGTGGTAAGTGTATCCCAAGCATCCTTAGCTGTTCTACAAGAGCGAATATGAGGAATAATGGCACGTTTGACAAATAAAGCTATCAATGCATGTGCCTGGGCATCTCTGCCATCCCAACGAATCTACTCTGTAGTAGGTGCAGTAGAAACAGCAGCACGAACATGAATCTGCACAATATCATCTTCGACACCATCTTCATCAGCTCCAGCACCTATATTTGCAGTACCTGTTGTTACAGGTATAACAGGATGTCTTTCAACACCCTGCACAATGTTCCACAATCCTTTTGAAACCAATACATGTCGCATCATATAAGCCCATAATGGCTAGTTGGTACCATCCAACTTATCCTCAATAGCCAACATACAGAATACATCACTGCTTTCATCCATGACCGGTGAATAAAATACCTTGATGCAAAAAATTGATTGTATCTCAAAAAGTTGAACGGAACTGCCCAGACGAGTTCTTCTAAACCTGTAGCAGACTTCAAGACGCTTATACTGGCAAACAGAAACAGGTATATACCTTTGGTACAAAAAGACGAAATAGCCTGCACAAGCATTGCGATATTGTGCTCGAAAACACCCTGAGTATGCTCACCAAAATTCGTATGATTCTGAGACTACAAACGGAGGAGTATCGATGGCACCCTAGATGAAGCAACGACCTGCTCTGATATCAATTGTTGGAGATAGATGTCTGCGGTAGCACGTGAACAGTACAAGGAAGAAGAAAAAGCTTGGAGCACAAACACACAATATTGAATGTATTACTAGAGAATGTACAAAGATAAGTAGCCCATTAAGGCAATAGGCGTATATACAAGCCGGGGGAAAAAAACCTCCTAAAGAAGGAAAAAAGTGCCATGGCGGTCCTAGTGTGTTCACACACATCACTACCTAAATATATCAACAGTGTTGCCACCGTTCAACGATGGGATTCGAACCCTGGTGGCTGTCACGAGATGCATTTCGCTTATCCATTCTGCTGTGTTGTACTTGTGGAGGGTTGTATAAAGAACATATTTTATATCTATTGTACTAGACTTTGGGACATTGTTTCCAAAAATCTCCCCTTCAATGTCACAATGATACAAAGTTTAATAACCTGCAAAACTTTTGATGTTTGAAAAACTTCAAATATCTAAAAGTATATCTTTTAACTAGTTTCCACTGAATCTTGAGCTGACCGTGTATGAACTTGGATACTTGAGAAACTATAAATTAAATGTCCAAACGTGTATTACATAGATATATCACACAACCAACTACTTGACTATATAATGTAGCATCTAATGGTCTTGAATCTGCTTGCTACTCTAATGACACATTGACATCCATTGGCATCTACATAGGCTTAGAATCTATCATCTCAAGCCTTTCCAATAATTTCTTAGTGTAATTGTGTCATGTAGATACACTCATCTCTCTATATGAATTCAATCCCAAGATAATAATACAAAATGCCTTTAATATTCACATGAAATGTATGCTAAAGGTGCACTTTAAAATATTGAAGGGCTGAATCCTTCGGACCTGTCATGATCATATCATCAACATATATGATAATAATAATCAAAACATCTTTCTCAGCTTTAACATAAAGAGTGGGAGTTGCATCTGAGTTCTCAAAACCTTTTGGTAACTCACAAAGCTTCCATGTTTGGTTCTTATGAATAGAATCACTCTCTTCTTGCATAGCTTTCTTCCATACAGGACTATTTAGTGCATCTTGAACACTGGCTAGTCCATTCACTCATTAGGAAAAAAGGTGAACCCTGCATGGGCCTTGTAAGGATCCCTAATTTTTAGGGATTAAGCCTAATTTTGTTGTTGTCTAAGGGGACAAAGTGCATTTAATAGGGCACTTTTTAGTAGGCTGGAGTAGGCTTTTTTTAAGGCTTACTAGGCTCCTCTCTCTCTTCTATTAGAGAGAGAGAGAGAGAAAGGGAATCTACTTTCCACATCATCAAACTCGAGCATGTATGGGAATAAAAAAATTATTTTTTTTTTCAAAGTCTCAATTTCAGTGTTTATTTACTTGAAAGGGATCATTTTTTAATATATATGTCAGAAGTGACTTTTTTTTAGTTCAGTTTTAATTTTCCTTTTGGAAAAGTAATATTTTTAAAATCCCTCCAAAAGTAGAGTGCCACATCATCAAATCCGTAACTACTCTTCACCCAAAAAATGACTTTTTCAAAATTTCATCATTTTTGGCTATTCTCAGTGGAAAAACACACTGTGACCCATCCACATCCAAGAAAACAAAATTTTCTTGAGAAAATCATGCTCTAGCATCTCTTCCAAACAAATTTCTGGTCTCTTTCTCAGTATTGTTTAATTATTGGAAAAGATGGTGTTAACACCTATTACAAACCTCACATTAGGATGTCCTCATGCCCCAGCATCAACAAGTATCCATGTTCGTGTGCCCAGAGAGTTTGCTCCAAATACAAAGTGCAACAATGGTGTGAACTCTCAAAATGAGCGTCGTGAAGCTGGAGAAAAGAATATTGATCTTTGGATTCATGGTTCATTATACCCTCCTGATCCAATGTCTTCTTACCATCCAACATTCCATAACCTCTCAACTTTACTTCAGTTCATCGGTGCCGGTAAAGCTGGGCTCTTAGGTTATTGTCAACGATTATCTACACATTCAACTGTCATTACTAAGTATTGGATTCAACAATATCAACTAAATCATACAAGGTTGGTCACTTTTGAAAGCACAATCATATCTTTACAAGAAAAGCTTGCAAAGCTTGAAAAGCATATGGAAGAAAATGAGAGAACAATTGAGAAATTAAAAAACATTGTCCAACACTTGAGAGAGACTCCACTTGGGATGCGATGTAGGAGACCATCATTAACATCCTTTGACTCTCTTTCAATTGGTGGTGGAGCACGCAAACGACGAGTTTTTGTGATAAGGTTTGGCTTGTATTTGTTTCTCTTTTTGGAAGACTTATCTATATATATATATATATATATATATATATATATATATATATATATATATATATATATATATATATATATATATATATTTTTTTTTTTTTTTTTTTTTTTTTTTTTTTTTTTTCTTGTTATGTAGGTCATTCGTTGAAGATGTTAGTGCGTCATCAACAACAGAGGATCAATTCAAGTTATTAAATTCTTGTTTGACCAACAAGCAGGTGGTTAGAATTTTGGAGTCACGGATAGGAAACCTTATCAAGAAGCAAGTGATTAAAGATTTCACAAAAAAGTTACAAGATATTATCACTCCTAGAGACGTGCAGATGGTATGTGATGAAGCAAGAATTAGTACTAAAGGATACAGTGCATTGTACAACCTTTTGAAGCATTCATTACAAAGAGAAGGTATTTTGCAAAATATGTTTCCATCTCCTTACAAGGTATCGCTAAAGAAGTCAATGTCCAACGAAGATATAGCTAGTATTCTTGGAAACTACTTATATTGGGCTACTTATCTTTGTACATTCTCTAGTAATACATGCAGTATTATGTGTTGTGCTCCAAGCTTCTTCTTCTTCCTTGTACTGTTCGCGTGCTTCCGTAGACATCTAACTCCAACAATCATGGTTGGAATGTACATCAATTGGACATTAAGACTTTATTTCTAAATGATGAATCGCATGAAGAAGTGTATGTTTTTTAGCCCCTTGGCTTTGTGTAGAAAGGGCATGAAAACCAAGTGTGTAGATTTAAAAAGGTAGTATATGGTTTGAAGCAAGCACCATGTGGTTGGTATGAAAAGATACATGCCTATCTAATTGCACATGGTTTTGAGAATAGTCTAATTGAGAGCACCTTATATGTCAAGCATGCTGATCATGTGCTTCTAATCATTGTTGTGTATGTTGATGACATGTTGCTCACTAATCATTTGGGTTATTTGGAGCATTATTTGGGCATTCAGTTTATGCAAGTTGATGGCGGAATAGCTTTGTGTCAAACGAAATATATTCACACATTATTGTAGCATTTTGGCCTTGAAGACTGTAAACCTATTGCCACTCCTTTGGAGACATGTTTACAATTGGGTCTTCATGTGTTGGAGATGCATTTGACATTGTTGTCTATCAATAGGCTATTGGATGATTGATTTACTTATGCATTACTCGACAAGATATTCAATTTGTTGTCTCACAGATGAGCAGATTTATGCATTGCCCAAGTGTCAAGCATTGATAGGCGGTTAAGTGCATCTTTCGCTACTTGAGTGGTACATGGCTACTTGGATTGTTTTATCCCAAGGGGGGATCACTACCTCCAGATTTACATGCTTTTTTTATTGTGACTGGGGTGGTTGTTATGACACTTGTGTGTCCACGGGTGGCTTTTTCTTCATGCTTGGTAGCTCATGTATATCTTGGTTGAGCAAGAAGCATCCTATTGTGGCCACTTCCAGCTTTGAGGTTGAGTATAGGGCAGCTTTCACAACGACTATTGAGTGTGTGTGGCTCAGACACCTCATGGCTGATTTGGGTGTTGGTCAATCTTTTGCCACCACCATCTTCACTGACAGCCAGACCACATTGGCAGTTGTGAGGAACCTGTGTTCCATGCTCGCACTAAGCACATTGAGGTGCATTATCATTATATCAGGGAAAGGTTCTCTGCTAGAGAGATCAGCTTGGCATATGTGCCCATGCAAGAGAACATTGCCGATCTTTTCATGAAGGCTCTGCCTAGGGAGAAGTTTGAAGTTGTTCACAAAGCTTTGGGCTTACTTCCTTTTGTGGATTGATTCCACATAGCTTGGCACTTCCTTAACCCATTATCAAAGTTCCAAACATCTGAGTCTACTGCAGACATATACTATTCATGAGAAGATGGGTCGTAAGTGCAAACAGTAGTAAATACCCATTCTTCATTCTACACAAGATTAGCAGACTATGTTTTGGGTGTAGAGACATCTACAACAACCATTCCAACCTCTTTCTTATTTGCCTCTTTTGTAGCCAATTTTGGAAAACTCTTTATGACATGATCATTTCCTTTACAATATTTGCAAAACAATTTCTACTTTTTTATTTTCTTCTCATCTCTGTTATCCTTCTTTGATTGTGTAAAATTACCAGTTTTTTGCCTACGAGTAGATGAGCTCAGTTTACCTTTGCCCTTTTGACTAGCCAGGAAAGCTTGATCTGCAATGGCCATTAACTTCCCCACTCATGACAACCAACTCAATGTCCGAAAATTGATACCCTTTCTGAGCAACTGGGGATAGCACCACATTTGGAACATTCTTCACCTTCTTAGTGACTGTTATATTTAAGATGGGTTGTTTATTTTTAGATGGAGGATCCATCTCAGTGTCTGTAGCTAGACGATCAAAATCTAAAGGAGATGATGGAGTGGATAGTGAGGATTGCTGCCTCTCCACCACCATCGTTGCAGATATCTTCTTCCTCTTACACATCCTATAAGCATGCCGACCTAGGCATTCATAACAGAGGCCCTCACATCAAGCCTTTTCTTTCTATTGTTGTGTCAGAGTGGATCGCTGAAAAACTCTATCTGCCATGGATGCACTTACTTTTCTCTTCCCATGTCTTAAGTTTCATGTCAGTTAAAATTATATATATATATATATATATATATATATATATATATATATATATATATATATATATATATATATATATCCCGAAAAAACATGATTTACTTTTCCAAAAGCATAAGGTACTAACTTTTCGTGCAAAAGCTAGCAAGTAGACAAGGAACACACAACATGTGCGAGATTACTCTGTAGAGATCGAACTATGAGCCCATCGCTTTTGTGCTAAAGAGGTATGTTTTATCATTTTGAGGGTGGTAAAGAGAAATAGTATGATGTACACAATATGCAGAGATCGAAATATGATCCCATCGCTTTTGTGCTAAAGAGGTATGTTTTATCATTTTGAGGGTGGTAAAGAGAAATAGTATGATGTACACAATATGGTGAGGTGTTTCACACGTAAAACAAGCTTTACCGTGCGCCAAATACATATGTCAAATAACCAAAAACATGTAGATGAGCAATGGATATAACCAAAAATATGTAGATGAGCAATGGATAGGTAGAAAATATGAGGAAATGCCTTAGTTTATACCATATAACTTGTCATATTTTTTCCTCTCAACAATGCCATTTTGATCATGAACTATACAAATTTCATAACCAAGCCAATCTTGGCTAATGCAAAAACTGATAATAGATTTTTCTTGATCCCTGGCATAAATAAAGCATTTGACAAGGTGAAAGAACTACCATTAGCAATAGTCAGAATGATCTTACCAACTCCAATAATAGGATAAGAGGAGTTGTTGGCACATGTAACAGTATTCCCTATAGGGGCAAGCTCGAGTGAAGAGAAGAAACTGCATTGCGAGGTTATATGTTTGGTTACCCCACTATCAAAGTACCAAACATCTGAGTCTACTGCAGACATGCACTGCTCATGAGAAGATGGGTCAAAACTGCAAACAATAGTAAACGCCCATTCTTCATCCTACAGAAGATTAGCAGACTCTGTTTTTGGAGTAGAGGCCTCTCCAACAACCATTCCAGCCTTTTTTTTTCTTTGCCTCTTTTGTAGCCAGTTTAGGATAGTTCTTTATGATATGATCATTTCCTTTACAGTACTTGCAAAAAAAAAAATTCTTTTTCTGATTTCTTCTCATCTTTGTTTTCCTTCTTTGAATGTGCAGCATTTGCAGATTTCTCCTTGCTAGTAGATGAGCTCCATTTACCTTTGCTCTTCTGACTACCCAAGAAAGCTTGATCTGCAACATGCATGATGGACCTGTGCTTTCTAGTCTAATCTTCCTACAATAGAAAAGAGACTAACTCCTCAAATGACAAGGCATTTGGATTGCTAGAGTAGAGGCAAAACTTTGATCCGGAAGACCATTCAGAACGGTCTACACAAATGGCACGTTTGACAAACAAAGCTATCAGTGCATGTGCCTAAGCATCTCTGCTATCCCAACGAATTTGCTTTACTATAGGTGTAGCAAAAACCACAACACGAATAGGAATTTGCAGAATATCGCCATTTTCAACACCATCTCCATCAGCTCCAGTACCTGTATTTGCACTCCTTGTATTCGAAGGTGTAAGAAGACGTCTTTACACACCCTGCACAATGTTCCACAGTCCTTTTGCAACCAATACATGTCACATTATATAAGCCCATAATGGATAGTTGGTACCATCCAACTTATCCTCAACAGCCAACATACGAAATACATCACTCCTTTTAGCCATGGCCTGTGACTAAAATACCTTGATGCAAAAAATTGGTTGTATCTCAAAAAGTTGAACAGAACTATCCAAACAAATTCTGCTAAACTTGTAGTAGACTTTGAGACGCCTATACTGGCGAACCAAAATTAGTATACATTTGGCTCAAAAAGACGAAAGAGCCTGCATAAGCACTGCAATAGTGCGTTCGAAGGCCGAAACTAGCTCGTATCACAATTTCAACACCATAGAGTGAAGCCATTTTGATCTCTGAAACACCGTGAGTATGCTCACCAAAATTCGTGCGAATCTGAGACTGCAATCGGAGAGGTGATGACGACACCCTAGATGAAGCAGTGATCTGCTCTGATACCAATTGTTGGAGTTAGACATCTATGGAAGCACACGAACAGCACAAGGAAGAAGAAGAAGCTTGGAGCACAACACACACGACTAAATGTATTACCACTGGAATGTACAAAGATAAGTATCCTGTTAAGCAATAGGTGTATATACAAGCCGGGGGGAAAAAACCTCCTAAAGAGGGAAAAAAGTGCCCCGACGATCCTAGTGTGTTCATACACACCATTACCTAAATATATCAACAAGAAGCGCGACCTTTACCCTTGCTCTTTTGACTACCAAAAAAAGTTTGATCCACAACATGCATAATGGACTTTTTTTTATTAAATTGATTTTCTTATAGTAAAACAAAAACTAAATCTCTAAATTTTAATCCATTTGGATTTTCTTTCATCATCAATCAAAGAGTAAAAAAGCAAAACTTTAATAAGAGTAAAAAAGCAAAACTTTAATAAGAGTAAAGAAGATCTTTGAGAACATTTGCAAAATCGAACTATCTTGCAAAATTTCATCGAGAGCAAGCAATCCCTCCTTAAAATATTTGGACTTTGTAAAAAAAGTTGTTCATAGAATCACCGTCACACATGCTCAGTCCCAACTATTTTAAAAGGTAAGTAATACAAGCCTCATTGCTTGCCTAATATAATGTGGAAAGAGTATCCCACGCACACATAGTTGTTATGCATGAGAAAATATGACATATAATGGCACACTTGATAGAAACATCAATGAAAGCATGTGTCTATGCATCTCTTCCGTTCCATCAAAGTTATCGTTGTGGTTGGATATAGCCAAAAAGAGAGTTGCAAGAGGAAAAGAAATAGAAATTGCAACAGAAGTAGACGTACTTAAACACTTGACACAATATTCCATAATCCCTTTATAGCCAATACATAGTGCATCACCTATCCCAACAATGGGTAGTCGGAACCATCAACTTATCCTCAAGTGCTAAGATGCGAAATACATCATTGTTCTTAATCATGGCCGATGTATGTACCACTTCTTTGAATTTGAAGAGCAATTAGAATGCACAAAAAAAAATGCAAGGATGGAATTAAAGCTATCAAAACTTGAAAACACAAGTCACAATGTATCCTTAAATGTGGAATATACAAAGATAAGTAGTTCATTAAGTATATTCTAACTGTTCATAAGAATTTTCAGAAACCTGTATCAAAAGATGTTCTTCTCGACAAAGTAGAGAAAAGATTATGAAATACTACTGTTGTATTTTGTATAATAATATATAATTAATTAATTAATTAATTAATTAATTAATTAATTAAATATCTACAAGCATGGATATTAATTTTTTAATGCAATCGAATCCCATGTTTCATCATTCATTTGGAAATTCATTGACAATGAACTTTTAAATAACAAAGAGATTTATGTCGTTAAATGAAGTGAGTGCAAATTCGACAAACACGACAAAAAAGGCTTTCTTTTGAGAAACATAATTAACTCTGCTATGAAGAAATGCTCAAGATGGGTTCAAATGAATGTCAAAAATTTCCTGATTTCATTGGTTATCGTAATAAGCAAAAAGCTTTAGCGGAATGAATGTCTTCCCACCCAATACTTAAAAAAAAAAAATCAAAGAGAATATAACCTAGACAAATAATACAAGCTCTTCGGCATTGACTTAATGGGACATGAAATTGCAGCTCCACAACTAAAGTGAAACAGCTATAGTTTCACTTTAAGGGATTATAAATCTTCCAAGAAAATCACCTTCATGTATTGTGTTTTTGCTAAGATTATCATGAGATGAGGTGACCTCCTATGGGTTGTGCTTCTGATTTCAGAGCATGTGTCTCAATATGAATATACAAACAACTCTGAAAGTACTAATAGATTTGTTTGAATTGCCTTAAGTTTCATGTCAGTTCATATATATATATATATATATATATATATATCGCGAAAAAACAAGATTTACTTTTCTAAAAGCATGAGGTACTAGCTTTCCGTGCAAAAGCTTGCAAGTAGACAAGGATGAAACACAGAGATCGAAACACAGAGAGAAGCAGATGAGCCCATCGCTTTTGTGCTAAAGAGGTATGTTTTATCATTTTGAGGGTGGTAAAGAGAAATAGTATGATGTACACAAATATGGTGAGGCTTTTCACGCGTAAAACAAGCTTTACCGTGCGCCCCACATTATTGTTCTTCTACAAGCCAAGGGAGAAGAAGAAGCGGAACCCAAATGGACATCTTCATCTTGCCTGCCGTCTCCCCATAGCTACCTTCCCGCTTCAGCTTGCCACAAAAAATTCGCAACGAAATAATATGATCGAAAAGAGAAAAATATCAGCAGAGGAGCTCAATTTCCTCCTCCGAAATCAGTAATCTAATGCTGCTGTTTGAATGAATCAATCCACCGATCTGTAATCGCTCTGCCTCTTCTGAGAATTCGTTGTAAACCAAGGCCATGGACTGCTCGTGAATCAACACCCCTTCAGATATGGCTGAAGAAGGACACCATATCTACAGAAACCAACATGCCATGGCCGGGTTGAGAGGGTGCTGGCATCACACTATTCTGTGAATGAGTGACCGTGATCTTTCACTGGAGCTTTCATCCCTGCATATTCAAGGCCGTCCAGGTTGAAGACGCTACAGCCAGATCGTAGGGCGCCCACAGGCTGTCCAATGGGCATGGCGTTCTTGCATCAAGTCGGTCCCATGGCTTACCCTTTCCGCTCCAGTGCAACAAGCTCACGGGCCCTTCGTGTAGCCGTCTGCATCTGCCTTCCAGGTTGTCTCCTCCGAGTCCATGCTGGTTCCATCTGTGCTCGATAGCCTCGACATCGCCGGCAAAGACCAAAAGGAAAGGCGGCAAAGACCCCAGCTCATAGATCCTCTTGGCCTTCTGCACCTCCATCCAATTTTCTAGATTTTCTGTGTACCGGTTTTGTCTCCATTTTGCCAGATCCATCACCATAACACCTGTGTTGAAGTAACACGGTCGCCGTCCTCTAAACACAGGGGAATACTGATCGTCATTCCAAAATGTGTCTGTAAAATATTTCGTGAAGTTTGCATGGCAATACTCAGGTGCACCGATCGCATGCCCGTTGAGCTGCATCCCCCACAGCTTTACAATGTCGTCGACGACGACAATATCCGAGTCGAGGTAGATGATCCTGTTGACACATCTAGGGAGCACATCTGCGATGTATATTCTGGCATAGTTTAATGGCTGTTCCAGCGCTCTGCGTATGGAGGACGATATTCTTTGCTTCACGAGACCCTCGTCAAAGTCGTATATGTGGAAACGCAGGTAAGGAAACGTAGCGCGCACGGTTTCGGAGAGAGCGGACTGATGCGAGGAGGCGAGGAAGTGAAAGACGATGTTCTCGGGGCAAGACGAATGCTGCACAATGGAGAGGATGGCCGCCATGGATCCACGCAGGTAAGGGCCGTCAAGCGTCATTCCAATGTGCACCGAGAAGGGGTCACAGAGCGCGTCGCCGCCGCCGCCGCCGAAACGCCTTCGCGTTCTATGTCTCTCATGCGGAATGCACTCAACTCCGTTCCGGAAGGCCGGCGCCTCCTTGAAGCGGGGGAGCTCTGATGGTAACGTGAGTACAGACTGTTCTTTGCCATTGATGTCTGAGATGAATGCTCGAGATGCAGCAGCGACCACCTGGGAAGAGTATGCGCCGACGAAGATGGTAGCTATGAACAGAAGGGTGCTTATCATGCTTATGCTGCTGAAAACGATTCTGCTTGGTTCTGCGTCGTCTTTATTGCTTCGTCTGAAAGAGGTATGTGCGTACTCGAAGAGCCAGAAAGAAGAGCAGGTGAAAGAAGAAGGAATGAAGACACTCCGAGAAGGAGTAAATGTGTGTCGCGACTAGAGAAGAGGGAGAAGAAGCGCGTCTGGCTCAAACAGAAGATCCTGGAGAGTAGAGCTTGATGTCGAAGGTTAACTTCTCCCTGCGTCAGGATGGGAGAACTAGGAGAGCCCAGACGAGCCTTGACAGAGATCGTCAGTTATAAGCGAGGTTTGTCTGTGTGTGTGTGTGTGAGAGAGAGAGAGAGAGAGAGAGAGAGAGAGAAGCGAGCTCAATCTCTGCGATATGGACAATGAGGGGACGCGCAGGGGACGTGCAGTTATGCAGAAGAAGTGGGCTACAGCGCATTGACATAAGCCGCGGAAAATAACTATTTGTTAAATTGCTTCACAGCCAATTGGGAAAGAAGGAAGCCATTGCCAGCTTGCGGGAACTCGCATTAGGAAAAACAAAAAAATCCCAACAGAAGGAGGCTCATCGCTCGAGCATGCTTTGACGCGGAACTTCGGGTGCACGAAATCCGGACTTCGTTCAAACTCGGAAAATTTGTGAAGAAATTCGTCTTCGTGGGTTGGCAAAATATATGCGCTTCTCTTCAGAAATAGCCATCAGTGTCTCCGTATACGCGGTTACGCATGAGGGCTCGGTCCACGAACCGTGCAGAATGGCTTAACCTCGACAAAATACAAATGAAAAACAATTTTAAAAAGGATTGTTTTCCTATGAGCGGCTCCTCCCAAAAACGCAGTACACTCTCAAATTCCCAATGCGCCCATTCCTGTACGTTGTGGGGGAGTCGGGCCGCAAAAACGCGTATTCCTTCCTGACCCATTCCACGGTCACTATTTATCGAATTTTTCTGCTTTTCATAATTTTCTGCTTTTCATAATCTTCTGCTTTTTGTAATTTTCTGCTTTTTATATTTTTTCTATTTTTTCTGCTTTTCGGCGATATTTTCTGCTTCTTATAATTTTATTGCGATGAGCTGCTTTTTTTTTTTTTTTTAATGGAGGTTCAGCCGAAGCCTACTCCCTCGGACTTTAACTTTGAAATTGCAACTGTACAAGTGAATGGGCATAGCACCCGCGGGACCCCCCGTATCCCACAAAGCAGGGGTTAAACAAGGTTACAACTGAGAGATATGGTTACAACTGCGTTTAACTGGCCTAAGCCATAACATGTCCAGCCTGGGACTTGAACCTTGGACCTCCGCCTCAAGAGGCCAAAGCTCAACCAACTGTCCTACAGGACGTGGACATGAGCTGCTTTTTTAGTAGAAGCATCGTACAACCCTCTCAAAGCTCACTCCTGAGTCCCAACGGATGGAAGTGGAAGTGCTGATGAGTCAGCACAGTGCCCTGCCTAGTAGCGAGAAGCAAAATTTTAGAATAATTTACGACACTATGAAAAAAAAAAAGAAGAGGCCTCGTCAGCCCACGCCCCTGTACAACATTCCGCTATTCCGATTTCCCAGACATTCTCAATTTCTCATCCCCTCCGGTTTAATTCCATTTATTTTTATTTATTTTTTTTTTATAACAGGAAGTTCGGCCTTAGCCTAATCTCCTGAACTTTAATTAAAATAAAGAAAAAAAGTTACAAGTGAATGGGACTAGTGCCCATGGGACCCCCCAAATCCCACAATGCAGGGGAGGAGTATGGCAAGCTAGAGGGCATTACAAATGAGGCGGATAAATTTATCATCACCCTCATGTGGGACCCATTTGGGTTTCAACTTGTTGTTTTCGAGGAGATAAATACAGTGATGTGTAAACGGTGGAGATCTCTTATCTCGGGAGATTCTTTTACCTAGGAGAAACAAGGATTTCTCAATCGACCATTCCTTAGGAGCTTGGCCAAAATTAACAGCACATCGCTCCCTCCAAATCTTCCAGAGAGTCTCACCTCTGATGGCATTCCACAGCCTCGATGAGCAGCCGACCGCCTCACCCAACATCACCTGTTGCCAGTTGATTTAGCTCGTGAGTCTCAATACTCGGGTCACGTGACGCCAGATAACACGGGACTTGGGGCAGTCGAAGAACAGGTGAGCTAAATCTTCGATGCACCAATGGCAACGCTTGCACCATGAGAACGGACTTTTTGACCTCAATTAGGGGGTGCCAAAGAGACATGAATTTCAGTTCCCACCGAAGTTTGGTCCAAGAAAGGCACCATCTCTTGTTAAGAGTGTGGTGAACATCTAAATCCTCTTTGAAGTTGGGGGTTCTGGATAGCTTCTTACCATTGCTCCATTTGAGGCCCTTCGGGCAAGGAAGATCTTGACCACAGAGAAGGCGGGTAGTTGAGCGGTCCCATGCTAAACACCTACTTTGAAGAAGAGTCCATTCCTCAAAGGTAACTCTAAGTCTCGGATCCAATTCTTCGAACCTAATCCACTGGCTGGTCTCTTGTTTCCAGAGTTGTTTCCACTGTTTGAACCCTTTGTTCCATAGCCGCTTTGCAGTTTGGAGGTTCCAAGACTCCACCCCCCTAATGCCGCTGATCGGGAACCAAATAGAGTCATTTTGTCTTATCCCAGCCGCCCACTTCTACTCATCACTGATTCTGATGAACTGTTTGGCCTTGTTCCAATTCTTCCATAAGGAACATACGAGGCTAGAGCCTTTCGGGGACACTAGGTGGGGGGATGCAATAGAACAAGGATTACGACCACCACATACTAGAGAGATGACTCTCCTCCCAACCAAATGCCTCTATATATAGCTCTCTCCAGGGGACTGCCTTCTTGGGCAGGTGGATACTAATCATCCAAGTGTCAGCCATGTAACTACATGTGCGCCAAGTGTCCAGTGGATGCTTCTAGAAGGTTCTAGAGCTCTTTGGGCAAAATACTCTTCCCATGTACCTCATGGGAATTGAACCCAAGACCTCGTCCTTCACATCCTTGAGACTTAACCACTAAGCTAAGTGGATCACTTGTTCACAAGAGCACAAGACCTCCTAGTAAGTCTAAACTCGAGATCTTTGGTCATACACACGGATGACCAAACGGTGTCCGATTTCAGATCTGTCTGAACCGGCCAGACCCTTGGATCATAGACTTACTTTATTACATTCTTCCCCCCTTGGAAAAGATTTTCGTCCTCGAAAATAGAGCTATATACATACTGTAGGCAACCCCCGAGCCTCATGTTCTAAAACTGGAAGAACATGGTCATGTTCTAGAACTGGAAGAACATGTCTCATCTCTGTGGTGGTATCCTTGTCCAAATGATTCTAAACACTATCTCGCTTTGCACTTTGATAAACTAGTCAAAGTACAAAATAGTGAATGAATAATAAAGGTGGATCTAAACAGATATCCCTGGCTAATTCACAGTTTCTGGATGTGCGATCTAGGCACAAACATGTGAATTAGGTGGATTCAAATTACTAGTCCATTTCTGGGCATGTCTGGTGCATGGACTTAGTAATGAAGGTGAGATTCTTATCCCTTGCAAGACTTTAAGAATTCTTGATTCACTTGAATTTGTTTTGGAGAACTTGAAGTTTGATTGTCCCATACATCTAACTTTAGATGTTTATTCAATGGTTTACTTTGATCCAACAGTTACTTGATTTTTCACCCGACTAGAGGACTACTTTGTCCCAATGAGTTTGAAAAAATCCTATGTAAACTGTAGGAGAAAGTTTACCATTTCGGTGGAATCAACCATACTAACTTCACCAATTCAAATTCAAAATGAAAATTGTCCAACTTAGGACACTTTTCTCAAAGACTTTTAACTGAAAGTTCTTGGGAATTGTCAATCTGATGAGCGATTCCTAACTTCCCTATTCTAGAGTATACTGGACTCCACGAAATCATTTATGCTATAACTTGAAGCAAACTCAAATGAATAAGTCCACTTAGACTTATCATCTTTTGAAGATTGAAAAGGTTCTTGTACATAACATCTATCTAGGATGTTCAAGTTAGTTATTTTATTCTAACCGGCTAACCCTGGTCTTTTGCAAAAGGAATCAGATACCATATCTGAGCCAATTCCAAAAGATTTGGAAAGCGGAAAGAAATAACTAAGACTCTATACAACCAATTCAAACTTCGAATATACAAAAATTTGTTATGAGTCAAAAACTAGATGACTCAGGACTTCAACTTTTCAAAGATCAATTTCAACAAGGTATTGAAGCATTGTCTTTTATCTTTAAGAGAAATAAGCTGGATTCTCAAAAAGATTCAAAAGAAAATCAAAAAACATCCAACCACAAGATACTAGTGTGGTAACCAACATCAGTGTGTCGACCCACTGAGGTTATGCTGATGAGTTTTGTATTCAAATAATGCTTCACTTGAGACTAAGTTCAGGTCACATTCAATCTTTTTGACTCCGTGAATGCAATTCTTGTGCATTTCTTTGAGTCTAAAAGAGTGAATTTTATCAAGTTACACTAGGAACTTGATGCTTGACTTAGTCAATTAAATCTTTAGTTGAAAAGATCAACTCAAAATCAAAGTCCAACTTCTTTCAGAAATTTATCAAATATTTCTGATCAATAACACTTAAACTTGAAGTGTTCTATGAAGATCTTGGAAGTTACTTACTTCATATCTTCAGTTTCCTTAATCTTGAAGTTACCTTGAAGTATCGTAAGATACTACTTTCATCCTTTACGAATTAAACTTTTCCTTGAAGTCTTAATTCCCTTGAGGATGAAACCTAACTTCAAAATCCAAACTAGGACTAAAAGATAATCATCATCCCACGGTCCGATGTCCCATTCCATCTTTCCTACATCAATCTGAGTATAAAATCTGGTGTCCCATACCACCCTATTTTATATTCACATTAATGTGTGGGTGATTCTTATCCTAAAGTCTAAACATCTCTTGATAGAGTACCTTATTTCTTCAATTCTTTTACAAGAATTGGAAGTTTCAGGCATTACCTCTAACTAGATTTTCCTAGGTTTTGATTCCTTCGCATGATCACCTCATAATCATGTGCTTTGCCTTGGAAACTTGAAAACCTCATGTCAGAATATCAATTCTTCTTTACTGGGGCTTTCAAATGAAAACCAATCAGAATTCCAAGTACTTGAATTTTCTTGAATTCAAGTTCAATTGGTTTACCCTTGACCAATTTTGTAGCGACAAGAGCTTTTGACTTCTTGTCTTTAGATTCCTTTCTTTACTGTTGCTTTAGGTACCTACCCCGGGGACTTTATTTAGGAATCTCTTTACTGCTTAAGTCTTAAGCATCCGCTCATGCTTTCTGGATTTGTACCAAAATCCCTTTAAGGATAGGTAAACACTTATGTTTTACCTTCCACAGACTTAATTACCATTTTCACGGTTGCAGACTACATTCTTGGAATTTCTTTACTCTGTTCAGACTTGGAACAACTTACTCTTTTTCACAGTTTTCCATCGAATAAATGGAACTTGAGTGAATAATTCCCAAAAGGAATTTTATTGCCAATACTTGGGCAATCTACAAAGTAGTTCTAATCGCACATTACTTGGACAATCATGGCCAAGATTGATCAAGTCTGGTTGATCTTGCGATAAAAATAAAGACTTAGTCTTTATCTTTAAGATCTCTTAAACTATCTTTAAGCTTCTTTGCTTACCTGCAGGATTTTAGAGATCTTTCCCTCAACTTAAGTCCAAGCATTTTCTAATGCTTTTCAGATTCCAAAGCTAAGAATCTTTGATATACCGTTAGGTTATATCACTTATTTGGACTTAAATACCAAAATTGGTGGTTAGGGATTTACTGGGAACTACTTACTCTATAACTTTTCTTGAAAGATGCTAGTCTCACGTCTGGGGAGATTTTTCTTTCAAGAACTTTTTGATTCCTATCAAGTAATACTAGGCTATAATTTGAAGCAAATGATTCATCTTGGAATTTTTTGCTTTCCAGTCTAATGATTCATCTTGGAATCGTTTGTAAAAAGAACATTTGAAAGAACTTCTTTCAAATAATATCCAAAAAATTTACTGATTCAATTGTATTTATTTCCTGAGTATCAAACTAGAGACGAAATATCACATTTGCCAGTATGAAAGTTTAAGTTGAACTTTCATTTATGTGATATCGACTTCTATTCTTGAGTTTGATACAAAACTCATTATTATTGGTCAATCTTCAGATGTTACTAGAGTCCTTTAAACATATTTCACTAATCAAATTTATGTTTAAAGTCCAAGCATCTATTGATTGATCCAATAGTAATGCAACTATGAACACTTTGAACTTTATAACTTGTTTAGGCGAAGTTCATGGATTGAAAATCCATTTCTTGGAACTTTCTATTCCTAAATGAAAAGTTCACACTTGCTTCAAGTCTTTAGGAACTTATATTATTTCCTAAAGACTGCTTAGCTAGTTGCATCATTTATTGCTTAGCTAGTTGCATCATTTATTGCTTAGCTAGTTGCATCATTTACCAGAGATGCAACTATAGAACCTAACATCCTTTTATTGATATCAAGGATCAATTGATGTTGAGGTTTAACCTTTGATTTCCATCACCCCTTGGGATGAAATCAAATAAAAATTTATAAAAGCTTGGTACCTTTATATCTTGGCAAAACTTTTATATCCTAAAGAGGTTTTGCCTTCATCATTCCTTGGACCTATCATATAATATGAATTTATGTGTATTTTGGGAAGAGTTCATGAATCAATTAAGATCCTCTACTTGGAACATCTACCTTCCCAACAATAAATTCATCTTAAACATGGTAGGAGAATGATCTCACATGAAATAGAAGGCTTGACTATTTCATATCTCAATTCCAAAAAGTTACTTACTGAGGTTTCATCATGAGATACAAATCTTGAAACCACAAAGAAACTTCTTTAAACTTTCGAAATCTTCTAAACAGAAGAGTACTCAAGGAACTTGGAAATATAGTTGACGTTCTCATCCAACCTTGGGATGCTTGAGAAGTTATATATAACTAATCAACTAAAGCTTTATCCGCATGACTTTCTAAGTACATCCAGGACTTAGAGTCATCATACATCACAAAAGAGTTGCAAGTAATTAAATTTTCTTGGTCATCAAGAAAATTTATTACTTAACTTTCTCTTAGTGCTTACTTATACCTAGCAAGACATCTATCATACTTAATTATCATTAAGTATTTGTCTTTGATAGCGGAATATCGACTTGGGAAGAAATCGACTAATTATTTGAGTTGCAAACTAGAACTAGTATGTCTTTGCAACTAACTAGTCCTTGGTCTTCCCTAATGTCAAACTGCGAGCTTTACAAAGTAAGCTAAATACTAAGAGAGTACATTTTCATATCTACTTGCAAACAACATTCCATTCTTCCATGCAAATGCATGTATCTACATGCAAAAGCATATGTTCACATGCGTATGCATGCATGTTCTTTGCATGCTCAAAAAATAATACAATAGTCATGCATGAACTTGATGCACGATTTTTTCCTTGTACTAAGAATGTATATCATGCAATCCTGATGCATGTATATCCTTTCCTTTGTCCTAATGCACTATGATATAAAAACATACCCTTGAAGTGCAATAGAAAACTTACTCAATGGAAAGGAAATATGTATTTAAACTACCAAAATACATTCTTTGATGCACAAGGATCTTTTTGAAATCAAGTCTTTCCTTAATGCAAACTAATGCTTGAAATAAGAAATGGATTAATTCATTATTCTAATCTAGACTTAATCAATTGAAATCTTGGCTATTTCAATGTGCATCTAGGATTAAGTGTAGAATAATGAAAACAAGATATTCAAGCATTAAGGCCAAGCAAAAACTGGAAAATACTTAGCTCCACATAGAGCTACGTCCTTCCCTTGATCCTTTGGAAGAGCTATTCTCTCAAGACTTTGGTCCGAATTCAAAGTAGGTTTGACTTTGATCACCAAAGGCCTCCGGATCTTTACTCCATAGCTTCCGCTTTCTTCAAACTTTGCTCGAACTTTTAACTTTCTTCAGCTTGAACCACCATAGATATGTACTCGGGTTCGGTTGGGGAAATAAGCAAACTCCAAAGGTTAATCAAAATGAGATGATCTCGGCTCGGGATTAGCAGAGCAGAGATATGATCAAACTGTATGAGATATGCAGAGAAAGAAATCACGATAAGCCTTTACTTCAGTGGATAACGCTCTGTGGTCCCTCTGCAAGGTCGCGGGATCGATTCCCGGTGCTCACCTGATGAAACTTGAACTTTTGGACAGCGTCTGCTTCAGCCAAAACTGAGGATCATGATATACGTTGGCTGTAACACTCCCGCGAATGTCTGTGGCCTTATGGATAGGTGTATTCGCTCCAAACCAGATGTTCTGGGATCGATCACCCGCGGGCACACACCAGCAATGAGTAGATTTCTTTTGTTCTTTGGATATTGCTCTACTCTGCAACGTAAAGACACCAAACAGCGACTCGAATTTGGATATGTGAAATGCTTGTCAATCAATAGGTAGTGGGATCGAGTCCCGGCGCCCTTGCGATCGATCATAACTTTTTGACCCCTTCAGAAGTCGTCTTGAACGCCGATTACACAGAATATAATTGGTGTTGCACAGAGAAATATCGCCAACGCCTGTGGCCTTGTGGATAAGGCCGCGCTCCATGAATGAGAAGCCCTGAGTTTGAATCTGCGCAAAACTCGAACTAATCAGAGTTGGAAGCGTTTGGCTCTTGTGAACAGCCGTCGGTCTTCATGGATAGAAGAACGCCCTCTTGAATGAGGGACCAGGGTTCGAATCCGTCGTTCCGCACAGCAGAGATGACCTTAGCCTTTTGCTATGCTTTTCCTAAGCTAAGGCAGCACACGACCAACTCTGCACTCTTCTCAAGGCGGCCGCGAGCAACCTTCTTCGTCGTAGAAGATCTTATGCACACGCATATAGGCGAGAGCAAATTGATGAGCAAGATGATGAAAGAGAAGAGCTATGGAGAATGGCTCTGATACCAATGCAATAGAACAAGGATTACGACCACCACATACTAGAGAGATGACTCTCCTCCCAATCAAATGCCTCTATATATAGCTCTCTCCAGGGGACTGCCTTCTTGGGCAGGTGGATACTAATCATCCAAGTGTCAGCCATGTAACTACATGTGCGCCAAGTGTCCAGTGGATGCTTCTAGAAGGTTCTAGAGCTCTTTGGGCAAAATACTCTTCCCATGTACCTCATGGGGATTGAACCCAAGACCTCGTCCTTCACATCCTTGAGACTTAACCACTAAGCTAAGTGGATCACTTGTTCACAAGAGCACAAGACCTCCTAGTAAGTCTAAACTCGAGATCTTTGGTCATACACACGGATGACCAAACGGTGTCCGATTTCAGATCTGTCTGAACCGGCCAGACCCTTGGATCATAGACTTACTTTATTACAGGGGAGAACAAAAGCGTGAGAATCCCTATGTCCTTCCAACCAGGATGGCCAACTAAGGTAAGGTCTTTCGTGTTTCTGAAGATCAGTTTAGCCCAAGAGGACTCCCTATTGCTCCAAGCCTTGATAAGCCACTTTGCCGCCAGCTTGTCAGCCAACCCAACAATATCCAGAATTCCCAAGCCCCCTGAGTCTTTAGGGCTAATGCAAGTTTCCCATTTGATTTTGGGAATCCCCCTCCTGTTGGGGGCCCCAGTCCAAAGAAAGTTTTTGCAGATTCTTTCCACTTTGGCCAAGTCTTTCTCCTTAGGTCTCCAACACGAGATAAAGTAAATAATTGTAGATAGCATAAATGTGTTAACAACCATAGCACGCCCTGCCAAGTTGACTTGCATACCTTTCCAATGATTCAGCTTGCTATCCAGCTTGGATAGCACCCAGTTCCAGCGTTGGTCCATCGAGATGTTGAATCCCATCGGAATGCCAAGGAGACGGAAGACTTGACCGTTAGGGATAACTTGACAGCCCTGATCCACCAACAATTGGGGAGTAGGTCCGCTGATTGCTCTAAAAGCAGTTTTAGCATGGTTGATTTTTGAGCCTCATGCCATACAAAAGGTGTCGAGGCACCACCAAAACACCTCAATGCTGTTTATATCGTTATGCACAAAGGCATTCATGTCATCAGCAAAAAGTCTCGCAATCATTTGGCCATGATTTAGAGGTAAGGAAAGACCCTTGAGATTGCCAGCGTCCATGTGATGCTTTAAAAGGCAACTGAGTCCATTCGAGGCGATAGCGAAAAGTAATGGAGCCAGAGGGCGTCCTTGCCTAATTGATCTTTTTAAACGAATGGGCTCAGAGAGCTTACCGTTGATATTTATTCTAGTTGAAGCATTTCCAAGAAGAGTGGAAACCATCTTTGTGAATTTTTGGCTGCATCCAAGGTCTTTCAATGATTGAAGAATAAAGTCCCATTCCAATCTGTCATACGCTTTGTCGAAGTCGATCTTAATGAATACCAGATCTTGAGCAGACTCCTCAACAAAAGCAAGGCCTTCCCAAATATCGACAATTGCTTCAAGTATAGATCTACCTTTGATAAAGCCTTTCTGGTCCTCACACAGCCATGACTTTAAATGACAAGAGATTCTGTTGGCGATAACTTTTGCAATTATCTTGTATCCTGTTTGGAGCATGGTAATCGGACGCCAGTTTTCAATTTTGTTCTTATCTCCCCTTTTGTGGATTAACTTGATGACGCCATTATTAAGACACTCAGGGAGAGCAGCGAATGAGAGAGCCTCTTGCCACACGAGACGTAGTGGGGTGGCCACCTCATGTTTGAAGGACTTGAAAAACTCATTGGCGAGGCCATCCGGACCTGGACTTTTCCCATTGGGAAGGGCATCAATAACCTCGATAATTTCATTCTCGGAGATGTTAGCATCCAGCAAAGCAATCAAGTTCTGTGGGATTCTAGTTTGAGCAACCCTTGAGATGGTTGCCATGGAGTCGCGCCTCTGGGGGGAAGGAGGAGTCGAGACCCCGAGAAGATTGGTAAAGTGCTCGACGATGATAGATCTATTCTCCACTTCCGTGCTGCATTCGGTTCCATTGTTATCGACCAATAGGGGGATGGATTCCCTAGCTTGTTTCCTTTTGAGGATACACATCTCTTTCGAAGGTTTGTCGGCCTTCCCCGCCCACCAGTCTTTGAAGAAAATTTGAAGATTTTTCCTTTGAACCTCCTCCTCTAATCTTAGTCTTCCCTTGATTTTCAAAAGACCTTGTTGGCAATGTAACTTACCTTTGTTCACCTGTTCTTCAAGCCGTGAGAGCCTCCGGTACACCGTTTCTCTTCTTTTTTTTCGGATATCTCTTATAGCCTTTAGAGTCCTGATTAGAATTTTTTGAGTCCTTTCCACCGCGCTTCTCCAACACTTAGCCGGTTCATTACAGTAAGCAAAGGCTTCCGCCCACACCTCAGAAATTTCTTGGTGGACAGAGGGGAGAGAAAACGATGTCTGACAAGCATGAAACCAAGGGGCTTTCTGGAACATGGGAATTGGTTTGAAAGACAGAGTAATCGGGTAGTGGTCCAAGACAGTCAAGTCCATGTGTTGAGAAATCGAAGGAATACCCCACTGACCGATGGTGTTCTGATCGATGTAACATCTATCAAGTCTTGCTTTCCTCAAAGAGTCCCCCGATTGGAGATTTGACCAGGAGAACCCCTTCATTCAGAACATTATGTGAAAGGGAGTCGAGGGAAGCCCAAGTATCCATTCTATCTGCTTCTCCATTAGGGGCATAAATTGAGACCACAGTGAACTGGAAAGGGAACCCGATAGAGGCAGCAATCCAACGATGATTCCGACCTTCAAAAGTCGAGGTCACATTGCTAGATAAGGAGTGACTAATACCGATAGAAGCACCCCCCGTCCCCCTAGGGTGAGAAGTGGAGAACCAAATGTGGTTCTGAGAAATGCATTTAAGCCGTTTCTGGAGATCCTCTCCGTCGATTTTAATCTCTTGTAAGCAAATAAAGTCAGGGCTGAAGCACTGGTCTTTGAACCACTGGCCAAGAATCGAAGCTCTTGACAGGTCAGACAGACCCCTGACGTTTAGTGATGTGAATTTCATTAATGATGGTTGCCCTCTTTGAGGGGAGGGACCCGATCTTTTTTCTTCTTGTGGTCTTCTTTTTTCCTCCCAACTTCTTGACTTAGGATCCTACTCTTGAGGGGGCTCTTCCAAGGCATGCCGGAAGGTTGTTTTCCTTTAAGCTTTGACTTTTGTTGCGGTAATCTTGGAAAGCATACCGGAAGGGTAGTGTTAATTGTTAAATCGTTAAACTTCCAATTTTAGACTCAAAATACTTTCAAGTTCATACGTTTCTGAACCTTTCCTAACCGTAAATTACCTCTTAGCCACGTGGGTCCTTGGGAGTGGTAGGGGTCTGTTAGACAGAGGCCCTGTACTATTTTCCCAACTTATTACACAATCATAATTACTTCTAGCGTCTTAGCTCCGTGCGCAATTCTGAACAACCGATGACTGTTCGTTGTACTGGACTTAGAATTTCTGAACTAATCCTGCTATGAGGGTCTGAGCAGTAGTCCGGTGACTTGTGTCCAATAGAATAATCTACTTCAGTAAACGAAGATCACCTAATACGTACTTCTTCAGAACAGACAGATATACCAAACATATATATATATATATATATATATACTGAAATTACAACTCATCGTATACCAACCACGAGCAACAAATATCTTGACAACAGTCGACTCGTTATAGACTTAACACTGACCTACTCGCACTTCAACCGTTACAGATGCTATTTTTCCTGTGATCGGAATCAACAGTGAATGTAGACGACTGCATCGAACCTGGTCACTTACAAAAATGATTAACATACGATCAGTTCGGAACTACTTCCATACTTCCTCGTTCAGTATACTACTGACAAGTAACACACTGCACTTATCAACATTCAGAGACACACTCAACCATTACCGAACAGATTCGTAACATAAGATTACTAATTTGCACTCTGCACCACGGAGTGAATAAACGACTAACCAGGCGCAGAACAGAACAGAAATCAACACAAACAATACTCAGACTTCGTAACAGTGTAATAATAATCTGACAGATAATCAGGCGAATAAACTGGCAATTCCAAGAAAACCGTGTCTCACAAGTGTCTCTCTCTATTCTCTTTACATTGCTTTATATATCTTTTTCAAGATGCGCGTACCAACTTTCCGGTATATCAGGCGGTCATTACCTCTGTCCCACTCCGGCGACCGTCTAACAGAAGTACCAAGAGAGGAGCTTTCGCTGTCTGGGTTGTCTTCATTGCTAGTAGTGAAGCCTTCCTCTTTACTCGTGGTGTAACCTTCTTAGTTGTCTTCTTTGCTGGTAGAACAGCCAATGGTATTATCAGTGGGGTCTTCTTCAAACTGGTTGTCCCCTGGGAAGTTGACCTCATTAATCTCTTTTTCTAGGTTACAATATATGTTATTCGAGGGGGCAATTGTCATAGCGTTCCTTGTTGTTGATCTTCGAGGGCTAACTTTCCTCCTGCGTCTTACTTCAGTGAAGCCTTCTGAATCCGTCTCAGCAACGCAAGTTCCCTCTTCTTCTTCCATCGGAGGGGGATGACCCCGAGTGTCATCTTGGGGGAAAGGATCCAGGGTCCCATCTGGTTTAAGCTTGTTTTTATAGGTACTTTTCTTCAGGGGGCAGTCTTTGAGCCTATGACCTTGATGCCCGCACCGGAAGCACGCGTTTGGAAAATTCTTGTAAGTAACCTCTTGTGTCCAGGTCTTACCATCTCCACAGTTTATGGAGATTTTCGAGGGAAGGACCTGATTCAGGTCTGTTTCAATGCAGATCTGTGGATGCCATCTTGCATTGAAAGAATGTTGAGCACCATCGTAGATTAACCCCCCAACATCCTCTCTTGAGGCTATCGAGCGACCGATCGGTGAGACGATTTCACGAAGAAATCCATACAGAAAGAAAGGCAGATTGGGAAGCTCCACCCAAAGCGGGTAACGAAGAGGCTTTGATCTGTTCGGAACAAAGTCTGGGGTCCACTTAACAAGGCAAAGGGTGGACCGGCCCACTTGCCAGGAGCCGGCTTGCAAGGCTTGGAAAGCCATCTCTTCGTTCTCAAATACAAGAAGCAGGTGATTCGCCGGCAGGAATTGACATTTGCACACAATTAGGCCGCACGGGAACCACTCCTTGCGAAGCCAAGTTCTCACACTTTCAAGAGGGGACCTAGGGCCAAACATTTGTCCGATCAGGCAAGTTTTCACCAGTTCTTCTTGCTTTGCCGCCACAGACTCCTTGCATAATGAAACCATTGGGGGTGTGTTAGCAGCAGACAAGGAACTGAAGGACTGACAAGGCATGGTAGTCAGAGAAGAGAGTCAGAGGGGAGAGAAGGCACAAGCAGACAAGGGAGTCAACGACGATCTGGCAAGTAGGCCAATAATTTTCTTCATGAAGAAGCAAGTACGAGCATTCACGCAGATCTAGCACTAAGGCAACCCTTTAATTTTTCAAAACCCTTACACCAATTAAAAGTGATTCTCATCACTAACAACCCCTGTAAATACCATGTTCACCTTTTGTAGCTCCATTTTGTGCAAGCCGAGGAGTCCTCGAGCTTGAGGAGCCTTAGAAGTAGTTGCTTACCAATTTTCGTATTTTTTAGATCTCGTTTGAGCCCTCAAATAAGCCCTGGAACCTAATTTTTAACTAGGCCGGACACTAGGTCTGGACAGGGCCAAAACCTAGTCAAAAACTATAAATAGAGCTAGAGAGCTCATTTTTGAGGTTAGCTTGTAATTGAAATGAACTTGTAAGAACTTTTTGAAAGTAATCTAAGAACTCCATTGCTTCTCACTCTTTGTCTTGCCGTGTGTGCGCGTGTGTGTGTATGTGTGTGCATGTTTGTGTGCTTCTCACTCACGCACTTGTGCCTCCACTTGCTCGAGGTCTTCATACCATCCTCACGTCTTCCCGGATTGACATTAAAGGAGGTGCTACTCATCACTGAGCTACACCAAATTTTGGCGCCGTTGCCGGGGATCGAGCTTTGAGGACGAGCGTGTGATGGTAAGACGTAGAGTTGACGCGTTGGAGTTGTAGGTATTTTCTTCACTTTCATCTATTTTCTTGTTTTTTCTTCACCATCTTCATCACCATCATCATCATCATCATCACCATCTCCCACCTCCATCTCCATCATCGCGAAAATTTTCAGTTTTGATCATATCACCATCTCCACCTCATTTCCTTCATTCTACTTGTGAGAGAGAGCGAGAGAGCGATATTGCTTGCACTGTTTTTGCATGTTTCTTGAGCATTTTGCAGGTTCTTGCTGAATCATCATCCCCAGCACGTTGCGCAGGTACGGAATACTCAGAAACTATCTCGCAGTCGCCAGCCTCTGTCGATCGCGATCAACAGAAAACTCGCCCCTTTGGTAAAATAAAGCACACCACTGTGACAAGCACAAAGAGCACATCCTAAAACACTAAAAACAGTAGAAAAAATCCGTGGTTCTTTGTCAATCGCGACCGACAGACCCTGTCAATCGCGACCGACAGACGTGTCGATCGCGACCGACAGACGTGTCGATCGCGACCGACAGACGTGTCGATCGCGACCGACAAACTTCACGACCGACAGACTGCCACGTAGGATCCTGTCAATCGCGACCGACAGACCCTGTCAATCGCGACCGACAGACCTGTCGATCGCGACCGATAGACTTCACGACCGACAGACTGCCACATAGGACCCTGTCAATCGTGATTGACACCGTCGATCGCGATCGACAGCCACAACCGACACCTCTGTCAGTCGCGATTGACACCGTCGATCGCGACCGATTGAAATTCAACGATTGATTGACTTTTATGCGTAGCCACGTGTCCATTGCGACGGACACATCCCCGATTGACTGAAATCGCGGCGAAAAACCCGGAAAAAGTGTCGATCGCGATTGACACCATCAATCGCGATTGACAGAACTCACAACCGACTCTGTCGATCGCGATTGACTCTGTCGATCGCGATTGACACTGTCAATCGCGACTGACGTGTCGATCGTGACCGACAGGCCCCAACGGACACCTCTGTCAATCGCGATTGACAGACCTGTCGATCGCGATTGACAGACCTGTCGATCGCGATTGATAGACCTGTCGATCGCGATTGACAGGCTTTTTGGCCAAAAAAATTAGGGTTTTTTATTCTAAGCTTTGGGGATAGTTTTTGGGCATATTGGTCTAGCAATTAGTGAGTTGTGAGGTCCCTACACATGTGCTTTTGAGAAAAATCCTGTGATCTGTTAGCCTGTTTGAACCCTGTTTTAGCACCAGAACCCTGAACTGACATAACTCTCTCATACGAAATCCGTTTGCTGTGATTCTTGTTTTGTTGGAAAGCTCTGGGGAGCACAACCAAAACATCGGCTGGTTATAGTTAAATTAAGATCAGGATTATTAGATAGGGTATTTTGAAGTTGATCATACCCAGGGGGAACAAAATTTAGGGATCTCTAGAATTGTTTTCCAAAAAATCACAGTGCAAATTGGTCTTGAGCTAACTTTGGAACTCTTACAGATCTATTGAGAGCATCGAAGGGCATTCTAAGCAAGAGTAAGTGCAAGCTTGGGAACACGCTTCCTGGGCACTCAAGGGCAACCAAGAAGGAAACAAAAGGTTGGAAATTCTCAACTCCCTTTGTCAATTCCTAGCTTAGGCTAAGAACGACTAGTGATAGGAGTAAGCCAGGGCGGCGATAGGCATCTATCAAGTTGAAGACTACCTAAATACTCAAAGTTCAAGATAACTACATAATCTTTGTACGATTGAGAATCCTAAAGGAAAAGAATTTAACGTGGAACGATCAACTTAAAGTACAAAAAATACTCAAGTATTCCTGACGACGCAATATCAGACAAGATCATAAACATGATAACACACTAAAAACGAATCAAGTGACTGATACCAATTGATCGGCAACGAGGTTGTACTCTGGGCAAAAATCGGGCTACTTAACTAGGCATATGAACCTTAGATCAGGATGGCATCTAGTAAGGGATAGACAAAGCCTTAGGTCTTCAGAAGCTAGCGTCAATCATACTGCGAGGTCTTGGGCCCAGCAGTTGAGTCACCACTCGCATTACCCTAGCTCTGATACCAGTGAATCAGAGATGTCTCAAGGCATGGACAGACCTACGGGAAGTTCAGGAGTGCCATACTTGCATAGAGTAGAAGGCCCTTACAAAACACAGTTGGAATACCTTAGGACCAATCGATTAGGTGCTAGCATCTATGAGGACGGTCTAGGAAGATCCGTGGTCCAGATTAAAAATCCTGACCAGTCCATTGGACTAGAGCACCCAGCTGTCAAGTTTGAAAACGGAGCATACTTGGACAAAGAAGGAACCATATACGTAGTCACCAGTCACCCAGATAGGACAGATGAATTCGGGAATGTGATCCCTGAGACGGACATAGATGACCTAGAACAAGGAAACATGGGTGTAGAGCCCAGGACCCCTCGAGGGAAATCTGTTCTTACGAGAATTCTCACACCAGAGTGGATTCCTCAGGACAACAAGAGCATAGATCTGCTTCTGAACCGAGGGACTGATGAAGCCTTTTGGAGGTATAAATCTGATCGGCCAAATGATATAGGAACAATCATGATCTATGAGTTCAAAGATCCTGATAGCCCAGGTAGAGTGACCTACTTAGATCACGCTTCAGAGAGGATCTTTGTGGTTACAAAAAATGATAGGCATGCTTACACTTGGAAGGGTGAATTCGTTTTCCCCCAACCAAGATCGAACGTGTCCTTTGGTCTCCCAGGAGCTGGAACCTCCCACGCTCACGGAACTCAAAGAGACAAACATAGAGATAAACCTGAGGTAAGCTTTGCCAACCCAGTGGGTAGAGAAAGAACGAGGACGGAAACAAATAGGGTAGAGCCTGAGATACTTAGAGCTCACAGGAATCAAAGAAACGCGGATGAGTTCCCTCTACCACGACCTAGAGAGCACACGAGGACTTTGAGACCAACTCAGCTAGTTAAGTCCATGAAAAATTACTTCGATGGCACCGGAGATCCATACGATCATGTGGCTGAGTTCAGGCAAGTCTTGAGAGCTGAACAAGTGGAGGATTTATTCACGCAATATAATGCCTTTGGTCTAACCCTTAGGAACACAGCACTTACGTGGTCTCAACCATTGAATGAGAGACAGTTCAGGAGCATAGACCAACTCCTAGAGGCTTTCATTATCGAATTCTCTAAAAGTGGCATAAGACATAACACTTCCTCGCTGATTCACAGCTTCAAGCAAACCCCTCAAGAGACCGTGAGACTTGCAGGGAGAAGATTTAGGCTACTTAGAGAGATGCCCTGTCCCTGAATTACCCACACCAGCTAAGCAAGTGGCTTTATTCTTGGATGGATTACTAAGTACAAAATTGAGATCTTATGTGTACTTGAAGGACCCTAGGACTATAGAAGAGTGTGTACGCATGTGCATTGACATCGAGGATAACCTAGGGGAGGAGTTAGAGCTTTCCAAGATATACAAAGCTTCAGATAGTGCCTCTAGCCTCTCTTCCACACAATCCACATCAATTGAGGAACTTGTAGAGAAAGTAGCTCAGAAATTAGGTGTCTCTAGCAAACAAATCCCAAGGTTTGCCCCTGTGAAAAGATGCTATACTTGTGGTGGCGACCATATGGCAAACGTGTGTCCCATTACGGCTCAACCCCAAGTAAATCCTAGTAGCCAGTACTGCACCATAGAACAAAGATACACAAATCACACAGCACAAGACTGCCCATACAATAAGCAAGCTGTTAGGCAAACCTACCCTCAGCCATACTCTCAACAAGGCAGATACCAGAACCAATACCCACCACAACAGTATAGTAGGCCTCAGCAAAATTACCAACCACAATATCAAGCCCAGCAAAGGCCTCAGCCTGTGTTAGCACAACAACCCCCTACCCCAGCTAATGTGATCCCGGTAAAATATGCAGCTGCAGAAGAGAACCTGAATAGAGCTATAGTCCCTGTACCACCATTGCTTTCTGAAAGTGACCCGAGTGACCATAGCTTTGATTCGACGCATATTGACAGCCCCCAGGCCTACTACATGCAATCTCCTGAACATGGTGAGTCCTATTACAGTGAAGAGCCAAATGAACCTAGTTGGGAACCAGAGTACACAAGTGTAATGTATACAAACCCTAACTCAAGACCCCAACCTAGGCAAGTAAGACCTCCATTCCCTAGAGGACCATGCTACAGATGTCAGGGAGATCATCTCATTCGTGATTGTCCCTTGCCTCCACCTACACAACCCCAGTCAGTGACGATCCAGGGCTATTGCCAGGAGTGTGGAAAGGAGCATCTCTTACGAGATTGCCCAAAGAACCCCAATAATATGCCAAAAATCACTCCTATTAACGTTATTGGGTTAGTTGTAGACTCCACAGGGAGTGTGACTTCCACTGCACCAGTACAAGTAATCACTAGAGCCCAAGCCTTGCAACAGAACCAAAGTGTAGGCCAGGAAAAGAGCCCAGATGTTAGTGAAACGGAGAGCATGACAAAGAAGAGAACTAGAGCTTGGAGAGATAGTCGTGAAAGAATGAAAAGACAATGGGCAAAAAAGATGAGTGAACTTGAGGAAAGCCTCAGATAAACAAAGGCCAGGATAACTGAACTCACATCTCAAACTCCCTCTCACACTACTCCACCTCCACCAGTTCCAACTCCATCCGACCAGCCACCTTCCAACCCGCCTCACCTAATCCCACCACCCCCTAGAGTAGGATCAGTCCTAGCAGATCCCACTCCCGAGGACCTAAACATGATGCTTAAAGCATATCAAGCCAGAATCCAAGAAGGGCCAAACGTAACTGATCATGAAAAGTGTTACCCAAGAGCAGAACTAGAGCTAGAACAAACCAAAATTTGTTCTAAGATGGTGGAATTGGCTCAGACCATGTTTGAAGCCAGTCGCCTATTTAACATCTCTAGTTCAGCGAAGACACAGTTGCACTTTGATGGACTGTTAGAAAGAATAGAGAAGCTGATTGCACAATCAGAAAAGGAACCCGCCTCTCAACACAAGGACAAGGCAGGTGAAAGAGTAAGCATTCCTGCTCAGGAAGCCTATGTGCCTGATGCCTATGTGCCTAACTCTACGGAGCCAGACACATCATCTTCTATGAATCGGTTCACACCAGAATTCCTACGCGAGATTCAAGAAGACAAATGGGCTAAAGAGAGTGAAGTCCCTCCTCCTATTGAAGTTGTGGATGATGCACGCGACCAATTTCCACAAGACATCCCATCCATTTATGAGGAGCAGGAGAGCACCCACTCTCAGGAAAGATTAGACTTTGAGTCTAACTCTCTGCAAGAATTACCCCACTTCACAGGCCCATGGGAAGCTAAGTCTACTTGTATGAGAGCACCCACGGTCATGGTACGAAATGAGGACTCAGTCTTACCTAGGAACACAGAGGTAGTGAAAAACACTAAAGTGCAGTGCAATCTCAAGTTAGAAGAGCTACTCAAGGTTAGACCTGAATCATGGAAACATGTCGCCAAACAAGTACCAGCGATAGTGAAACCTCATTCCCAAGTAGGATCACATAGGACAGTGCCAGAGATACCCTTGGATAAGATAGGAGATATGTGTGAAGGTGAAGAAGGGAACACCTATCTTCCCATTACCTACCAGGAGTACACCACCAAGGCAATTTTGGACTCAGGTGCAGGACTTGCAATTGCCACCACTTCCCTATGGAAGCGTTGGGGCAAGCCAGCACTCAGGCCAACGAGAATGAAATTGCAGATGGCCGATGGTCATATTGAGAAGCCCTTAGGATTGCTAGAAGGAATAACTCTCACCACCTGTGGTGTCGAGTTCGAGCATACATTTGCTATATGTGACTTTAGCAAAAATCATGCCTATGAGATGATTTTGGGAAGACCATTTATGCGACAGTTGCAAGTGGTACAGGATTGGGGAACCAACTCCTTGTATTTGCAACACCTAGGTGTCACGACCAAAGTGAATCTCAAAGATTACTCTCATAGAGATGTCCCTCCTATCCAATGGAATCCCATCCATAAAGCTAAAGATGATACAGAATCGGTGCATTCCATAGGATCAAGATCCTCATGGATGCATGAAGATACCCAGTTATGGATGTGCAAAGTAGCAGTAGAAGAGGAGAAGAGAGAGAAAGCCAGAGAAATAGGTGCAAACGAAACACATAGACCCATTCAAGACCCAGCCTATGCACCTGTAGTCTTTCCTGACGAAGAATTTGAACCCCACGGCTGGGCAGAAACCTAGCAACAATGGATGTAGCCATCAATGAAGAACAATGGACACCTCACTGTGATGAAGATGGCTATGACATTTCAGTCTTCTCCATAGAGCCAATTATGGGAGAGGCAGTTCTAGAAGAATGTGAACCTAGCCCTGATGCATTTGAAGATGCGAGCGACTCCGATCTAGAGTCAATCATTATGGATCCACCTTTTGCATCAGATGAAGAATACTTCTATGAAGTAGAATTTCAACCCCAAAGACACGGAGAGCTTACAAGTGATGTAAGACTAGCCACACATGTGACCCCGAAGGAAGAAGGAAAGAAAAGAAAGAAGAGAGAAGTCACACCAGAAGAGGAAGAATCTTTGTTTGAGGTCCCAGAAAATTTTAAGAAGTATGAGATAGATGACAGGAGAGTCATGATCAGAATGCCTAAGCAAGAGGCGCAATCAGGGGAGGCCTATGATAACAAAGAAACCACCAAGAAAATAGTGGTAGCCCTAGAAGAAGGAGAGGAGAGATGCACGTACATAGGCCATGACCTAACAGAGGAAGAAGAGCATGCATTAATAGCCTTGCTAAGAGAATACAGAGATGTATTCGCATGGAGTTACAAGGATTTGAAGGGTGTTGACCCGGACATATGCTCACACACCATCCCCATGACATCAGATGCCAAACCCTCTAAGCAAAAGCCATACACATACAATGATAACTATGGTGCCAAGATCAAAGAAGAGATAGATAGGCTGGTTGAAGCTGGATTTATCTATGAAATTGAGCACACTGAGTGGGTATCCCCCATTGTAGTGGTGCCCAAGAAAAATGGAAAGCTACGTGTATGCATTAACTTAAAGAAGGTTAATGCAGCCACAATCCGAGATAACTATCCGCTTCCTATCACAGAGCATCTCTTAGAAAGAGTAGCAGGCAAGGAAGTGTACAGCTTCCTGGATGGATTCTCTGGCTACAATCAAGTAGCCATTGCTCCAGAGGATCAACATAAGATGGCTTTTGCCACGGAGTGGGGCATATTTGCCTTTCGGGTAATGCCATTCGGGTTTACTAATGCACCTGCTACCTTTCAACGATTGATGTGTCACGTGTTTAAAGAGTTCCTGAGGAAGAACTTAGAAGTCTATGTTGATGATCTTTGTGCTCATTCCAACATCAGACAAACCCATATTCCTGAACTCAGACAAATCTTTGACAAATGTAGAGAATATCAAGTCTGCCTAAACCCAGAAAAATGTGTTTTCATGGTCAGGCAAGGTAAGATTTTAGGACACATAGTGTCAAAGAATGGCATATCCACCGATGAAGAGAAAGTAAGAGCCATAGCCGAGTTACCTAGGCCAAAGAACGTCAAGGAAGTACAAGCCTTCATGGGGCATTGTGGTTACTACCGACGGTTCATTCATATGTACGCTGTCATTGCAAAGCCCATGTATGGACTTCTGACTAACTTTGAGTGGACTGATGAATGTGAGAATTCCTTCAATGAGCTTAAACCGTGATTATGTTCAGCACCAATCTTAACCACACCAGATTGGAATAAGCCTTTCCATGTTCATGTGGATGCTTCCAATTATGCTATTGGATGTGTACTCGCACAACCTACTGGTGAAGGTAATATGGATCTCCCAATTGCCTATGCCAGTAGACAATTGAATGTAGCTGAACAAAATTATACCACTACGGAGAGAGAAGGACTAGGCATGGTATATGCAGTTAAAAAGTTTAGACATTATTTGCTTGCAAATAAGTTCAAATTTTTTACGGATCACCAAGCTCTACTGTACCTGGTAAACAAGCCATGCAATACAGGAAGATTAGTAAGATGGTTTCTCTTGCTAATGGAATACGACTTCGAGGTTGTGGTAAGGAAAGGTAGGACTCACTTGCGAGCAGACCATCTCTCTAGACTCACATCAGGGGAAGCCCCACAAGGAGTGTCAGATGACCTTCCTGATGCTTACTTGTTTAATTTGGAAGTGGTGCCACAGTGGGCTAAGCCACTAGTGCCAGTATTGACATATGGGCCTAACCACCCAGTAATAAACACACAGGATAGAGAGGTAGTAAAAGCCCAAAAGTATCACATCATGGCAGGAAGTATGTACAAGCACACAGATCAAGGGATTTTGGCTTGTTGTGTGGAAGAGGATGAGTACGCTAAATGGTTGCAATTAGCACATGTAGGTGCATTAGAGCAACACTATTCAAGGCAACGAACCCTACAGACACTAAGAAGACTCGGAGTGCATTGGCCAACGATGGAAGCTGATGTCCAAAAGTTGTGCAAGGAATGCCCAATCTGCTGCACTAAACCACCTGTGGAACATGCCACTCTTTATCAAGTGTCCATAGTGCCAGATTGGAGTGAACCACTAGTATCCTTCCTGAGGACAAAAACATTCCCTCAAGACATGACGCTTGCTAGGAAAAGGAGTTTAGAACAAGAAGCCCAGGATTACTCACTCATTGGTGATAATCTATACAAGCGTGGTAAAGATGGTTATCTGAGACTATGTGTCCATGAAAGTGAATATCTCAAGATCCTGGAAACTGCTCACCAAGGAGTAGCAGGAGGACACTTTGGACCAGATCGTGTGATCAAGGCAATACTCTTTGCGGGCTTTTGGTGGCCAACCCTTCACATGGATGCACATACCTATGTGAAATGGTGTGATGTCTGTCAGCGAACTCAGTATCCTATACGCAAAGACGAGATGCCACTGAAACCTATGATGGGTGGACGTGCATTCTCTAAGTGGGGAATAGACTTCGTAGGTCCTATTAATCCCCCAGCTAAGGGTTCCCATGCTGAATATATCATTGTTGCCACGAACTATCTAACCAAGTGGGTAGAGGTGAAAGCCACAACGAAGAACGATGCTCAAACAACAGCTAAGTTTTTATTTGAGAATGTGTTCACTAGATACGGGCTACCTATAGAGCTAGTTAGTGACAGAGGCACTCACTTCTTGAATGAAGTTATTGAAAATCTGCTCCAGGAATTCTTGGTAGTACATAAGAAGTCTGCCCCCTATCACCCTCAAGCAAATGGCCAGGCTGAGAGCACCAATAAGATCTTATGCAATGTACTGATGAAATTAGTGAACAATAAACACTCTGATTGGGACAAATAGCTACACCATGCTGTTTGGGCATATCGAGTGGCCTACAAAACGGTACTCCAAGCCACCCCCTTTCAGATGGTATTTGGCCAAAATGCAGTGTTACCATTGGATTTCTTAATACCTACATTGAAAGTAGCACAAGAGCATGAATGGACGGGTCATGAACTCTCCTCAAGACTTTTTGACCTTGAACGATTAGGAGAAACAAGACTGAGAGCGGCTGCAGGGATATATGCAGCTAAGAAACGACAGAAGGCATACTTTGATGCCCACGTTAAAGATAAAGGTTTGAAGGCAGGCGACCTAGTACTAGTCTACACTTTGAAACAACATGCAAGGAAACTGGAGAAGAGAGGCTATGGACCCATGATTATAAACAGAATCTCAACAAGTTGAGCAGTGCAACTAGCCACATTAGAAGGCGACATTCTCCCAAGCTACATTAGCGGATGCAGGGTCAAGTTGTATCAGGAACCTCTCACAGAGGAAATGCTAAGCCGACTCAACACTGCTAAGAAACGCAAAGAAGAAGAAAAGCGAATTCGAGAAGAAGCTCAAGCAGAAGCTTTAGAGCGAATACGGAGAATGAAATTAAGAAGGCAGGGTAGAGAGCAACCTAGGACAGATGCATATGCAGATCAAGGATATCACATGGCTATGTGTGAAGTTTCAAGCATCAGCTCTCATAGGATAATTGATCGACGTCCTTTTATAACCTTAGATATAGGACAAGGAAAGGGTGCAAGGACAGTAAGAGCCTTGATTGACTCAGGTGCAGCCACTAGTGCTGTTAAATTGTCTTATTGTCAAGATTTGAAGTTAATTGTCAATCCTATTGAAGCATATCTCGTAGGATTGGGAGGTGTGGAAACCCCTTGCATGGGCGAGGTGGAACTTCCCCTCTATGTTCAAGACGAAGCAATGACAGTCAAAGTACTAGTGTGTCAAGATGAGGACCTCACTGAGCCTCTTGTCTTGGGTCAGGACTGGATCTATGATCATGCAGTCAACCTAAACCTAAGAAGTGGACTTCTTCAGGTATGGGTAATCATAGTCGAATTACAGTTGAACTGGACAATGACGCACACAAGGAACTAGGTAAGTGTTGGCACACAAAGCAACAAAGGAATCATGCACAATACGGCAACAAGGCCAGATCATTTTTTCCCATAGATTATGTACAATTCAAGTGATTTTAATCACTACACGAACATTGTAAATCCCGTTTTTGGTAGATTAGACTCCATTTTGTGCAAGCCGAGGAGTCCTCGAGCTTGAGGAGTATTAGAAGTACCATCGTACCAATTTTCATAATTTTTAGACTTCGTTTGAGCCCTCAAATAAGCCCTGGAACCTAATTTTTAACTAGGCCGGACACTAGGTCTGGACAGGGCCAAAAGCTAGTCAAAAACTATAAAAAGAGCTAGAGAGCTCATTTTTGAGGTTAGATTATAATTGAAACGAACTTGTAAGAGCATTTTGAAAGTAATCTAAAAGCTCCATTGATTCTCACTCTTTGTCTTGCCGTGTGTGCGCGTGTGTGTGTATGTGTGTGCATGCTAGTGTGCTTCTCACTCACGCACTTGTGCCGCCACTTGCTCGAGGTCTTCATACCATCCTCACGTCTTCCCGGATTGACATTAAAGGAGGTGCTACTCATCATTGAGCTACACCAAATTTTTGGCGCCGTTGCCGGGGATCGAGCTTTGAGGACGAGCGTGTGATGGTAAGATGTAGAGTTGACGCGTTGGAGTTGTAGGTATTTTCTTCACTCTCATCGATTTTCTTTTACTTTCTTCACCATCATCATCATCACCATCTCCCACGTCCATCTCCATCATCGCGAAAATTTCAGTTTTTTGGACTATATCCCCTCCTCCACCTCATTTCCCTCATTTCACTTGTGAGAGAGAGCGAGAGAGCGAACTTGCATGTGCTGTTTTTGCATGTTTTTCTGAGCTATTTTGCAGGTTTTTGCTGTATCATCATCCCCAGCAGTGTGCGCAGGTACGACAGGCTCTGCACAGGTCCCGGGGCGACAATCTCTGTCTATCGCGACAGACAGAAAATCTTAAAATTTTGTGAATGCATGATTAGAACTGTAACCTACACCTTGAGGGCACTCTAGATCACTAGAAGTTTTTCAAAAATTTGCATTTTTTCTGTCTATCGCGACAGACACCATCTATCGCGACAGACACTGTCTATCGCGACAGACACCGTCTATCGCGACGGATAGAATTTCACGACAGACACTGTCTATCGCGACAGACACCGTCTATCGCGACAGACAGAATTTCACGACAGATAGCGTCTATCGCGACAGACACCGTCTATCGCGACAGACAGAAATCCACGACAGACAGCGTCTATCGCGACAGATACCGTCTATCGCGACAGACAGAATTTCACGACAGATAGCGTCTATCGCGACAGACACCGTCTATCGCGACAAACAGAAATCCACGACAGACAGCGTCTATCGCGACAGACACCGTCTATCGCGACAGACACCGTCTATCGCGACAGACAGAAATCCACGATAGACACTGTCTATCGCGACAGACATCGTCTATCGCGACAGACAGCCCCCACGATAGATTGTGTCTATCGCGACAGACACCGTCTATCGCGATAGACAGGCATTTTCGGCAAAAAATTAAGGTGTGAATTTTTGGAAATTTAGGCTAAATTTTGGGCATATTTGCACTCTCAAGTACTCATATACTTACAAAGGCCTTAGAAAATGCATTAAAACCCCTGAAAGGATCTGTTTGTCTAGTTAACCCCCTAAACCCTGAACGGTCATAACTTTTTCATACGAAATCCATTTTCTGAGCTCTAGGGCTTGTCGGAAAGCTCGTGACATATACTACACGCCCTCAACTGTTTTTTATAAGAATAACGCGTTGATTTTCAGATAGGATATTTGGAAGTTGACACACAGAGGCGTAGAAACACCAAGGGAGCTCTAGAGGAAATTTCTAGCAATACAAAAGGGGGGGACAAGGGTCATTAACAAAGTGTCTGAAATAATTTGTTTGTCAAGTGAAAGGTCTACTTAAAGCTAATCTTGGGATTTATGCAGGCCTATTGAGAAGCAACTGAGAGTATCCAAGCAACGGTGTGGCGCACGCTTGAGAATCAACTTCTCGAGCACTAAAGAGCAAGGTTCGGCAAGAAAGGTCGGAATATTCTCAACTCCTCTTCGTCAATTCCTAGCTTAGGCTAAGAACGATTAGAAGTAGGAGTAAGTCAGGGCGACGATAGGCCACTATCAAATTGAAGACTACCTAAAAGCTCAAGTTCAAGCTAAAAACTTAATCTCTGTACTGTCGACAACATAAAGGAAAGAACCTAACGTGGAACGATCAACCTGAAAGTACGAAGAACATTCAAGTATTCCTGACGACGTAATAGCAGACAAGACTTTAAACACGAGGAATAACTAAAAAGAATCAAGTGACTGGTACCAATTGATCGACAACGAGGTTGTACTCTGGGCGAAGAACTGTGCTACTTAGACAGGCATATGAACCTTAGATCAGGACGACACCTAGTAAGAGAGAGACAAAGCCTTAGGTCTTCAGAGGCTAGTGTCAATCACACTGCAAGGTCCTGGGCCGAGCAGTTGAGCCACCAATCGAACTACCCTAGCTCTGAGACCAGTGAGTCAGAGATGTCTCAAGGCATGGACAGACCTACGGGAAGTTCAGGAGTGCCTTACTTATACAGGGTGGAAGGTCCTTACAAAACGCAGTTGGAATACCTTAGGACCAACCGATTAGGTGCGAGCATCTATGAGGACGGCCTAGGAAGATCAGTGGTCCAGATTAAAAACCCTGACCAATCCATAGGACTAGAGCACCCAGCTGTCAAGTTTGAAAACGGTGCATACCTGGACAAGGAAGGAACCATATACGTAGTCACCAGTCATCCAGATAGGACATATGAATTTGGAAATGTAATTTCAGAAGCGGACTTAGGTGACTTGGAACAAGGGAACATGGGTGCGGAACCTAGAACCCCTCGAGGTAAATCAGTTCTCACTAGGATTATCACGCCTGAGTGGGTCCCCCAAGATAACAAGTGCATAGATTTGCTTCTCAATCGAGAAACGGACGAAGCCTTTTGGAGATATAAACCGGATCACCCAACTGATATAGGAACAATCATGATCTATGAGTTTAAGGATCCGGATAGCCCAGGCAGAGTGACCTACCTAGATCATGCTTCAGAACGGATCTTTGTGGTGACAGAAAATGATAGGCATGCTTACACTTGGAAGGGTGAATTTATTTTCCCTCAACCAAGATCAAATGTATCCTACGGTCACCCTGGGGCTGGAACTTCCCAAGCTCATGGTACGCAAAGAGACAGAAGTAGAGATAGACCAGAAGTAAGTTTTGCCAACCCAGTGGGCAGAGAAAGAACGAGAACAGAGACGAATAGGGTAGAACCTGAGATGCATAGAGCCCACAGGAACCAAAGAAATGTAGATGGATTCCCTCTGCCGAGGCCTAGAGAGCACACAAGAACTTTGAGACCCACCCAGCTAGTTAAGTCCATGAAGAATTACTTTGACGGCACAGGAGATCCCTATGATCATGTGGCGGAATTCAAGCAAGTCTTGAGAGCTGAACAAGTGGAAGATCTGTTCACGCAGTACAATGCCTTCGGTCTAACCCTTAGGAACACAGCACGTACGTGGTTTCAGCCATTAGATGAACGCCAGTTCAGGAGCATAGACCAACTCCTAGAGGCTTTCATCGTAGAGTTCTCTAAGAGTGGCATAAGACACAACACCTCCTCACTGATTCACAGCTTCAAGCAAACCCCTCAAGAGACTGTGAGACTTGCAGGAAGAAGATTTAGACAATATCTTGAAAGGTGCCCTATTTCGGAGCTACCCACATCTGCTAAACAAGTAGCCTTATTCCTTGACGGATTGCTGAGTCCAAAATTGAGATCCTACGTGTATCTGAAAGACCCTAGGACTATAGAAGAGTGTGTACGTATGTGCATTGACATTGAAGATAACCTAGGAGAAGAGCTAGAGCTGTCCAAAATCTACAAAGATTCAGATAGTGCATCTAGTCACTCTTCCACACAATCCACGTCAATTGAGGAACTCGCAGAGAAAGTGGCCCAGAAATTAGGTGTAACTAGCAAACAAATCCCAAGGTTTGCCCCAGTGAAAAGATGCTATACTTGCGGCGGTGACCATATGGCGAACGTCTGTCCCATTATGGCTCAACCCCAAGTAAACCCTAGTAGCCAGTACTGCACCATAGAACGGAGATACACCAACCACACCGCACAAGATTGCCCATACAACAAGCAAGCTGTTAGGCAACCCTACCCTCAGCCCTACCAACAAGGCAGATACCAGAACCAGTACCCTCCACAACCATATGGCAGGCCACAACAAAATTTCCAACCTCAATATCAAAACCAACAAAGGCCTCAGCCTGTGCTAGCACAACAACCCCCAGCCCCAGCTAATGTGATTCCGGTAAAGTATACTGTTGCAGAAGAAAACCTGAATAGAGCTATAGTCCCTGTAACATCCTTGATCTCTGAAAATGACCCAAGTGATCATAGCTTTGATTCTACCCATGTGGATAGTCCCCAGGCTTACTACATGCAGTCTCCAGAACATGGTGAGTCCTATTATAGCGAAGAGATAAACGAACCTAGTTGGGAATCAGATTACACGAACGTCATGTATGCAAACCCCAATCCTAGGCCTCAATCTAGGCAAGTAAGACCTCCATTCCCAAGAGGACCGTGCTACAGATGCCAAGGAGATCACCTCATTCGTGATTGTCCCTTGCCTCCGCCCACACAACCTCAGTCCTTGACTATCCAAGGCTTCTGCCAAGACTGCGGAAAAGAGCATCTCTTACGAGATTGCCCAAAGAACCCCAATAGCATGCCAAAAATCACCCCTATCAACGTTGTTGGGTTAGTGGTAGACTCCTCAGGAAGTGTCACTTCCACTACACCAGTACAGGTAGTCACTAGGGCTCAGGCATTGCAGCAAAACCAAGGGGTAGGCCAGGAAAAGAGCCCAGATGCTAGCGATACTGAGAGCCAAAATAAAAAAAGAACAAGAGCTTGGAGAGATAGCCACGAACGCATGAAAAGGCAGTGGGCAAAGAAGATGAGTGAACTTGAGGAAAGTCTACGAGAAACCAAGGCTAAAATCATAGAGATCACATCTCAACCGCACTCTCACACATTCCCACCGCTACCATCCCCATCACCCTCCATCCCTTCACCCTCTAAGACAGCCCACGTAACCCACCCACCACCCCAAACAGGATCGGTATTAGCTGATCCCACTCCCGAAGACATAGACATGATGCTTAAAGCATATCAGGCCAGAATCCAAGAAGGGCCAAACGTCACGGATCATGACAAGTGCTATCCTAGAGCTGACCTAGAGATAGAAAGAACCAAACTATGCGCGAAAATGGTCGCATTGGCTCAGACTATGTTTGAAGCCAGTTGCCTTTTCAATTACTCAGGCCCTGCCAAAACGCAATTACACTTGGATGGATTCCTAGAGAAGTTAGAGAGGATAATTGCAAGATCTGACAAGGAAGAAAAAAATCAAGACCAAGAAAAAGCAAGCAAAAACAGGAATCATTCCCAATCAGAAGTGTATGTGGCCAATGCCCCTAAACCGGACAACTTTCCCTCCTTAGAAAGAATAGAGAGGCCAATAGCACAGCCAGAAAAGGAACCTACCCCTCAAAGGAAGGAAAGGGCAAGAGAACGGATAAGCCAGCCTCTTCAGGAAGCCCATGTGCCTCCTCAAGAAGCTTATCTTCCCCCCCAAAAGGCAGATGAGCCTCCCTCGAAAGCTCAAGTACCTCCACAGGTTGCCTACATTCCTTCTCAGGGAATGTGTGAGCCTGTTCGGAAAAGTAATAGAATAAGTAATCCTCCCCAAGAAGCTTGTGCTCCAGTCATTTGTGAGAACGAGGAGAGAGTCAACAATAGAATCAGCCCTCCTTCACAGGTTGCTTATGCGCCCAATTCTACGGAGCCAGACACTTCTTCTTCTATGAATCGGTTTGCACCAGACTTCCTACGAGAGATTCAAGAAGACAAATGGGATAACGAAAGCGAGGTCGCCCCTCCTTTTGAACTTGTGGACGATGCACACGACCAATTCCCACAAGACATCCCATCTATTTACGGGGAGCATGAGAGTGTTCAGTCTCATGAGAGATTAGACTTTGAGTCTAATTCCATACAAGAGCTACCCCACTTCACAGGCCCATGGGAAGCAAAGTCCACATGTATGAGAGCACCCACAGTCTTGGTAAGGAACGACGACTCAGTCATACCTAGGAACACAGAGGTAGTGAAGAACACTAACGTGCAGTGTAATCTCAAGTTAGAAGAACTACTCAAGGTTAGACCTGAATTATGGAAACATGTAGCCAAACAAGTACCAGAGATAGCAAAACCTCGTTCCCAGGTAGGATCCCATAGGACAGTGCCAGAAATTCCCTTGGATAAGATAGGGGATATGTGTGAAGGTGAAGAAGGGAACACCTATCTGCCCATCACCTACCAGGAGTACACCACCAAGGCAATTTTGGACTCAGGTGCAGGAGTTGCAATTGCCACAACCTCCTTATGGAAACGTTGGGGCAAGCCGGCACTCAAGCCGACGAGAATGAAATTGCAGATGGCCGATGGTCACATAGAGAGACCCATAGGATTGCTAGAAGGGATAACTCTCACCACTTGTGGTGTCGAGTTTGAACATAGTTTTGCTATATGTGACTTCAGTAAAAATCATGCCTATGAGATGATTTTGGGAAGACCATTTATGCGACAATTGCAAGTGGTACAGGATTGGGGAACCAACTCCTTGTATTTGCAACACTTGGGTGTTACGACCAAAGTCAATCTCAAGGATTATTCTCATAGAGATGTCCCTCCTATCCAATGGAATCCCATCCATAGAGCTAAAGAGGACACAGAATCGGTGCATTCCATAGGGTCTGGATCCTCATGGATGCATGAAGACACCCACTTATGGATGTGCAAGGTAGCAGTAGAGGAAGAGAAGAGAGAGAAAGCCAGAGAGGTAGGTGCGAAAGAAACCCATAGATCAATCCAAGACCCAGCCTATGCACCTGTAGTTTTCCCAGACGAAGAATTTGAACCTCATGGCTGGGCGGAAATTTTAGCAACAATGGACGTAGCCATCAATGAAGAACAATGGACACCTCACTGTGATGAGGATGGCTATGATATTTCAGTCTTCTCCATAGAGCCAATCATGGGAGAGGCAGTTTTAGAAGAATGCGAACCTAGCCCTGATGCATTTGAGGATGCAAGTGACTCCGATCTAGAGTCAATCATTATGGATCCTCCATTTGCATCAGATGAAGAATACTTCCATGAAATAGAATTTCAACCCCAGAGGCATGGAGAGGTTACAAATGATGTAAGATTAGCAACGCATATGACCTCTAAGAAAGAAGGAAAGAAACGAAAGAAGAAAGAAGTCTCACCAGAGGAGGAAGAGTCTTTGTTTGAGGTCCCAGAAAATTTTAAGAAGTATGAGATAGATGATAGGAGAGTCATGATAAGAATGCCTAAACGAGAAGCACAATCAGGAGAGGCCTATGATAACAAAGAAACCACCAAGAAAATAGTAGTGGCCATAGAAGAAGGAGAGGAGAGATGCACGTATATAGGCCATGACCTAACAGAAGAAGAAGAGCATGAATTGATTGCCTTGCTAAGAGAATACAGAGATGTATTCGCTTGGAGTTACAAGGATTTGAAAGGGGTTGACCCGGACATATGCTCACACACTATTCCCATGACCTCAGATGCTAAACCCTCTAAGCAAAAGCCTTATACATATAACGATAATTACGCCGCTAAGATCAAAGAAGAGATAGATAGACTGGTCGAAGCTGGATTTATCTATGAAATTGAGCACACTGAATGGGTATCCCCCATCGTAGTGGTGCCCAAGAAGAATGGCAAGCTGCGTGTGTGCATTAACTTGAAAAAGGTTAATGCCGCCACGATTCGAGATAACTATCCGCTTCCCATCACAGAACATCTCTTAGAAAGAGTGGCAGGCAAGGAAGTGTACAGCTTCCTTGATGGATTTTCTGGCTACAATCAAGTAGCCATAGCTCCAGAGGATCAGCATAAGACAGCCTTTGCCACAGAATGGGGCATTTTTGCTTTTAGAGTAATGCCATTTGGGCTTACCAATGCACCAGCCACCTTCTAGAGGCTGATGTGCCATGTGTTTAAGGAGTTCCTGAGGAAGAGTTTAGAAGTCTATGTTGATGATCTCTGTGCTCATTCCAATGTTAGACAAACCCATATTCCTGAACTCAAACAAATCTTTGACAAATGTAGAGAATATCAAGTCTGCCTGAACCCCGAAAAGTGTGTTTTTATGGTCAGGCAAGGCAAGATCCTAGGACATATAGTGTCAAAGAATGGCATATCTACTGACGAAGAAAAAGTGAGAGCCATAGCGGAGTTACCTAGGCCAAAGAATGTCAAGGAAGTACAAGCTTTCATGGGGCATTGCGGTTATTATCGACGATTTATACACATGTATGCTGTCATTGCAAAGCCCATGTACGGACTTCTGACAAACTTTGAGTGGACGGATGAATGTGAGAATTCCTTCCAAGAGCTTAAACGAAGATTATGTTCAGCACCAATCTTGACCACACCAGATTGGAATAAGCCATTCCATGTTCATGTTGATGCATCCAATTATGCTATTGGATGTGTGCTGGCACAACCTACTGGTGAAGGTAATATGGATCTTCCAATTGCCTATGCCAGTAGACAATTGAATGCAGCTGAACGGAATTACACCACCACAGAGCGAGAAGGATTAGGCATGGTGTATGCGGTTAAGAAATTTAGACACTATTTGCTTGCAAATAAGTTTAAATTTTTTACGGACCATCAGGCTTTGTTGTACCTAGTAAACAAGCCATGCAATACAGGAAGATTAGTGAGATGGTTTCTCTTGCTAATGGAATATGACTTTGAGGTTGTGGTAAGAAAAGGTAGGACTCACTTGAGAGCAGATCATCTCTCTAGGCTCACATCGGGAGAAGCCCCACAAGGAGTGTCAGATGACCTTCCTGATGCTTACTTGTTTAATTTGGAAGTGGTGCCGCAGTGGGCCAAGCCAATAGTACCAGTATTGACATACGGGCCTAATCATCCAGTGGTAAACACACGGAATAGAGAGATCGTAAAAGCTCAAAAGTATCACATCATGGCCGGAAGCATGTACAAGCACACAGATCAAGGGATCTTGGCTTGTTGCGTAGAAGAGGATGAGTACGCTAAATGGTTGCAATTAGCACATGTAGGTGCGTTAGAGCAACACCATTCAAAACAACGAACGTTGCAGACTCTAAAGAGATTCGGAGTGCATTGGCCAACTATGGAAGCGGATGTCCAAAAGTTGTGCAAGGAATGCCCAATCTGTTGCAATAAACCACCTGTGGAACATGCCACTCTCTATCAAGTATCCATTGTGCCAGATTGGAGTGAACCTCTAGTATCATTCTTGAGGACAAACACATTCCCTCCAGACATGACTCTGGCAAGAAAAAGGAGTTTAGAACAAGAAGCCCTGGATTACTCACTCATTGGTGATAATCTATACAAACGCGGTAAGGATGGTTACCTGAGACTGTGTGTCCATGAGAGTGAATATCTTAAGATCTTGGAAACTGCTCACCAAGGTGTAGCAGGAGGACACTTTGGACCAGATCGGGTAATCAAGGCAATACTATTTGCGGGCTTCTGGTGGCCTACCCTTCACATGGATGCACATACCTATGTGAAACGGTGTGATGTCTGTCAGAGGACTCAGTATCCTATACGCAAAGATGAGATGCCCCTGAAACCTATGATGGGTGGACGTGCATTCTCTAAGTGGGGAATAGACTTCGTAGGTCCTATTAATCCCCCAGCTAAGGGTTCTCATGCGGAATACATCATTGTGGCAACAGATTATCTCACCAAGTGGGTAGAGGTAAAAGCTACAACCAAGAACGATGCTCAAACAACTGCCAAATTCTTGTTTGAGAATGTATTCACGAGATATGGACTACCTATAGAGCTTGTAAGTGATAGAGGCACTCATTTCTTAAATGAAGTAATTGAAAATCTACTCCAAGAATTCTTGGTAATACACAAGAAGTCTGCCCCTTATCACCCTCAAGCTAATGGACAAGCTGAGAGCACTAATAAGATTTTATGCAATGTACTGACGAAATTAGTGAACACTAAACGCTCTGATTGGGACAAACAGCTACACCATGCTGTTTGGGCATACCGAGTGGCCTACAAAACGGTACTCCAAGCCACCCCCTTTCAGATGGTATTCAGCCAAAACGCTGTGCTACCCTTGGACTTCCTAATCCCTACATTGAGAGTAGCACAAGAGCACGAATGGACAGGTCATGAGCTCTCATCTAGGATCTTTGACCTTGAACTATTAGGAGAAACAAGACTGAGAGCCGCCGCAGGAATATATGCAGCCAAGAAGAGACAGAAGGCATATTTTGATGCCCATGTGAAGGATAAGGGCTTGAAAGCAGGAGATCTAGTCTTAGTCTATACACTAAAACAACAAGCGAGGAAGCTAGAAAAGAGAGGCTACGGACCTATGATCATCAATAGGATCTCCACAAGCGGAGCAGTACAATTGGCCACATTAGAAGGTGATGTCCTCCCAAATTATATTAGCGGTTGCAGAGTCAAGTTATATCAAGAACCCCTCACGGAGGAAATGCTAAGCCGACTCAACACTGCTAAGAAACGCAAAGAGTGAAGAAAAGCGCATTCGAGAAGAGGCTCAAGCAGAGGCTTTAGAACGCATCAGAAGGATGAAGTTACGCAGACAAGGCCGAGATATGACTACAACAGTTGACCATGCAGATCAAGGATATCCCATGGCCATGTGTGAAGTTGCAGGAACAAGCTCGAGTAGAATAATTGATAGACGTCCTTTCATAACCATAGATATAGGACAAGGAAAGAGTGCAAGGACCGTAAGAGCCTTGATTGACTCAGGTGCGGCCACTAGCGCTGTTAAGTTGTCTTACTGTCAAGAGTTACAGTTAACTGTCCATCCTGTGGAAGCATATCTCATAGGATTGGGAGGCGTGGAAACCCCTTGTATGGGCGAGGTGGAACTTCCCCTCTACATTCACGATGAGGCAATGACCGTTAAAGTACTAGTGTGTCAAGATGAGGATCTCACTGAACCTCTCGTCTTGGGTCAAGATTGGATCTATGACCAAGCAGTCAATCTAAACCTAAGAAGTGGACTTCTCCAGGTTTGGCTCAATCATAGTCGAGTTACAGTAGAATTAGACAATGGAGCACTCAAGGAGCTAGGAAAGGCACAGACTCCTGGTCCTTCCAGGGGTACACATGAAGATGACCATGCTGTTCTTGTTCAAAACCCTGTGTTGCAGAGGAATGACATTTGCAAAAAAGGAGTCAGGGATGCAACGGATCTCCCTTCTTTTCCAAAGGCCAGAAGGAGGCAGCAACCAAAGGCGGATCACAAGCAGAAGAAGCAGAGAACTACTTATGTCCGAGATCAAAAATACCTGCGCAGCAGAATGTCCCAGCAAATAAACCAGGTGTGGGTGCGGAAAGGCGAACGACCGGGTGCACCACCGTCAACTACGCGGGCAAAGCCTCTTATTAGTAACCAACAACACGATGCTAATAAGGAGTCTTTCAGAAATTCTTCTGCTAAAGTAAAATCTATTTGGGTGCCCAAGAAGTCGATGAAGGCAAGCCCACAATCTAGCCAAATTTGGGTGCCTAAGGCTTGCTTGAGGGCACAAGTAGCTACGCCAAGGCCACAACCTATGCAGCATAACCCATCTACGAGTACAACCAGAATTCCCTCGTGCTCAACACTTAGGAACACACCAAGACCCATGAGCATGCATGTAATCACTTATAAGTGGGTCCCTAAAAGGTCCCATTCCCAAACAGCGACACCGACACAGCTCTCTAGAGTCTCTACGAAACCGAAAGCAAAGCCCATCCACTGCATTTGGCAGTCTAAGACCTGTAATAAACCCCCGACCCCAATTTGTAAATTCACCCCACTTACTAACGGCATTAGTCTCCTAGGAATACACAAACGTTAACTACACTCACTGTCTTCGTGCACTTACTAACCACTAACTCATCATCTGCCTCATGTTAATGTTGTAACGGGGACAGCAACGGATTTACTATGTCCATTACGATGTTAACACATGCTTCTATATTCTCACAGAATCAGAAGGCAAGCAGTAAAATGGCAGAAGCGACAGGTTCGGGCTCACAAGTGGGAATACTTACTGCGGGAATTGATGTGGATAGTATACCCGTGGATGTGCCCCCGACGGAACGACCAGTGGAGATGCTACACCTTCAGCAACTCCCGGTGCCAGATCCACCTACAGGCATCACGGAAAGAGTTCATGCCAATTCTCATTGGTTCAATGGCATGCCCGGTCCATTAGGTGAGGCCAAGTATATCTGGGAGTCTAAATGCGAGTATGACAGATCATGGGTGCGATTCCAATTTTTCTCCAAGGAGTTCGAGACTCTACAGAACACACAAGATCTACAGATCATATGGCAACGAGCAGGATTGGCGGAATATTTTGAAGCCCCACTACCTAAACCCGATCTCCTCCGATGTTATTATCTGGTCTCCACATTACAAGCTCATGAAGATAAGGACCAACCCGGATCATTTGTTCTCCCCTCACTGCTGGGCAACAACGAGTTAAAGAGGTTTGAACTTACTGTGGAGCTGGTGAGTGATGCTTTAAATATGCATGGCACGCATGTACCCTCAGAAAAGGATGCTCTCGTTCCCACCAACATGAAGGACAGGAAACTAGTGAAGCTGAAAGACATGGGAGCACTCACCCCAAATGTGTCCATCCCTCTCCGAATGTGCATGCAACACTTCGCCTTCCCCGGTCAAGATCGATTCACGCAACCACACAAGAAGATCTGGTTTGCTCTCTACTTGGCGGAAGCAGGTGCGTTACCTATTAAGCTACCAGTGTGGATTATAGATCAGTTGTATGAAGCAAACAAACGGGCATCTAGGAAATTAGTGGTGAACGGATGCTGTGCACTCACACGCATCATTTATCGATGCTTGGCATATGATGTCCCCATTGAGCGTGCCTTAACTTGGGCACAACTACAAATGTTTAAAAGGCTCAAGACATCCACACATCAGTCCAAGCGCATGAGGGGCGCGATCCCTTGCGTCCAGACACGGGAAGTCCTGACTACTCCTGAGGCATCACCATTAAGAGAGGGCACGGTACCTCCCTTTACCATTAGGATACCCAGGTCGGAATCCGACACTACGACACAACCTACCCCATCGGCTCCTCCTGTCACACCTGAGTTCGAATTTGCGGCCACTGGAGAGGCTGAAGGACTGGACCCCCAGGATTTCGAAGCATTCCTACAAAGCACACAATTCTCTGATGTGGAGTTTTATTCAGAGGCAGAGGAGCAGGGCACATCCTCACGAAGAAGAAGAAAGTCTACAGACGGTAGACATGTCCATTGGAGTGACGCTCAGCAAAGTCAACAACACGGACACCCGGAAGAAGAAGAAGCGTATTAAGAAGAGACCACTGAAGCCCCAGCATATACAGCAGAACTCCGAAGGTTGTATCAGATTATGGAAAGAGTGCGATCGCAGCAGTTACTCACTGAATAGAGCAGCAGAGTACTTATGACTCAGTTGTTGGAAGAAGCGGGAGTTGACTCAGAGTACAGGGAAGGTCTCTTATTGATGGCAGAAACATATGGAGTTGTGGAAGCTGTGCGCATTGCCATTCAGAGGCCTTCAGTTCAATATGACCCACGAAGGTTCCAGACACGACCTCGCCCAGGTAAAAATATACAAATTCCCGTTACAGTTGCAGAAGAGCCGACTACTACACCTGAAACTATCAGAACAACCTCCCAGACAGCTAGCCAACAGCACCCAGCCACCCATGAGGAGTCCACCGAACCACTACCACCTACTCCCCCACCATCACCTCCTAGAAGAGAAACAGTAGAAACCACATCGACTACTCAACCCACCGACCCCACCTTCATCTTCCGTACTCCGATCTCCAGTGCCACCCTATTCTCTACCACTGATAATCCTATCTTCGAAGACAACCCCAACACTACACAATCCGCCGAACCCCTCCTAGACCCTGCCCTAGGGCAACCATCCCCAACGCCCTCAGCCACGGGTCATCCTGACCCTAGATCTACATTCATGGGCTTCCCTGCTACCACGCAACCCTTTCAGCCCTCCTCAAACGTACGACCTCAACCCCCGATATCCCTCTCTCCATTTCTACAATCCCTCCAGGACATCTTTGCTAGGGCTTTTCAACCAGGCCCTCAACCATTCCCTGTCTTTTCAGCTCCCCACCCCACTTCACATCTATTCACCACTTCCACACACACACCACCTACCATACCAGTGTATATGGCAGGCCCCACACTAACACCCACTCCTGAAGGGATGGACATTTCACCACCCACGGCACCTCCACCCACGGTTTCACCTCCTCCCATTCCCCCTCCACCAATTTCACCCACACACACAACTTTCGTAGACACATCATTCACTGTCTCCCTTCCCCAATTCCCTTCCCATGCATCTTCCACGGTAAACACCCCCCACTCATCTATAGGTAATGCATTGGACACCATGTTGGCTTGTATATCAAATTTAAGAACAGATTACATTCAGTTCCAGCAACAAAACGCACGCCTGCAAGAGCACTCAGCGACACTACAGCTCCGCCTTGCGGTACTAGAAGAGGAGAACGCTCGCCTCCACACACAGTTCCAAACCCTCCAAGACGCCCATAATATATTGGAGGTACAGCTACAGAACGTAGATCAAGAAGCAGTGCAGGTGGTAGAAGGTCACCTACGGACACAGCTGGAACGCAACTCAAAACTTCAGCGAAATATGGCGCTACTTAAACGCCATCTTGCGGCTGCTCAGGAAGAGAACAGACGACTGCAAATACAAAATCAAGAGAACCTGGAGGCAGCTATTGAGAGCACACCGGGGGCACCCATTAGTCCATCCAAGTTTCAAGCAGTGACCCCCGATAATATAAAGATTATATTGGAAGATTATGCCATGTTGCTCGAAGCACATGATAAGCTATCGGAGGAGCTGGGACAACTAAAGCAGGAACACCAACAAGCACCAGCAGCTGCCCCTCCAACCACCCCCTCTGCGGCTTCGCTTCACACAGACGCAGAGGCCATCAAAGATCTCCAGGAATAGGTAACTGAATTGCAAACACGCCTACTACAATATGAGAGACCATCGTCCCCTCCGGAGGCTCCCACGGACAAAGAAGTTGTGCAAATTCCTGTGGAACAAACGTTTGATGAAGAATATGATCCGCAACCATTCCCAGGAGGCCAACAAACAGAAGAAGCGCAGGACACGTTTGAGGCACCACGGCCACCATGGTTACGACAAGTGGAGGAAATAGGGACCTCGCATGAAGAGCGCACCGTAGTGCAAAATCAGGCTATGAGGGTCATAGAGGAGACTGTTTTACAATCAGATTACTTCAAGAACTTGTCATCGAGACGCCTGATTCTCTCATCGGAACTCCAGTACAGGCCATATTATATTATCTTGGCTGATTATAATGCAGAAATACAAAGAGTCACGGGTCAGATTCCTACTTTTGCGACCCAATTTCAACCCGAAGACCTTCCTCCAGAGGTGCGAAAAGGCAAGATTCGTCAACAAACATGGCGTCAGAAACTTTTAGAGACTTATCCAGAAATGCTACGCACATGGAACAACGCGCCGTTGCACCTCCTGTACAACCCATGCTACGGTCCAGTTTCTCGCTGCAGGTCGTGGAAGGCATTTAATATCAAGGTACAGAACAATGCGCAATGCAAGGAATGGCTGAACTACCCGTACATCGCGCCACCACAAGGACCACCATCGATAGCATATATGATGGGGACCATTCGCCACTGGATGCCGCGCTTGAAGCCCATGCCAGATGTAGCAGCGCAAATGATGCTTAAAATCTTAGATATGATGGAAGTAGTGCTGAAGACCTTTAGAAATGCAGCCGCACCACAGGTACGTCTTCCGGGGTTTAGCAATGGAAATTACGATTTGGTGTATGACATGAGCACCACCCCCAGTATCCGTGTGGCTTACGCTTGGCATGCACGCATCAAGTACCTCCCCGCCTGCTACAAACAGACCTTCGAAGAAATGTTCAGATCAGGTTTCTGGGAGTACCACTCGGAGATTTTCGCACCAAAGCCGACACATCTGCTTCAACTGTTTGCTTGTGAACAAGCAATGTATTCAGAGTACTACACCACCCCGCAACCAGAGACCCCCGGTGCAATAAATTGGGAGGCATTGGAAGCCGATCTAGCAAGAGGCTTAAGGATAGGAGAACATGAACTGGCCACCAATGTCATCCAATATTACATCGACCACCCGCGCGAACAAAGGTCTGTCAGGGGCGACAGACGCTAGGAAGGGGGGAGTGTTGGCACACAAAGCAACAAAGGAATCATGCACAATACGGCAACAAGGCCAGATCATTTTTTCCCATAGATTATGTACAATTCAAGTGATTTTAATCACTACACAAACATTGTAAATCCCATTTTTGGTAGATTAGACTCCATTTTGTGCAAGCCGAGGAGTCCTCGAGCTTGAGGAGTATTAGAAGTACCATCGTACCAATTTTCATAATTTTTAGACTTCGTTTGAGCCCTCAAATAAGCCCTGGAACCTAATTTTTAACTAGGCCGGACACTAGGTCTGGACAGGGCCAAAAGCTAGTCAAAAACTATAAAAAGAGCTAGAGAGCTCATTTTTGAGGTTAGATTATAATTGAAACGAACTTGTAAGAGCATTTTGAAAGTAATCTAAAAGCTCCATTGATTCTCACTCTTTGTCTTGCCGTGTGTGCGCGTGTGTGTGTATGTGTGTGCATGCTAGTGTGCTTCTCACTCACGCACTTGTGCCGCCACTTGCTCGAGGTCTTCATACCATCCTCACGTCTTCCCGGATTGACATTAAAGGAGGTGCTACTCATCATTGAGCTACAGTAAGGTACGAACTCCTGGTCCTTCCAGGGGCGCACATGAAGTTGACTATGCTATTCTTGTCCAAAACTGTATGATGCAGAAAGCTGCTCGTCTCAACAACGAAGTCAAGGATAAGATGGTACTCCATTCTTTCCCAAAGGCCAGAAGGATGCAACGGCCAACGGTAGATCAAATACAGAAGAAGCAGAACACTACCTATGTCGGCGATCAAAAGTACCTGCGCAGCAAAATGTCTCAGCCAATGAAACAAGTGTGGATGCGGAAGGGCGAACACCCGGTTGCCCTCAAGCCAACCACACGGGCAAAGCCTCTTATTAGTAACCAACAACACGACACTAATAAGAAGTCTTTCAGAAGTTCTTCGGCTAACGCGAAGTCTATTTGGGTACCCAAGAAGTCGATGAAGGCTAGCCCACAATCAAGACAAATTTGGGTGCCTAAGGCTTGTTTGCGGGCTCAAATGGCTACACTAAGACCACACCCTATACAGCATGATCCACTCACTTGCACAGCCGATACCCACTCGTTTTCAACACTCAGGAACACACCAAGGCCCATGAACACAAATAGAATCACTTGTAAATGGGTCCCTAAAAGGACTCATTTTCAAGCCGACACCCCTATAAAGCTCTCAAGTTGTAAATCCATGCCCACCTACTAACTACATCACTCTCACACTACATCATTCCACCTAGCTCTTAGGTCTAACCAATCCCTAACTACACACACAAGCACCAAGCACTTACTAACCCCCTAATCTCTCTCGAACCCCATGTTAATGTTGTAGCGGGGACAAAAACGGTTCTATCTTGTCCTTTACAATGTTAACACCTGTTTCTACATTCTCACAGAAGCACGAGGCAAGAAGTAACATGGCAGATACGGCAGGAACTAGCTCTCAGGCAGGCACCATCCCCCAAGTCATGGACCTTGAAAGTCTCCCAGTTGAGGAGGAATTGAAGGAACGCCCAGCGGCATTAAGGGCATTACATGCCATACCAGTTCAGAATCCTCCACAAGGGCACACTATGCCAGTCAGTAAAAACTCTCATTGGTTCAGTGATGTGGCAGGACCCCTAGGTGAAGGCACTTATATGTGGGAGGCCGAGATAGAATTCAATGGGCGTTGGGGCAGGTATCACTTTTTCACCAGGGAATTTGAAAGACTGCAGAATAATGAGGGATTGAAACCTATATGGAAGAAGGCAGGACTCTACGAGTACTTCAAATTCCAATTGCCAAAGCCGGATTTTCTAAGATGCTCTTATTTGATTAGCACCCTTACTCCGAGCAAAGACAAAAAGGGATACAACTCCTTTGTCCTCCCATCTCTCACAAGGGGCAATGAGCTCAAGCGTTTCAGATTGACTATCAACTTGGTAAGGGAAGCTCTGGACATGAAAGGTATGCACATTCCTACGGAGAAAGAGACTATGGTCCCCGACAATATGAAGAATAGGAATCTGACAAAGTTAAAAGACATGGTGGCAATGACGCCTACAATCGCCATTCATTTGCGAATGGTCATGCAACACTTTGCATTTCCCGCCCAAGAGAGGTTCACAATGCCACCTAAAAAGATATGGTTTAGTTTATACTTGGCTGATGCTTTTGATTTGACAATCAACATGCCTCACTGGATTATCGACCAAATCCACTTGGCTCATCAAAGGTGGTATAAAAAACAAAAGTCTGTACTGTACGGATGCTGTGCTCTGACCAGGATTGTGTACAGATGTCTTGCCTATGATGTACCAATGCAAAGGGCACTCATTTGGACCAGGGTACAAGAGTTTCAGCACCGATTATCCTCCGCAGGACCACCATCCAAGAAAATGAGAGGCGCCGTTCAGATGCCCTGCGCACAACCCCGCGGTGCAACATTGACTCTAGAGACCACTCCACGACTTCCAAGGCGGGTGCAACCCTTCACTATCAGATTACCAAGGCACAACACTGACGGACCTAATCTGGTGTTCCCACCCGTACCAACCGACCTAGAGTTTCCTCACGGATTCACTTTAGAAGACTTAAATGATGAGGAGGTAGCCAGAATCATTGAGGCTATTAACGCAGAAGTCGAGGCAGAACAAGCTAGTGGACAACAAACTGCTACAGACCAACCCCATCCCAGACAACCAGAAATTATCGATGTGGAGGGTGAAGAAGAAGAAGGACAAGAGGAGGAACATGATGGACAATCCGAGGAAGAAGAGCAGGAATATGACCAGGAAGCCCTGCAAGTACTTGAAGGTGCCCCCGCTTACACGAAGGCATTGAAGAAGCTCTATGATACCATGAACAGAGTGCAAGAGCAACATAGACTGTCCCTAGCAGCAGGCAAGGCCCTCATGAATCAAATCCTTGAGGAGGAAGGTGTAGACGAGCAATACTGTGCCACCCTTGACATGATATCTGAGGCATTAGGCGTCCCTGAAACGGTGCATACCGCCCTTGCACAAGCACGAAGAACGGAACGAAGATATGGCAGACGCCCCCCTCGAGCAGGAAAGCAGATGAATGTATTAGTATCAGAGCCACAAGGCACATCCACAACCACGGGCACTACACACACTGTGCACGATACTGAAGAGACCCATGTGTCCAGTGCACCCCCATCACCCCCCTTGCCACCCCCGCCTCCCACTCCACCACATTCACCTCCCATTACCAATGTAACAACCACCGTCACTGCCTCCGAGTCCACTGCCATGACTGAAGCACAAACCGCCAATCAACCCACACACCCTCTCAACACCTCCCTTGTATACACCTCCACTAACACTGTAATCCTAATGGCAGCTACTGACATCCCCATTCCCCCACTCACACTTTCGGGTAGTTCATATTCACAACTGCACACACCACTGTACACATTCACCACAATCACTGCACCCACAATTCCACTATTCACAATCACTCCCACTACTGCGTCCACCATGGATTTTATGGACATATCACCCTCCACCGCACCTCTCCCTCCCCCCATACGGCCACAATCTCCCATTCCCCCACCACCCACTTCACCATTTTCCAGCACCGCATTCACACTTCCCTTCCCCTTTCGCTTTCCTTCTGCATTTAACACCCTTCCTGCACCCACCCCCATTAATAATGTATTTAATAACATGTATCAGTGCATGTCTCAGTTACAGCAACACTATCAGCACCTCGATGCTCAGCATACAAGTTTGTTCAGGAGTCATGAAACATTACAAGGAAGATTCATGGACTTAGAGAAAGAAAAGAGGCTCTTACAACAGCAGTTTAGTGCATTGCAAGAACAACATGAGCAATTAGTGGCAAATCCACCGCAGTCAGATGCAGAAGAAAGACAACGAATGGATGATCTGCTACACTCCCAAATCACAGAGAACCTCAAGCTCCGCCGCAACATGGCTCTATTACGGAAGCATATGTCTGCAGCCCTGGAAGAAAATAGACGGCTTCAGACACAAAACGAAGAGAACTTGGAAGTAGCCATGGAAGGTTCCCCACAAGAAATTGACCCAGAGAAGTTCAAGGCCATTCCCTCGGACAATATGCAAATCATATTGGAAACCCATGCTGATCTCCTCGAAGCCCATGCAGCCTTAGAAAAAGAAAGAGACGAACTACTAAGGCAATTGGCAGCTCAACCAGAACCACCAAAAGAAGTCCCAACCACCACTGACACAACTGACGAAGTAGCAGCGCTCAAAGCACAACTCGAAGAATTACAAAAGAAAGTCCTCGAATATGAATGCCAACCCTCCCCCTTGGTGGAACCAGAACCTGAAGACCTAGTACCCATCGAAGTAGAGGAATCTTTTGAGGACCCGTATGTTCCGATGCCAGCACATGGAGGCAAGCAAACAGACGAGGGCATGGACACCCTTGAAATAGAGGCTCCTGAATGGATGCAGAAATTGGAAAAAGTGGCCACAACCCATGATGATAGGGTGGCAGTCCAGATAGCATCTATGTCACGCTTGGAAGAGGTGGTCATAAAATCGGACTATTTTAGGAACCTCTCTCATCATAGGTGGATCGGCTCATCCGACGATTTGTATGTTCCCTTCTGTGTCCTAATGGCTGACAACAATGCCAAAATAAAGCAACATACCTCAACGAAACCAACCTCCACCACACAATTCGCACCGGAAGACATCCCAGCGAGTGCCAAGCAGGGCAATATTCATCAACCGATGTGGAGGATTCGGCTGCTGGAAACCTACCCGGAAATGAATCGCACATGGAATAACATGCCCCTGTATATCAAGTTCAATCCCTGCTACTGCCCTGTATTTTGAAGAAGGTCGTGGCCGGAATATACAAAAATGGTGCTGACAACGAGAGGATGTGAGAAATGGCTCAATTATGTCTACTTAGCGCCACCCAAAGGCCAACCTACCGTAGGATACATGATTACCTTCTTTCGCTCCCACCTATGTTGTGCCAAATAGAGCTGATCAATTATCCAGCTGGCTAGATCAACCGTTTGAGGTCCAGTACATGCTAAGTATAAACCAAACCAGATTCTCTTGTGAGGCATGGTAAAACGATCCTGAGCTGGGAAAGCAAAGTGCTGCATGCATATCCGTAATGTCTTGGAAAGCTTAGGGGTTATGGCTGAAATATCCTCCCACTTAGTTACGTCACCACGTTTCATCTGCTCTGGGACTAGCCGTTCTCGCTCCATCGGAGTGTGTGTTCCATGTATTTTCAGGGCTGCGCGAATTAAATCTTTAGACAAATAAAACCTTTTGAATGGAGGATCATTTACCAAGGATGGTAACATGAATGTGCCAGGTAGATCCTTGTTTTCTGAAGCTGTCAAGGTGGTTACCAAGTAAAAACATCTGTAAAAATCGGGTTTAGGCAGAGGGTCGCTAAAATACTCTGTAAATCCCGCTCGTGCCCAAACGTGCGTTAGATCTTGTGTATTCTGTAGTCCTTCAAATTCTCTTGACAAGAACTGGTACTTGGTCCATGTGCAAAGATCAAATGCCAAATTGGCCTCAAATATGAAATCAGCGTCTGCTAAGGGTCCTGCTAGGCCTTGAAACCACTGAGAATTACGATGAATCTTCTCAGTATATCCTCTAGGAGGATCATCGATTGGCATGGGTCCTGGAAAACCTTGAAACTCTGGTGGTTGCATCGTAGGATAAGATTCCGCTAGTAATTCTCCAATAGTGGCCATCGGTGCACTGGGGCTAGCTTCTGATGGTCCTGCTTCGGTTTGCATGATGACTGATGAGCTAATGGAAAAGATCTTCTACAAAAGATTAACACATTAGCATGGAAATTAATTATGATCCCAATAAGGTGAGACCGCAATCCCTTTCCATAACCGATGTGTAACCCGTGTAGCCAAGTGTCGTGAAGTGATTGATGCAATGATCTTTTTGCAGAGCAAATGCAGGTCTCTAGACACCTACATGGTTCAGATTATGCCTACAATTCTTGATGAGCTTTTATTATGCATGATGTGGGGTTTAGGTGTATGAATTTATACAAGGTTTGGTTGAGGGTGAATTATTACAAGGGTGGAGTTTAAATGGGGTGGGAAAATTGTTAGATAATGGGGTACAAGAAGACGTTTGGATACGTTTCGGTATCCATTTCCTAAGAGTCTTTGAGTGGATGGTGTGTTTCTTCTGAGGGACAAAAAGCGGTATCGGGTTTGGTGGTATTGAAGGATGAAAGGATTACGGAGGGGTATATATTACATGGCTAGAGGGTTGGGCTATAATACATTGTTTGGGTACCCAAATCTGCATGGGGGTGGGTCTATGGATAAGGTATTTCTTGGCGATCCAAATCTGTCGAGTACTTGTAGAAGAAGATCGAGGGGACTTTGGATGCTGACTCTGCTTCTTTTGAAACTTTGTCCTGTTCTCGTCTGCAGTGTTGCCAATAGCCTGTGGTTGCTGTCCTTTTGGCACCCATATTTGTCTCGTGCCACTTGTTTTGTGATGAGGATACTGCTGCTTTCCTTGCCTTGTCTGGTGATGTCGTCGGTCTGGGTTCCTCTGTTGTGGTTGACTCATTCGTGGTTGGGTTTGAGAGGTCCATTGGACGCTCTGCTTTGGAAAAGAAGGGAGATCCAACACTTGCGTGACCTGCCCATTAGGAAGTGATTCGTTCTTTATCTTTAATCTAGGCCAGTCCGCAGCAAGTTTGGAAGGATGAGCACCGCAGGGTGTTGTGCTCATTTGGCCGCTGATGCAACCCACCTGACCGCTGATTGTGTTCATCTGCCCTAGCGGTTGGGTAGCTGCCCCTTCTAGTTTGCAGGAAGCCCCAGGGAAGATCTCCCGTCGTCCTTCTGATTGACAACTGTCCCGAGCCAAGCCCGAGTGGGTTGGAGTAGACGTAACGTGACTGGTCTGACCCAAGATCTTCCAGTCTTCCGTCGCATGCGTTTCATAGGGTCTAGGGTTACAAACCTCAATCGGAATGCCGTTAGGGAAGTCAAGCGGTATCACTCGCTTCTGTTCTAAGGTTCCAATCTGTAAGGAGCCTTGTCTAAGATTTAGGTCCACTGAGTGATCGTATAGCCAATCTTGGCCAAGGATTAGGGGTTCTATGAGTTCGTCATCATGGCACACTAGTAGCTTCGCTGTCATGGTCACATCCTTAATGAGGATAGGAAGGTCCACCTCACCCATGCAAGGGGTTTCCATGCCTCCTAGGCCTATGAGGTATGCCTCAATTGGCCGCATTTCTATTCCTGAATCCTTATAGTGGGACCATCTAATAGCACTAGTCGCAGCACCTGAGTCAATTAAAGCCCTGAGCTCTTGGCAAGGGTTGCCGTGCTCTAGCCTGACTGTAATGAATGGTCTCCTGTCCACTATACTAGGATGAGTGTTTGACTTTACTTGACACATGGCCATGGGGTATCTGGGTGTAGTTTCCAGATGGTTATAATGTTCTCTCCCTAGTCCTTGTCTTCTTAACTTCATGCGTTTAATGCGTTCTATTGCTTCTGCCTGAGCTTCCGCTCGTATTCTATTTTCTTCCTCCTTACGCTTCTTTGCCAACGTGAGTCGTCTAAGCATATCCTCAGTAAGAGGTTCCTGATATAGCTTGACTCTACAGCCACTAATGTAATTAGGCATTATATCTCCTTCTAAAGTGGCTAACTGTACTGCTCCACTTGTTGAGAGTCTGTTAATGATCATAGGCCCATAACCTCGCTTTTCTAACTTACGTGCGTGTTGCTTTAGCGTATATACTAGAACTAAATCTCTTTCTTTTAAGCCTTTGTCTTTCACATGTGCATCAAAATATGCTTTCTGTCGCTTCTTCGCTGCATATATTCCTGCTGCTGCCTTTAGCCTGGTTTCTCCTAATCGTTCCAAGTCCATTATTCTCGCTGATAATTCATGGCCGGTCCACTGATGTTCTTGTGCAACCTTAAGGGTCAGTATCAAGAAGTCCAAAGGAAGCACAGCATTCTGACCAAAAACCATCTGAAAGGGAGTTGCATTGAGTACAGTCTTGTAGGCCACTCGATATGCCCAAACAGCGTGGTGTAACTGTTTGTCCCAATCTGAACGTTTGTTGTTCACGAGTTTCGTCAGTACGTTACAAAGAATCTTGTTAGTGCTTTCAGCCTGACCATTGGCCTGAGGATGATATGGTGCGGATTTCTTGTGAATCACCATAAAATCCTGTAACAAATATTCAATGACTTGGTTTAGAAAGTGAGTTCCTCGATCGCTCACTAACTCTATAGGCAATCCATATCTTGTAAAGACATTTTCAAATAAGAATTTTGCAGTTGCGTGTGCATCATTCTTTTTTGTGGCTTTTGCCTCTACCTATTTCGTAAGATAATCTGTGGCAACAATAATGTATTCCGCATGTGTACCTTTTGCAGGGGGGTTAATGGGTCCTACAAAGTCTATACCCCACTTTGAAAATGCACGTCCGCCCATCATGGGTTTCAATGGCATTTCATCTCTGCGAGTAGGAAACTGAGTTCTTTGGCACACATCACATCTCTTTGCATAGGTATGAGCATCCATGTGAAGAGTGGGCCACCATAATCCTGCAAAGAGGATGGCTTTGATTATCCTATCGGGTCCAAAATGACCTCCTGCAACACCTTGGTGTGCAGTCTCTAGTATGCTCAGATAATCGCTCTCATGAACACATTGTCTTAGATATCCATCTCGTCCTCTTTTGTATAGATTATCGCCAATAAGTGAATAGTCGTGAGCTTCCTGCTCTAGACTGCGTTGTCGAGCTAAGGTCATGCCTTGAGGGAATGTCTTCGTCCTCAAGTATGTCACTAATTGTTCACTCCAGTCTGGTGTGAGAGACACATGATATAGTGTAGCATGCTCTACTGGTGGTCTTTCACAACAAACATTGCATTCCTTACACAACTTGTAGACATCTGCTTCCATCGTAGGCCAATATACTCCTAGTCTATGTAGAGTCTGTAATGTTCGATGTTTCGAATGATGTTGCTTTAGCGCACCTATGTGTGCTAATTGCAACCAATTCGCATGTTCTGATTCATCTACTCAACAAGCAAGAATCTTTTGATTATCCTGTTTATATATGCTTCCTGCCATTATTTGGTATCTCTGAGACTTGGTAATCTCTCCTTCTTTGATCTTTATCCTAGGATTCTTGGGTCCATATGTGAGAACGGGGACTATAGGCTTAGCCCATTCTGGTGCTATCTCAAGATTAAACAAGTATGCGTCTGGTAACTCATCCACTACTCCTTGAGGAGCTTCTCCTGAGGTTAATCTCGAAAGGTGGTCAGCTCTAAGATGTGTCTTTCCTTTCCTGACTACGACTTCAAAATCATACTCCATGAGTAATAGAAACCAACGTATCAATCGTCCGGTGTTACATGGTTTGTTGACTAAGTACAATAGGGCTTGATGATCTGTAAAGAACTTGAATTTGTTGGCCAACAAGTAATGCCTAAACTTCTTTACTGCGTAGATCATCCCTAATCCTTCCCGTTCCGTCGTGGTGTAATTTCTTTCTGCTGCGTTCAATTGTCTGCTCGCGTAAGCTATGGGGGGATCTATGTTACCTTCATTCGTGGGTTGTGCTAACACACATCCTATGGCATAATTGGATGCATCCACATGTACATGGAATGGCTTACTCCAATCTGGGGTTGTCAATATAGGTGCTGAGCACAAGCGTCGTTTGAGTTCATTGAATGAATTTTCACATTCATCTGTCCATTCAAAGTTGGTTAAAAGAGAGTACAAAGGCTTGGCTATGATTGCATACATGTGTATGAATCTCCTATAATACCCGCAATGGCCCATAAATGCCTGTACCTCTTTCACATTAGTTGGTCTAGGTAAATCTGCAATTACCTTCACCTTTTCTTCATCCGTAGAGATTCCATTTTTTGACACAATGTGTCCTAGAATTTTGCCTTGTCTGACCATGAAAACGCACTTTTCTGGGTTCAAACAAACCTGATATTCTCGACATTTGTCAAATATTTGCCTTAACTCTGGGATATGCGTCTGTCTTACATTTGAATGAGCACATAAGTCATCGATATAAACTTCCAAACTCTTGCGTAAGAATTCCTTAAAAACATGACACATGAGTCGCTGGAAAGTGGCGGGTGCATTTGTTAAGCCAAATGGCATCACACGAAATGCAAATATGCCCCATTCAGTGGCAAAAGCCGTCTTATGTTGGTCCTCTGGAGCAATGGCTACTTGATTATAGCTTGAAAATCCATCAAGAAAGCTGTAAACTTCCTTGCCCGCAACTCTTTCCAATAGATGTTCCGTGATAGGAAGAGGATAACTGTCTCTAATCGTGGCAGCATTAACTTTTTTAAGGTTAATACACACACGCAATTTTCCATTCTTCTTGGGCACAACTACAATGGGGGATACCCATTCGGTATGCTCAATTTCGTAAATGAATCCTGCTTCTATCAAGCGATCTATCTCCTCTTTAATCTTCGTAGCGTAGTTATCATTGTACGTGTACGGTTTCTGTTTTGTCGATTTTGCATCTGGAGTCATAGGGATTCTATGAGAACATATATCTGGATCTACTCCTTTCAAATCTTTGTAACTCCAAGCAAAAACATCTCTATATTCGCGCAATAGGGCAACGAGCTCTTCTTCTTCTTCAGTTGTCAAATCATGCCCTATGTATGTACATTTTTCTTCTTCTCCTTCGATAGCAACTATTATTTTCTTAGTTTTCTCTCGGTTATCATATACTTGTCCGTCATTCACCTTTCTATTAGGCACTCGTACCATGATTCTTCTATCTTCGATTTCATATTTCTTGAAATTCTCGGGTACTTCAAACAAAGATTCTTCTTTTTCTGACATGGTTTCTTTCTTCTTTCTTTTCTTGCCTTCACTCTTGGTAGTCACTTCCGTGGCTAACCTCACCTCATTCGTAATTTCCTCGTGTCTCTGAGTGTGAGTCTCTACTTCGAAAAAATATTCTTCCTCTGATGCAAAGGGTGGGTCCATGATAATTGATTCTAAATCAAAATCGCTTGCATCCTCAAATGCATCAGTGTTAGGTTCACACTCTTCTAAAATCGCATCGCACATGATTGGCTCTATCGTGAAAACTGAAATGTCATAGCCATCCTCATCACAGTGGGGTGTCCATTGTTCTTCATTGATGGCTACATCCATGGTTGCTAGGATTTCTGCCCAACCATGGGGTTCAAACTCTTCGTCTGGAAATACTACAGGTGCATAAGCTGGATCCTGAAGGGTTCGTGGATGTTGTTCTGCACCTAAGGTCCTGGCTTCTAACCTTTCTTCCTCTTGTTTTGCTACTTTACACATCCATAAATGGGTATCCTCATGCAACCAAGAAGGATCTGATTCTAATGAGTGCACAGATTCCGTCTCTACTGGTGTCTTATGGATGGTATTCCATTGTATTGGGGGTACATCTCGATGTGAATAGTCTTTAAGATTGACTTTGGTAGTCACTCTTAAATGTTGCAAGTACAAAGAATTAGTTCCCCAATCTTGTACAATTTTCAACTGACGCATGAATGGTCGTCCCAATATCATCTCATAAGCATGATTTTTACTAAAATCACAAATGGCAAAGGTATGCTCGAATTCTACACCACAAGTGGTGAGAGATATGCCTTCTAGTAAGCCTAATGGTTTTTCTATGTGTCCATCAGCCATTTGTAGCTTCATCCTGGTGGGTCTTAATGCTGGCTTACCCCAACGTTTCCATAGAGCGGTGGTAGCAATGGCTACCCCGGCTCCTGAATCTAAGATGGCTTTCGTGGTGTAGCCCTGATGGGTTATCGGAAGATAAGTGTTACCTTCCTCTCCTTCGCTTACATCTCCAATCTTTTCTACGGGTATCTCTGGTACCTTCTTTTGTGATCCTATTTGTGAGGGAGTAGTAGCAAGCTCGGGGAATTGATTTGCTACATGTTTCCACAATTCTGGTTTTACCTTTAAAAACTCCTCTAGAGTAAGGTTACATTGTACTTTGGTATTCTTGATCACTTCCGTGTTTCTAGGGATTACTGATTCTTCATTCCTCACTATTATCGTGGGTGCTCTCATACTAATAGACTTTGCTTCCCAAGGTCCTGTGAACTGAGGTAATTCTTGTAAAGAATTAGATCCAAATCTTGTGTTTTCACTCAGTTGTTCTTCCTCTACACCATCGTAAATAGAGGGGATGTCTTGGGGAAATTGTTCCTGCAAGTCGTCTATTTCTTGAATAGGAGGATGGGTTCCCTGTTCCTTTCTCCATTTCTCTTCTTGGATCTCTCTCAAAAATTCATGTGAGTACCTATGTATGGAAGATAGGTTGTCTTGACTTTCTGTATTGGGTACTTGAGACAGGGATGGTGCATTCCTTTCCTGTGTCTCTGGGACAATAGGGTTCCTAAGCTGATCCTTTTTCTCTTTGCTTTCGATCAAGTATTCTAGCCTCTCCATTAGTCCTTGAAAGTGTAATTCCGGTTTTGCCATGTTATTCCAATTAAGATATCTAGAGGCTTCGAACAAAGCTTGTGCTAGTTCTACCATCTTCATGCAAAGTTTAGTTCTCTCAATTTCTAGATCAGCTCGAGGGTAGTTTTTACTCATTTCAGCTACTTGAGGTCCCTCCTTTAATCTAGCCTGATATGCACGAAACATCATGTCTAGATTTTCTGGTATGGGTTCCGCTAGAACTGATCCTGATTTCTGAGCTGGATTCTCTTGATTCAATTCCTGTGAAGTCAATTCTTGGATTTTGGCTCTAGATTCCTTCAAACTTCCTTCCAACTCACTTATCTTTTTACTCCATTTTCTCTTTATCCTTTCTCTAGAATCTTTCCAAGATTTTGTCTTTTTACTGCTAGATTCTGCAACTTCACTACTTCCGACTACTTTCTCCTGATTAAGCTTTTGGTTCTGTAAGAGCGCCTGGGCTCTTGTTATAGCTTGGATAGGCACGTATGTAGGGTTGGATCCATCTGCGTTATTTACAATACCTATCACATTGATCGGTGTCACATTCGAAGCATTAACAGGATTCTTAGGACAATCTTTGATTATGTGCTCTTTGCCACAATCAGCACAAAAGCCTTGGATGTTATAGTACTGTGATTGTCCTGCTATCGGGGGATGTGGACAATCCTTTATGAAATGATCTCCTTGGCACCTTAAGCATCGTCCTCTAGGGCCCTGTGGTCTTTGTTGTCTTAATTGGGGCCCTTGATTTGGGTTTGTGTACATCACATTAGCATAGTCTGGCTCCCAACTAGGTTCCATTGGTGGACTATCATAATGATATGTTTCTACATGTTCTGGTGATTCTCTGTAATATGCGGGTGGACTATCTACATGCATAGAGTCAAAACTGTTTGAGTTCGGGTCACCCTCTGTGATCAAAGGTGAAGAAGGCACTAAGGCCCTACTTAGATTCTCTTCTGCAGCAGCGTATTTGACTGAGATGACATTCGCTGGTGGGGGTGGCTGCTGAGCTAAGACAGGTTGAGGTCTCTGTTGAGCCTGGTATGGGTAGTTCTGAGGAGGCCTATAGTAATAAGGCTGAGCACTGAAATGGCCTTGATACCTACCTGGCTGCTGGTATGCTTGCGGGTAGTTCTATCTCACGGTTTGTTTGTTGTACGGGCAGTCCTGAGCCGTATGATTCGTGTATCTTCTCTCAATTGTACAATATTGGCCAATAGGGTTGGCTTGAGGTTGTGTTGCATTGGGACACACATTTGCCATATGGTCACCACCACAGGTGTAACAACGCTTGTTCATTAGCACCCTAGGTTTGCTAGAAACTCCTAGCTTCTGTGCCACTTTTTCTGCTAGGTCTTCTATTGAGCTAGACAATTTTGTGGATGCTAGAGATGAACAGTCTGAGTCCTTATAGACCTTTGAGAGTTCCAACTCGTCTCCTAAGTTGTCCTCAATGTCTATGCATATTCTCACACATTGCTCTAGCGTTCTGGGTTCTTTTAGGTACACATAGGAGCGTAGTTTAGAGCTCAACAAGCCATCTAGAAACAATGACACTTGCTTAGCTTGTGAGGGTAGCTCTTGCATTGGACATCGTTCAACATATTGTCTAAACCTACGTCCTGCCAGTCTTACGGTTTCCTGAGGAGTCTGTTTAAAGCTATGAATCAACGAAGACGTGTCATGTCTAATCCCACTTTTAGAGAATTCAGTGATGAATGACTCTAAAAAGTGATGGATGTCTCTAAATTGCCTTTGTTGCAAAGGTTGGAACCAAGTTAAAGCGGTATTCTTTAACGTTAGTCCAAATGCGTTGTATTGCGTGAACATGTCTTCGACTTGTTCTGCTCTTAGTACTTGCTTGAATTCTGCGACATGGTCATAGGGATCTCCTGTCCCATCAAAGTAATTTTTCATGGATTTCACTAATTGTGTGGGTCTCAGTATTCTTGCGTGTTCGCGTGGTCTAGGTAGAGGAAAATCATCTCTACCACCTGGTATTCCATGATCTCTTTGTCTATCCTCTCTATTAGTGTCCGTGGTTGTTCTATCTCTCCCTATGGGATGAGTGAAGCTTACTTCGGGTCTTTCTTTATTTTTCTCTCTTTGATTTCCATGGGCTGATGATGTTCCTGCCCCTTGTTGACTTGTATTCATGTTTGTTCTAGATAGAGGGAATACCAATTCACCTCTCCATGTGTATGTGTTTTTAGCGCTCAGGCACCACAAAGACTCTTTCTGAAGTCTCATCCAGATATACAACCTTTCCAGGTGTATCCGGGTCCTTGAACTCGTATATCGTGATGATTCCTACTTCACTAAGTATTTCGGTCTTGTATCTCCAAAAGGCTTCATCACGGTTTCTTTATTTACAAACAACTCTATGCTTCTGTTGTCCTGAGGGATCCATTCCGGGATTAGTACTCGTGTCAGTACAGATTTCCCTCTAGGTGTTCTAGGCTCTTCTAATGGTTCTTTTCCTTGAGGTTTTGCTTCCGTCTCTGGTTGAATCACGCCAAACTCGTTGGTATTGTTTGGCTGCGTACTTAATATGTACATCGTTCCTTCTTTGTCTATGTACGCGTCTCTCTCAAATTTCACCACTGGACGTTCCAATCCAATTGGTTGATCGGGGTTGTGCATTTGCACCACTTGCCTTCGCAAACCATCCTCATAGATGCGAGCACCTAATCGGTTGGTTCGGAGAAACTCTAGTTGTGTTCTATAGGGTCCTTCTGGTTTTTCTAAATAGGCTACATTCGACCCTCCTTCTCGTCTATCTATGCTAAATGCCATTTCTGATTCGCTGGTATATGAGCTCTCGTAGGGATAACTAGTGTTCAATTGTTGAGCCCACGATCGAGCAGTAGTTCTTACACTTGCCTCTGATGATCTAAGGCTTCGTCGGTCTGACTTACCTATATGTTTGCCCGATCTAAGGTTCATGAATTTTGTTCCTTGCACACTCAGTACACGCTCAGATCGCCACAGATTCTTTGTTATTACTTTCTTGATTCTTTTTAAATTTCTTTAGATTCTTGTCTTAATGTATGCGTCAGGAATTCGACTTTCCGTTATAATTTTGAGTTCTCGTTCCATCAGACTTAGGTTCTTTCCTTTAGGTTTTCGTGTCACACACCTTTACTTGTAGTCTTAGACTTGAAGGAATTAAATATCTTGAACTTGAGGCATTCCTATCGTCGTTAATCCACAACACTACCGTTTATCCTAAGCTAAGAATTGACTGAGGGGGTTGAGTAATCTTCCAACCTGGTTGCTCTGATGCCCAAGAAGCCGTGCTTCCCAAGCTTTATGCCCTTCACTGCCTTGCCTTGGTTGCCCTCGATTGCCCTTGCTAGACCTGGAAAAATCCAATATTAGACCAATTCACAGTTGGATGATCAAGCACTTGAGTATATACACCTTTTAAGTCCCTTCCCTTTTGCCCAAATTTTCAATGCTTGCCCCCTGGCTTTCTAGTCCCAAACTAGGTCAACCTCAAAATAGCTTATCTAAAAATAGACGTATCCTTTAAGAAAAAAACAGTTGAGGTCACGTAGTACTCGTCAAGAGCTTTCTAACGAGCTATTAAGCTCAAAAAACGGACTTCGGATGAAAAAGTTATGACCGTTCAGGCCCAGGGGGGTAAAAACTGACAAACAGGTTTTTCTCCAAATATGAGCTAAGGGGTCTCCTATGAGTCTAATCACCCAAAAATTTCCCAAAAATAGCCCCAAAATTGGCCAAAAATTGAAACCCTAAAATTTGCGATGGGGGTGCACAATCGCGATGGCGTGAGACAATCGCGATGGTCTCGGACCGTCGCGATGGCATGAGGGTGAACCGTCGCGATGGCGTGAAAGTGGACAATCGCGATGGCGTGATAGTGGACAATCGCGATGGCGTGATCAGGCGGACAATCGCGATGGCGTGAGTGTGAACCGTCGCGATGGCGTGATCAGGCGGACAATCGCGATGGCGTCAGTCAACGGTCAACGTGCACAATCGCGATGGTCCAAAGTGAACCGTCGGGATGGTCACAGATGCGATGGCTTGAGCCAATTGCGATGGTCTGGGCGCGATGGCTTGAGCCAATCGCGATGCTCTGAATTTTTGAAGTGTCGCGATGGTCCAAATAATGAACCGTCGCGATGGTCTAGCTTGCCACGTGGCACCGTCGGCGCGATGGCGTGAGCCAATCGCGATGGTGTGGGGTCAACCGAACAATCGTGATGGTCTGCGAACCGTCGCGATGGTCCAAATGAACCGTCGCGATGGCGTGAGACCGTCGTGATGGTCCGGCCGAGCCGTCGCGATGGCGTGAGCCAATCGCGATGGTGTGACACAATCGCGATGGTTTGAGACCGTCGTGATGGTCCACCAAAGTATGATTTTTTCAGATGCGAGTGTGGATTCCTAGAGGCGCTGGTGTCGCCCGAGACTTGGTGACTACTGACAAGTTTCCGAATGTTTCTGATTCTCTCTCAAAAAACCCATAATCGAATGCATCTTCAAAAATTTGTAAATAGTGACTGCCCAAAAATATTATTTTGTTGTAGTATGCCATTAAACAGATTCTATCAGGTGTTTCACTAAGATCAAACAATAATGCATCAGTTGGAGAATTGAAGCCAATGTAATTTAATATTCTGACATCTATATCTGTATATGTCTCTATACATGCCAAAATTAATCTCATTACTCTGATCAGTAAAATGCATGCAGGGTCGTTCACATCTTTGTCCTTCTCTCCTTCTTTCCCAAAAAACTGTCCATTCTCTTCTTCTTGCTACTGGGCAGTAAGCTGGATTAATTTTCAATTGAAGAGGTGCTTCCTTCCAGATTTTCCTGCATTCTTTATTTGCATCCAACCATCTATTCCTCCACTTTGGATTGGCTTTCTCAAATAATTCTTTGGTCACATTAATATCTTCTTCATATTCCAGATATTTATTTGGAGGTAATCCAACTCTTGCCAATTGATAGTTCTTGATACTCTCCATGATCATACATAAAGGTATGCCCAGTCCATCTGCAGCCCAATGATGCTGGTCTGGATTAATCCCCTTATTCAAAGCAAATGTGACAATTTGATCTTCATATTCATCATGCATTTTTCTGATAAAATCCATTCTAGATTCTCAGTTTGTCAGCAATTTTTTGACAAATTCTTCTGAATATTCTTCCTCTAGTCTTTTATTTGCTGGTTCACTGCCATCTTGTATTCCATCATCATTTCCTACTTCATATTCTTCTGTATATGTAGTCTCTATATGTGTTTCTTCCTGAACTTGTGGCTTTTCCAGCTTTTTCTGTAATTCCTCTATTGTCACCTTCAGACTTCCGTTCTGTATTGCCCATAACTCTCTTTCTTTTATCCATTCATTTTTTTCCTTTTCCATCCTTGACTGCCAATCACTCCTTTCTTTTTCCATATCCATGTGCAACTTGTTATATCCTCTCATTGATGTAGCAGCATGTGTACTAGCCTACTTCTCTAGTTCCTTGGCTTCTTTCAATTCTATTTGTAATCTCTTAATCTCCTTGTGCAATTCTTCCTTTTCTTCCTCTGTCATATGAGCAGTCTTGCTTTCATCGTTTAACTGACCTTCTTCCAATAATAGCCTGTTTATTTCCTCATTTGCTTTAGTTAGAATTTGATAAGAAGTTTGCAAAGTTCTATATCTTCCTTCAATTTTTCTCAGCTCCATTTCCAGTTTATTATTCTGCTCTGTTAGTTTTACACTCTTTTCTTCTAGATATTGAATTCTATTTTGTTTCTGTACTTCTAACTCCTCCAAAGCAATTATTCTGTTTGTAAATTCCTCATTTTTCTCCTGCACCTTCCTCAATTGTTCTGACATTTGTTCCTTTTCCCTTTTGTGCTCCTTAATGATCATACTGCCTTTCTCAAATTCAGACTTTGCTACCATTCCTGAAAATGATCATATTCCTGCTTGAAGATCTAAACTGCTCAATGTTGCTCATAATAATCTGACAAGCAGATCTTATATTCTTGGGTATTCTTTCCAACCCCACTTCCATTTCCATTTGTTTAACTTCTAATTGTGTGTCTTCTTTGCACTCATTCTCCTCTTCCTCTTCTTCTTCATATTCTATAACCTGAGCCGTTCGTCCTTCATTGCTCTGATGAATTTCCAGTGTTTCGTGATCTTCAACATCTTCTTCATGTTCCAATGTCTGATTATCCTGGTTCTTTTGTCTTGATCTATCTTCATCTGCCTTTACTTCTTCTACTTTGTTATTCTCCAATTCTGGTTGTTCTTTTGCAGAAGGCTGAGCTTCTTTTACCTGGATTGGGGTTTCCTGAATTAAAATTGACTCAATTTTCTCACTGAAGTTTAGCTGATCATGGCTTGTCTGATGTTTCTGCCCTTCTTCCTGCTCATCAATGTCCATAAGATCCATTTCTTCTTCTTGTCCTTGATTTTTCGTGGTTGTAAATTCTTCATTACTCTTCAAATCATGAAGTACATCTTTTATACTCTGGATAATCTCCTTTTCTACCACTCCTTCTATAACTTCTTAAACATTCTTTTTTACTTCTATTTCCTCTGCTTCCTGAACTTGATCTGCACCTTTCTGTTTTATGGGTGGACTGCTTTTCTGTGCTTCTTTTACTATTTCTGCTATGCTCTCATCTAATTTAAAATAAGTTTGTGAGGGTTTTGTCCATATTGATTTTATTCCTGTAGGCACCAGCCCACAACTGAATTCCTCTCTTACTTTACTTTCCTCTTCTGTCATTATTGCTTTACCTTTCATCATCCTTCTTTCTTCTTCAGGACTGATTTGCTTAACTGCCTCTTCTTGAACCTGCTTCTCCTGAGCCTTCTTTCTCAAATCTTCAGGTGTTTTCTGTTTCTCAGTGGCCTGTGTAACCACATTAGGAGTACTTGGAGCTGAAAAATTCAGACTTTTTAATAAGAAACTTTCAATGTCACTTTCAGAATCTGAGGAAAAATGTGAAGATCCTCCAAGTCCTGGTTTTTCCACTTTTGACTCTTCTTTAGCAGTAAATTCCTTCTGCTGTTCTCTTACTATTACTTCTTCTGCCTCCTTTATAGTTATAGTTTCAACTACCGATTTTCCCTTCTCCTTCTTGGTCAACTTCTGCTTTTGCACTGGTTTTTTTTGAACCTTCTTTTTGACTACAATTGTGGTTCTGGTTTCTGGAGGTCCTTGCAGTTCTTTGAAGTATGCTAATAGCTCTACTTCCTTTTTAACAAATACCTCTTCTGTTTCGGCTACTATCATCTGATCATGAAGTGCTTCATAATGCTCTACCTCCTCTTGGACCCAATCTGTAGCCTTGCACGAGTAATCTTCTAGCATCTTTTGATATTGTGCCTCATACATTGCTCTTTTGTTATTTCCTTGAGTTAGATAAGTGTATAACTGTTCTTTGCTTGTTTGGGGTGTATGAGGATCACTAGAGGATTGAACCTGCTTCTGCGCAGCTTCATGTTCTTCTTTTGTAGCTTCATCCAGCTCTAATTCAACCTTTCTTGGGTCCAACCTCCTTTTCTTTACAGGAACCACTTCCTCGGATATTACCTTTCTTTTCATCCATGCTCCCCTCATGCTGGTTTGTCCTTCTATTTCTCTCACAGCCATTTTCCTGGGAGGACTCTTGATCCCCGACATAAGACTTCTAAAATATTGTGGCTCTGGAGCCAGTTTCAACTGATCTTCCATTCCCAATACATGTTAAATGATCCTGGTTAAAAACTGGGCTCCATTCATGAATTTTTTCTGTTCCCAGTGTTTTGTTGCTTCTTTCAGCTGTTCATGGATGTATGGTGTCACATCCATTACTCCAAAGGGCTTAGTCCTATCCTTGTTGTTAAACATCAGCAGTGTAACAGATTTATGTTGCATGGTATACCTTGGTAGCTTTGGGAAGCAGAAATATTGTAAGAACATCCTTGTGGCATATTCTTCATTCTCTCTTCCTTTGAAGTCAGTGAATTTAGCGTACCCTGTATAGGTTTCCTTATTCTTCTTTACAAAGCTGGGGTCAAGCTTGGTTCCCATAGGGTAGAATTGTAAAGCTGCTCTGATATGCTCTGCTTTTATAGTGATACCCACCTCCTGATTCTCCTTGTTCTTGACTTTGCACCGGAAATAAGCATCATTCTCTTTTCCTATTTCCAACAGACTACTCATTACTTGTGCCACTCTTTCAAAATCAATGAAGAAGATGGGCTCTTCCAATAATTTGTGTATACCAACTGCCTTCTATCTTTTCTGATTGACAGCAACCCTTTGAAATCTGTAAAATTCTTGACACGGCATGGTATATTTGTATCCACCTACTCCCACTGTGAATATATGTTGTCCAATAATGCTTAGGGTTTCTTTGAGCTCCTTCACCACCTTCTCTGCCTCTGGAATCTCTAGTTCCTCATCAGATTCCATGTTCACCTGCTCTTCCACAGCTTCACTGTCTAGGAACCAATGTCCTCTTGATATGGTGATTGATTCTGCTTTGAAGTCATGAATTGATAACTCCTTTGCATTCACCATTCTAAGGAAAATATAATACACAAAGAAAAACTCCACCCACATGAGTCACAAGAAATAAAAAAATAATATTTATTTTGAGATGTCATGTCATAAGAATGAAAATAAAATTCAAAATAAATTCTGTTTCTTCAAAAAGACTCAATTAAAGTGATCATTACAGGTGTAGCAAGATGTCTAGTGCACTCCCTTTTCCCAACAACTCTTTTGGAGAAAAACAAAACATTTATCAATGATAGAAAAATTAATACAAAATAAATAGAGCTCTACTACCCTTCTACCTAGATCTTGCTTTGTGCTATATAATTTTGTAAAAAAGAAAAGAAAATGAACAATTTTTCTCAACTTTTCTTTCTCTTTTTTTTTTTATAACAATGATTCCTTCTGTTTTTTCTTGTTATTTTTTTCTTTTTATATTTTCTCTCTTTTTTTTTCCTCTTCTTTCTTTTTTTTAATAATATTTTTTTTAAATAATAATTTTTTTCTATTTCTTTTCTTCCCCTCCTAATTCTCTTTTTAGAAAAAGGATAAGGTCAAATATTTTTGTCATAATTTTCAATATGTTATGATTTTCTAAATACAGATCAAATATGGATGATCTTTTTTCCATTGAAACAACTCTGATTTTTTGACCCAATACTTCCTAACTCTAATTGTCCTGGTTTCAGGCAAACATCCATTTCCTTCTGATAAGCATTTTGTAGGATTTTTTGGTCTCCATATCCATTTTGTCCTGGATTTCTGTTTTGATGAGCGGACCTCCTGTAGACTTTGATTCCATATACTTCTTGTTCTAATGTTTTGATTCTTTAGACAATGCCATGATTGCCACCTTCTTCCTATCTCTCCACCCTTCTTTGTTCTTCCAATCTTTTGCTGATTTTGATTACATGAAGCTTGATCATTTAACATTTGTATTGGTAATGTCTGTGTATCTTCAAATGCAAAAGTAAATCCTTCCAAGTGTATATTATGAACATCTGATTGAATTTCTTGTTCTTCATTACTCAATAAAAATATTAAAAACCTTTTGTCATTTATTTTCAATTTAAGCTTCATTTTTTCAAAATCCAAAATCACTTTACCTTGTTGGAGCCATGGTTGACCTAAAATCAATTTTTCAGACATCAAATGATCTGGCCATTCTTCACAGTCTATTTTCATATATTCTTCATTGAACTTAACTTCAATAGACAGTGAAGACATGCTTTGTACTATTTGACCTTCCAAAGTTTTGATTAAGGTTCTGATTTTAGTTCTTTTTATGTTAAATTTACTTACCAAAGCTGAACTAATCAGATTCACTTGTGCTCCAGAATCTATCAAAACCCTAATTTTTTTCATTTTGAAAATCCATTGTCATCACAGGCAAATGTTCTTTTAGTTTTCGAGGAGTTTCACACAAATAGACTTCCCTAAGATCTTTGATTTTTCTTATCCTTTCCTTTGCTTCCTGTTGAGCCTCTTTTCTAATGTCTTCCTCTTCTTTTTTCCTATTTTGAGCTTGTTGCAACCTTCTCCATTCATCAACAGTTAATGGGCAGTCATACCTCTTGACTCTACATCCACTTATGAACTTTGGCATGATTTCTCCGTCTATGCTAGCTAGTTGAATGGCTCCACTGTTGCTTATCTGATGTATAATATATGGTCCATGTCCAACTTTTTTTGATGTTCTTTGACTGTGTAAGCCAAAACTAGATCTCCTTCCTGTAGATCTTTTTCTTTTATGTGAACATCATGATAAGCTTTTTGCCTTTTCTTGTCCACATATATACTCATAATGGCATGGAGTCTAGAAGCTCCCAATTTTTCCAATTCTATTACTCTCTCTAATAGTTCATGTCCAGTCCAATTGTAGTGACTACCTACTTTTAATGTTGGAATAAGGAATTCCATAGGTAGAACTGCATTTTGTCCATATACTAGATTGAATGGTGTGTTTCCTATTGCAGTTTTATAAGCCACTCTATAAGCCCATAGGACATGATTAAGTTGTAAATCCCAATCATTCCTGTTTGTGTTTACTACTTTTGACAGTACAGTTCTGCTAACCCATTGGCTTGTGGGTGATATGGGGCTGACTTTCTATGACCGATCAGGAAATATTCAGTGATGTTTTCTATGATTTGGTTTACAAAATGGGTCCCCCTATCACTTACCAATTCAATTGGAAGTCCAAATCTGGTGATAATATTTTCATACAGGAATCTGGCAGTAGTATGAGCATCATTCCTTCTTGTGGCTTTGGCCTCAGCCCACTTTGTCAGGTAGTCTGTAGCCACTATGATGTATTCAGTATGGGATTGTTTTGCTGGAGGATGTATAGGTCCAATGAAATCCAACCCCCATTTACTAAAGGCTCTTGCTGAAATTAATGGAACTAATGGCATGTTATCTCTTTTATTTCGTTGACTCACCCTCTGACAGACATCACATCTTTTTACATAGGTTCTTGCATCAGGAAATAGGGTTGGCCACCAAAAGCCAGAATATAAAATGAGTTTAGCAGTTCTGTCACTTGAGAAGTGTCCTCCTACTACTCTAGAATGTGCCATTTCCAACATTTCCAGATATTTATTCTCAGGAACACAAATTCTTAAGTATCCATCCATTCCTCTCTTATACAACTGTTCTCCTATCAATTGATATTCTTCAGAGACTACTTGTAGATTTTTGGAATCTGCACCAACTATCACTTGTTTTCCTTTCTTCTTCCTTTTCAATTCCTCAATGATATTTTCACTCCAATCTGGATTTTCCTAGAACCAATATAGAGTTATGAATTCTGAATCTTGCAATAATTGGCACTTCCTGCAATTAGCAATGTATTTTGTTACATCTTGAATCTTATTAGGCCAATGTACCCCCATCCTATTGAGATTACTTAGGGTGACTACCCTAGAAGCATGAGTGCAAGCGTTCCAACAATGAGCTCTCTTCAGATATTCCTGTTGCTCTTCTTCAAGAGTACAATATTCCAATATGCATGTGTGGTTGAGATGATACAAATGCCCAGCTAGTAACATAAAGTTCCTGCTTTGTAATACTAAGTGTGCATTGTTCCCAACTGTTCTACAAGGTCCCATGGTTAATAATGGTACTAAAGTCATGGCCCACTCAGGAACACTCTCTACTTTGAACAAATAAGTGTCTGGCAAGTCGTCATCTAAAGGTGAACTGGGATCTTTAGACTGAATTCTAGATAAATGATCTGCTCTCAAGTGTGTTTTCCCTTGTCTGACCACCACTTCAAACTCAAATTCCATTAGTAAAAGAAACCATCTGACTATTCTACCAGTTTGATAAGGTCTACAAAGAACTAAATATAGTAAAGCTTGATGGTCTACAAAGAACTTAAACTTGTTGGCCAAAAGGTAATGTCTATATTTCTTTACAGCAAATATCATGCCCAATCCTTCTCTCTCAGTGGTTGTGTAATTTTTTTCTGCTAGATTCAATTGCCTACTAGCATAAGCCACTGGAAAATCTAACTTGCTTCCTTCTATTGGTTGTGCTAACACACATCCTAAAGCATAATTTGAAGCATCCACATGGACATGAAAGGCTTGGTCACACTCCTTGGTCCACTCAAACTTTGTAATTAGGGCATATAAAGGTTTGGCTATGTCAGCAAATTTGTGTACAAATTTCCTATAGTACCCACAATGTCCCATGAAAGTTTGAAGTTCCTTTACATTTGTTGGTCTTGGAAGTTCTATAATGGCCTTTATTTTCTTCTCGTCAGTTGAAATTCCATTTTTAGAGACTATGTGACCTAACATTCTTCCTTGTCTTACAAAGAATACACACTTTTCTGGATTTAAACATACTCTGTAGGTTCTGCATTTCCTGAATATATTTTCTAAATCCTGCAAGTGATCTTGTCTTTTTAGTGAAAAAGTAAAAAGATCATCTACATAAATTTCCATTACATTCCTCAGGAACTCTTTGAAGATATGACACATCAACCTCTGAAAATTTGCTGGAGCATTGGTTAACCCAAAGGGCATAACCCTAAAAGCATAAATTCCCCATTCTGTGGAAAAGGCAGTTTTATGTTGGTCTTCCAATGCTATAGGCACCTGATTGTATCCTGAAAAACCATCTAAAAAACTATAAACCTCCTTCCCTGCAACTCTTTCTAGAAGATGATCTGTTATAGGCAGTGGATAATTATCTCTTATAGTTGCTGCATTTACCTTTTTCAAGTTAATGCATACCCTAAGTTTCCCATTCTTTTTCGGTACCACAACTACAGGAGATATCCATTCTGTATACTCAATCTCATAGATGAAATTGGCAGCTAATAGCTTGTCAATTTCTTCCTTTATTTTAGCAGAGTATTTATCATTGAATGTGTAATGTCTCTGTTTGCTAGGTTTTGCCTCAGGTGTAATAGGAATCTTATGCTCACAGATTTTAGGATCAATACCTTTCAAATCCTTGTAGCTATAAGCAAACACATATATGTCTTTCTTCTCCCTCTTCCTGAGTGATCATGACCTTTTTAGTTTGTTCCTCATTATCATAAGCCTCCCCTTTCTTCTTTTCCCATTTTGGTTTCATCTTGAGAAGTAGTCTGTTTTCTACTTCATAATCTTGAAATTTGCTGGTACATCAAACTGTTGATCTTTATTTATTTCCCTTTTCTTCTTCTCATCCTCTTGATTTTCTTCTATTTCCTTGTGTTTGTTTTTCTTATACTTGCCTGAGATTTTATCTTTAATAGCATCTTCAGCTTTTACTTCTTCCAAAAATTGTGTTTTCCCTTTTTCTAATATCATTTCTCCTTTCTGTTCCTCTTCTGTTTTTGATACTTGAATCATTTGTATTCCAATGTGAAAGACATCATACCCTTCTTCATTTTGAAATTCCACTCCTACATACTCATCACTGGCTAGATCCATGGTAGCCAAAATTTGATTCCACCCATAGGGCTCAAATTCCTCATCTTTGAATTGTTGTGGTACATAGTTCTCATCTTATAACTTCCTTCCTTCCACACACTCTTCTCTTCTCAATCTCCTTTTTCTATTGGTAAGATTTCTTATCATATTGCACTTCCTTATTGATGATTCAATTTCATCCTGGTCTTCCATTTCTGATTCTTCACTTAAATCTTGATTTTGATGTATTTTATACCATTCTTGAGGAGATATGTCACAGTAGTGCCCATTTCTTAGATTTACTTTGGTTATTCTTCCTTTGCTCTGAAGGTATAAGCAATCATTACCCCAATCTTGCACAATTTGCATTTGTCTCATAAATGGTCTTCCTAGGATAATTTCATATGAAGTGGATTGTGGGAATTCAACTATAGCAAAGGTATGTTCTATCTCTATTCCACATATGTCCACAATCACTTTTTCCCATATTCCTAGGGGTTTTTCTATGTGTCCATCTGCAAGTTGCAATCTCATTTTGGTGGGTAATAATTCATTTTTTCCCCATTTTTCCCAAGTTTGTTTAGTCATGATGGCCACTCCCGATCCACTATCCAGAATAGCTTTGGCCTGGTTTTTACCAAATTGTATTTTTAGGGTTGAGTTTCCCTTATCTCCTTCACAATATCCTCCTATCTTATCAATGGGAATATACCATGATTCCTCCAATTCCTGCAGTTGTGGGTGAAGATTTTTTGGTGTGGTTCCCCGTTTTTTCATTTTGCTTTGTAAGTGAGGATTTTGTTTCATTAAATCTTCCAATGTGGTGTGATATAGAATTGTGCATTGTTTATCTATATTCACCTGGAATGTTACTTGTGGGTTTTCTTCCTTGTTACTATTTCCTCTTGTTTTTGTTGTCTCAGATTCTTCAACTGTTTTTTGAGAATTGTCTACTTCCCCCATTTTGAGTTGTACTTCCCGTATGATTTGTTTACACTTCTGCATCCTTTGATGTTCTAAGTCTGGCATAGGATAAGCCATTGTATGATCAGTAGGGCTGGGTCCCTCTTGAATTCTTCCCTTGTATGCTTTTATTAGAGTGTCTAGACTTTGTGAATTTCCTATCTCCGACTGGGTTTGTGTCTTCTGAGGAGGAGTACTATTTGATTGTTCCCTATTTTCTTCTTCCAAATTTTTACCCATTCTTTGTTTCCTTTCCCATTTCCCTTTTTGTCTATTTTTCTTCACCTTTGAGATTGAACCTTCATTTTGTTCCTTAGTTGTTCTTTGTTGTTTAGTTTGTGACCTTGTTATAGCATTTACATTCACTTGGTCAATGTCACTCAATTCTTCTTGTTCCATGATGTTGACTGCTTTTAGTGGTATGTTATTAGGTGTGTTTTGTTGTTTTTGAGGATTTTTTGGACAATCCTTTATCAAATGTTCCCTACCACAATCCTTGCAATAAGCTCCCTTTATTCTTAACGTAGGAGGTTGTGGACAGTCTCTAATGAAATGTTCTCCCCCACACGTATAACAAGTTATCTTTGGTCCCCCTTTGAATTGAGGTTTTTTATTGGACATATAATTATTGGTTATATACACGAAAGTGGCAGTATCCATCTCAATTCTCCCATTTCCCAAGTCTAGGGCTTGTAATTTTGGTTCTCTTAATTCATAACCTTCCCATTCTTCTTGATATCCTTCATTCCATTGATAATCTTCCTTGTATGGTGACTTTGTTCTTGAGTTTCCCTCTTCTATTGGTGTGTATTTAATTGGTACCACATTTGTTGGTATAGGAGGTTGTTGCCCAAGCACAGGTCTTGGTTGCTCAATATACCCTGATTCTCTTTGGCTCCCATAATCTCTCTCCTTTATGGGTTGTTTATTATAGAAGCATTCCTCCCTGGTATGATTTGTCCATTTCCTCTCTAGTGTACAATATTTGAGTGTTTTCCTATCTTGCAAATGTGGTGGCTTTTGATATGGGCATTGTTGTACCAAATGACTTTCTCCACAATTGTAGCATTTTTTATTTATGTTCATCCTAGAGTTTATCAAATTAGTTTTGGTGCTTACTTCTAGGGCTTTAGCAATGGCTTGAGCCAATTCTTCTACTGGTGGGATTTTATCTTCATTTGATCTAGGTTGATCAAATGCGAACAGGTCTTGGCCTCTGTTATCTTCCAAATCTATTGCTTCTTTTACACAAGCTCCTAGGTCAGGGCATCTTCTGTAGTACACTAGGGTTCTTAATTGAGCACTTCTTAATCCTTCTATGAATAGGGATACTTGTCTTGCCATGGAAGGTACTTCTTTGCTGGGACATCTGTCAATGTATTGCTTAAATCTCCTGGCTGCCTCTCTGACATTCTCATCTTTTTGTTGTTTAAAGCTATGTATCAGAGTGGCTGTGCTATGTTTTATTCCAGTCTTTGAGAATTACTTAATGAAGGCTTCTAGGAAGGATTCAATATCTAGGTACATTTCCTTTCTCAAAGGGATGAACCAAGATAATGCAGGTCCTGTTAGGGTTAGACCAAATGCTTCAAATTGGACTTTGTAATCTTCTACCTCCTCAGCTCTAATTAATTGCCTAAACTCTGCAGCATGAGCATGAGGATCAGAATATCCTTCATATTGATTTTTCATGCATTTGGCTACTTGATATGGTCTAAGCATTCTACCCTAATGTTGCCAATGTCTTCTCCTTAGTGAAAATTCATTAAATCCTTCTGGTTCCTTTTCAAAAGGATTTGGGGAAGCATGTGTTCTCCTCCCTCGTTGTTGCTCAGTACTAGTGTAATTTTCATGTGGTCTTGGCAAGTCTGATTGTCCTAGGTTATGTTCCTAAGGTCCTTTGTCAGCACATTGCCCTAAGTCATTTGAATTTTCTGGGTCTTGGGAGAAGATGTATACACATCCTTGCCTATCCTCATACCTACCATCTTTGAATTGAGCTACTGGTGTTATGGTCAGGGGAACTTCTAAGTTTCTCAATCTAATGAGAAACTTATGCATTCCATCCTGATAGACATAGGTTCCAAACCTATTTGTATACATGTATTTGAGGATATTTCTATAATCCCCAGTTTTAATGGGCTCATTTGTTTCATTTAAATTTTCCATGTTGTTTTCTTGCCCTAGATTTCTTTTTTGCACTTCCCCTTCCACTGGCTCTATTTCCTTCCTTCCTAAGTCTTGCTTAGTATTTGTGTTTAATTTGTTCCTAGACCTAAGGATCATTCAATTAATTCTCACAATTCAATGGTCAGAATCGTGTTTTTCACGCTTTTCTGGTCAAAATCGTGTTTTTCACGATTTTTTGGTCAAAATCGTGTTTTCCACGATTTTCTGATCAAAATCATGTTTTTCACGATTTTCTGGTCAAAATCGTGTTTTTCACGATTTTTTGATCAAACTCGTGTTTTTCACGATTTTCTGATCAAAATCGTGTTTTTCACGATTTTCTGGTCAATATCGTGTTTTTCACAAATTTCTAATCAAAATTGTGTTTTTCAGGATTTTCTAATCAAAATCGTGTTTTTCACGATTTTCTAATCAAAATCGTGTTTTTCACGATTTTCTGGTCAAAATCGTGTTTTTCACGATTTTCTAATCAAAATCGTGTTTTTCACGATTTTCTGGTCAAAATCGTGTTTATCACGATTTTGTGTCCAAAATCGTGTTTTCCACGATTTTGTGCTCAAAATCGTGTTTTCCACGATTTTGTGCTCGAAATCGTGTTTTTCACGATTTTGTTTCCAGACAATCGTGATTGCTCACAATTGTAAATAACACGATTTTCTCATGAAAATCGTGTTCTAGAAATCGTGATTTTGTTCTTAATTCAGAGAATCGCGATTTTGTGTTTGACTACAGAATCGTGATTCTGTTAATTTTTTTGAAAATTTTTCAAGTGTTGATTTTCAAATTTTTATTTCTTCTATAGAATCACCTTAACAATTTTTTGACATGCAATAAAAGGGTTTTCTAAAGTCTATCAATCTTTCTCAGAAAATTCAGAAATCAAAAAAATCACGATTCCGTGTTTTTGGTGTTTTTGCTTGTTTTTTGTGTTTATTTGTGCTTAATGACCATGTGAATGTAAAGAAAAAACAAGAAATTCAGGTCATGGCTCCTTACCTTGCTTGCTTTGTCCCAGAAATCTCAAAAAACTTTGCTCTGCAGAAGATTGCGATTCTGATCCTGCTCTCTCTCTCTCTTACTCAAAAAATGACTTTTCTCTGAAATTCCAAACTTTTATAGTGTTCACAAAATCGCGATTTTGTGCAGTTTCCACTAATTTTCACTTTGTCACTTGTCCAATTTCACTTTTCAACAACTTTATGGTTTTAATTCTCAACTGTTCATTCTTTCATGATTAGTCACTCTCATTAGCTCTTGGTGAAAGTCGCGATTCTGTATTTTTCCACCTCTCTCACTTAATACTCAATCTTCACTGAGTCTTTGGAATTTAACTTTCTTACTTTCTCAATGTAAATGAAAATCTCTTACAATTACCTTTCTCCAAAAAACCCAATTATACTCAAATTTCCCCAAAAATTCTTCTCTTACAGAAAATCGCGATTTTGTGCAGAGAATCGTGATTCTTCTGTATTTCCTATTTTTTGCAATTTTGAGTATTCTTTTCTCTTGTCTCCTTTTAATCTCTTTTACCAATTCTAGTTCAACTGTCAATGACAATTTTACATCAAAATCACAAAATTATCTAGAAAATCGTGATCCTGTGCAGAGAATCGTGGTTTTTCTGATTTTCTAGTTTTTGGCAAATTTTTTGCTTTCTTACCACCTGGTCTCTTCCACACTTGTCAACAAAACTCAGTCCATCTTCCCAAGGAGAAAAGAAATTTGTTTGATTGTTTTAGTGAATTTTATGAGTTTTATTAGTATTTTGCCCTAAGTTAAGGTAAACACTTCACTTAGGGTTTCTTGTTTGGTGATCTATTGATCCTGTGTTCCTTGATTGGTTATACTATCTTATGCTTTTGGCTATCAAAACAGTTCATGAGAAAACTTCCCAAAGAAAAATGTGCTAGGAAATGCAAGTATCATTTTTTGCAAAGATAAACTCAAACATTTTTTCTTCAAGATGCAAATCAATTTTTTTCAAGATTAATGCTTTGACTTGGTAAACAAATGGATCTTATCTACTTGCATCTAGCTACTTTGCTTGACTTTTCCTTAATGCAACCATGTTATCTTCCCAAGATCAACAATTTTGCCTAGTACTTAGTCAAAAAGCACTCTAAAAATACAAGAATAGACACATGTTACCTTATCTTCAGCTTTCTTGATCCAAATTTTTCACACACCTGCACTTTACTTCAAAAATAAGGTGAGCAACTATCAATTTGCAAAAATTTCAGCACTTCCAATTCTAAAAAGATTATCTATTGCTTTCTTTTCCCAAAAGACAAACAAAGACATCTACCTTTTCATGTTCACATCTCTTGATTAAAAGTATTACCTTTTCCATGTGTTCATTACCATCATCAATAGAAGATCCAGCAAGGTCCAACTTCAATGAAGTTTTTGATATACTCCCTGGCAACGGCACCAAAAAATGTTTGTTATTGATCTTTGGAGTTGTCTTCTCCAATCATTTAGCATAAAGTTTTAACAATACATCTTTATTTTGTCAATCCTGGAAGTATTCAAGAGACCACAGCCCCTTCTAGATGATAGAATCCAAGAAATAAGAGAACAATGGCTAGATTTCTGAGAATGGTGAAAATGAAGAGGAATTTCTAGGGTTTGGATTATCTTGAGCAAATCTCCACCATTTTCCAAAATCTTGGTGTCTAATACATGCTATTTTCTCAGCAGAACAGAATTATGATGTCAAAACTCAAATATGTTACCTGTACCATACAAACGAGACAATCGTGATTCTGTGCAAACAGACGATTTTCATCTTCAGCACCATTCTTCATCAATTTCTCACTCAACACAATATTCAGCTCTCTTCATACACATTCAACAGAATTACACAATAGAAGCTCACAAATCTCCATGGATACACAAAGAATAGACTCAACAAATCAATGAAACCACACAAAGAGGAGGAAACACGATTTTCAGCAGGAAACTCTCTCTATTCTCTTGGATAGCATGTCAACAAATAATCAACCAACCCCCTCATAGTAGAGGAAATTGTCTTATATACATTTTCAAGTGTCCCTTTTCACACTTGAATTTTGATCCTTTCCTCTATTATTCAAAAAATATGCTATCTAGGAGTTTCCAAAAATTCTAGAAAAATTACATAAAATTCTATTCTACATAAGGAAGACTCTTCCTTATTTTTACATCAATTGCATAAATATTTTTACAAGTTTTTGGCATTTTATAATTATTTTTCATCAAAAATGCTTCAAAAAATACATCTTCTAACAGGCTTTATTTGGCCTCCCAATGCCCTACAAGACCTTAAATGAGAGTAAGAAGGTCTAAAAGAATGAAAGTAAAGAACCTCCCAATGCCCTACATGACCTCAATACATCACATGCAGGTCCAAAAGAATTTTAGATAATATACTCAAAAAGAAAGACTTGAGACAATTGTAAATAAAGCAAAGTGAAAATTTGATATTAATTCAATTGTTTACATCAATTGTCTTTGAGTTTCTCAATGACTCTCTTTCGACGCTCCAAAGCCATGGGTAGGGTGTAAGTCAAAATTGAGGTTGCTATTTCATCAACATTTCTAACTCCTAGACCTAGAGATATACCTATTTGACCTAAGACTTTTCCACGGAAGTTGGAACCTAAGGTTGTAGTTACAAGGGATTTCTTAACTAAAATGATACAATTACTCCCCTGTGTAATGGTTGATAAACAAAGCAATTTACTTAAGGCCTTTAGACACTATGTCATGAAGTGGCCCTGCGGACTGAACTGGCATAGGCCAGATTGTTGGGACACTCATGTATGATATGCTCCTTAGCACACCTCGAACAATATTCTTGAAGGCTTAGATAGTGTTGTTGTCCCACTCGGGGGAGGGACAAAGACATTCACCTATAAATTGGTCTCCTTGGCATCTAAAGCATGGTCTTCTAGGGGCTTGTGGTCTCATTTGTCTCACTTTTGGGACCTAGGATTAGGGTTTTTGTACATCACATTAGTATATTCAGGCTCCCAATTAGGTTCCATCAAAGTTGCATCATATGGATACACTTCATTATGTTGTGGGGACTCTATGTAATAGGTTGGTGGGCCATCTCCATGTTTGGAATAAAAAAAATCTAAGCATTAAGATCATTCTATGAGATCAATGGAGATGTTGTCACTAATGCCCTATTGAGGTTATCTTGTCCTACTATTATGCATTGCTATATGGTCCGAGGTTCCTTCAAGTAGATATATGACCTTAGCTTTCCACTCAATAGAGCACCTAAAAATAAGGAAACTTGTTTAGCCTAGGTAGGCAACTCGAGGATTGTACATCTCTCAATGTATTGCTTGAACCTAGCTATGACTTGCTAATCTTACGGTTTCATATGCATTTGTTTAAAGCTATGGATGAACACGAAAATGTTGTGTTAATTCTACTCTTGGAAAATTCTGCAATGAAATTCTCCAATAACTTTGTGATATTCCTCAATTGCTCTTGATGTAATCGTTGAAACCATGTGAGGGCCATATTTTTCAAGGTAAGCCAAAAAGCCTTGTATTGAGTGAAATGATCATCAACTTGTTCTACTCTCAATACTTGCTTAAATTTGGCAATGTGATCATATGGATCTCCCATGCCATCAAAATAATTCTTCATGGATTTCACCAATTGAATAGGTCTCAAAATTCTAGGGTACTCTCTCGATCTAGGTAGGGGAAAGTTATCCATGCCTCTTTGATTTCTTTTCCCTCACGCTCCTTTGCCTTCAATTGTTTTGTAGGTTTCTAGCCCTGATCTTTCTCTTCCCATAGTATGCACAAAGCTCACCTCGGTTGATTCCTTAGCTTTCCCCTTTTTTTGTGATCCTAGGACATGAGAAGGTCCAGCTCCATGCTAATAGAGAAGATCAGTAGGCTTGGGTGAGGGGAAGACTAGTTCATCGTTCCAAGTATATGCATGTCTGCTATGTTCTGTAACTACATACATCCTTTGAAAAGTGTTATCCAAGTAGATAACCTTTGTTGGAGCATCTGAATCTGTGAATTCATAGATAATCACTCCATCTACCTCATGAGGCTTGTACGATGCTCAACTAACTTACAAGATATCTCAAGCCAACAAGCTAACCTAAAAAATGAGCTCTCTAGCTCTATTTATAGTTTGTGGAGATTTGACTGATTTCACATCTAATGTTCGGCCTCATTTAAAATTATGTCCTAAATTACTTTTGGGGCATCAATGGACCTCCAAAAATTATGAAATTCAATAGTACATTCTACAAAAGCTCGTCAAGCTTGAGGATTCCTTGGCTTGCACAAAATGGATCACTAAGCTTGCACAATTATGGTCTTTATGATAGAAAGTGTAGTGATTAAAATCATTGTTGATCATTATAATGATATTGATATTTCTTGAATAGCACCATCGTATAAAGTTTTTGTGGGCCCCGCTTCGATTTTGTTCTATCTCTCCTCACATACTCCCTCTTCTTCTGTTGCACATGTCTTGGTGGTATGCTATGTTAGGGAAAGCAATTAGTTGTTTGGTGACCCTTTGGAATGTGATAAAAAATGAGGGTTTATGGATGATATAGAGGTTGAGATATATGATTGATTTTGTCAACGCATCAAAGAAACCTTTCTCATAAACGTTCTCCGTCCTATTTAAAAAGTTGGACTACAAAGCTATTCCCTTTCCTTTTAGACACTCAATGTTCTTTGTATTAGAAGGGAATAAGCTTAGGAGAAACGGATCCCATGAAGAGCATGATAGGTCTTTTAACTTGCTTTGTGCCTGCTCCTAATTGCGTGTATCGTGTTTCTATTTTAATGAATTGTGTGCTTTGGTAAAAGAAAAACATTATAGCATATTAAAATTTGAAGGGTAGAATTTGATAACAAATTTGGGTTTTTTTATTGTTTTCTTTTATATTGAAGAAGAATGATATAGAAAAAGTTTACCATTTTTTAAGACCTCCAAAACATTGTAGATATTTTATAAATCACAATATCTGTTGATCCGTTTTGAAAATCATTTAAAGGAATATAAACGTGCTTTTTTTTCCTAGAGATCATTTCATTTTTCTTTGTTCTTCATTTCATCATGTTATAGTAGTATCGGTCTTTATTATCAACGAGATCTTAAAAATAGAATAAAGGGAAGTTCAAAGTTGTAAAAAAGGATGTATAAAGAGTCTGATGGATGAAACTTTAATGGACAGAAAACATAAAATAGTGATGGATATATAGTTCAAAAAGGGAGAATCTGCTAGCTTTTGCAGACTTGTTCTTGTTCCCAGAAAATATCTTGTGCTCTCACAAATCCACATGCATTGATGTTTCCTACTTCCAATTGAGCATGTGATCTTCACTGAAAGACAAGAAGGTAGTTGTTCTGATTATTTAATCATGTGATCTCAACTGAAAGACAAGAAGATAGTTGGTCTTATTATTTAATCATGGAATGTTGAAGATACTAAACTACATTGCAGACTTTCTGTTAACTTTTTGTTTTGAAGAAATTCAAAGTTATGGGATGTTGAAGATATTGATCCACATTCCAGACCCTCTATTGCTTTTTGCTTGAAGCAAGCCAAAGAAATAGAGCAAATGACCACGTCATTTGTTCAAAACATGGGCATACAACTTTATTTAATTGATTTTCCCTCAAGGCAAATTATGGTGTTTCCCAAGCATGACAACAAACTCTGTTAGTGGAAGGGTATGCAACTCAATGTGGTTGGACATGAAATTGTGGACAACTCATTCACTGTTTCTTCTATAATCTACTACTTGCTTTGCTTGAGACCATGTCAAAAAGAGATGCAAAAGTTGGAAAGAATTGGAAGAAATGTTTTTTGGAAGAGGGATGTCAATAGGAGAGAGGCGCCAATAATCAACTAAGAACTTTGTGCTAGTCCAAAGGATGTAGGCCAATTGGGTATTTTAGATGTGGACTTGTATGATGTTTCTGGAAAGGGTGTAATAAGATGAAGCCCTTCTGTACATCAATCACGACTGGAAATGGTATGTGGGCATCAAGGGTACTCAAAATCAAGGTTTATACTTTCCATACACATCAGATTTGGACATCAAAATTTACTCAGATGCAGATTGGGCAGGTTGTAAGGATGACAAGAGTACTTTTGGTTATCTCTCTTTTGTAGGTAATAAGCCCATTTCATGGTCTTCCAAGAAGCAACCTACTCTTGCTTTATCTTCAACAGAGGATGAATACACGGGATTAACCAATGCTACTCAAGAAGCCATATGGATTAGATTGCTATATGTAGATTTGGGACTTCATACTCACTCACCTATGATCTTTGGTGACAATACAACTTCTTTGCATCTTGCAACAAATCCTATCTATCATGCAAGAACCAAGCATATAGAAGTTCACAATCACTATGTTAGGGAGAAGCTATTGAGCAAGGAGATTCAATTGGCATATGTATCTACAAACATGCAATATGTAGATTTATTGACCAAAGCACTTGATGGTACTAAACTTTGTAGGTTCAAAGCTATGATTGGATTGCAGGACATTCAAGAGGATTGATGATGAATGTTGGAGTTAGACGTCCGCGGAAGCACGCGAACAGCACAAGGAAGGAGAAGAAGCTTGGAGCACAACACACAATCTTGAATGTATTACTAGAGAATGTACAAAGATAAGTAGCCCATTAGGGAAATAGGCGTATATATAAGCCGAGGGAAAAAAACCTCCTGAAGAGGGAAAAAAGGTGCCCCAATGGTCCTAGTGTGTTCACACACATCAGTACCTAAATATATCAACGAATCCCCCCTAGGAGTGATGTGGTGAACAAGGAGTTGGCACTCATGTATAAGGAAGTGCCAAGCTATGTGGAAATCACTCCACAAAAGGAAGTAAGCCCAAAGCTTTGCGGAAAGCTTCAAACTCCTCCCTAGACAGAGCCTTCGTGAAAAGGTCTGCAATGTTCTCCTGCGTGGGCACATATGCCAAGCTGATCTCCCCAACAGAGAACCTCTCCCTGACATAATGATAATGCACCTCAATGTGCTTAGTGCGATCATGGAACACAAGGTTCCTTGCAACTGCCAATGCGCTCTGACTGTCAGTGAAGATGGTGGTGGCAGAAGACTGACCAACACCCAAATCAGGAATAAGGAGTCTAGGCCAGACACACTCAACAGTCGCTGTGAAAGTTGCCCTATACTCAGCCTCACAATAGGAAGTGGCCACAGTAGGCTGCTTCTTGCTCAACCAAGATATACATGAGCTACCAAGCATGAAGCAAAAACCACTAGTGGACACATGAGTGCCATAGCAACCAGCCCAATCAGAGTCAGAAAAAGCATGAAAATCTGGCAATAGTGATCCCCCCTTGGGATAAAACAACCAAAGTAGCCGAGTACCACTCAAGTAGTGAAAGATGCGCTTAACCGCATGCCAATGCTTGACTCCTCGGCAATGCATAAACCTGCTCATTTGTGAGACAACAAACTGAATATCTGGCCGAGTGATGCATAAGTAAATCAAGCATTCAATAGCCTGCTGATAGAGAACAACATCAATGCATCTCCAGCATCATGAAGACTCAATCGTAAACCTGTCTCCATAGGAGTGGCAATAGGCTTACAGTCTTCAAGGCCAAAACACTGTAATAATGTGTCAATATATTTCGTTTGACACAAACCCATTCCACCATCAACTTACATAAACTGAATGCCCAAATAGTGATGCAAATGCCCTAAATCAGACATCTCAAATGAGGCATGCAAATCAGCCTTAAAATCAGCAATATGCTTCTCAATAGGACCAGTGAGCAGCATGTCATCAACATAGACAACAATGATTAGAAGCACATCATTAGCACGCTTAACATATAAGGTGCTTTCAGTTGGATTGTTCTCAAAACCATGTGCAATCAGATAGGCATGTATCTTCTTATACCAGGCACGTGGTGCTTGCTTCAAACCATATAATGCCTTCTTTAACCTACACACGTAGTTTTCATGCACTTTTTGCACAAAGTCACGGGGCTGAAATAAAATACACTTCTTCATGCAAGCCACCATTCAAAAATGTTGTTTTAATGTCCAAGTAATGTACATTCCAACCATGATGAGCTGCAAGTGCACAGATGCTACGAACTGTAGTCATTCGGCAAGTAGGTGCAAAGGTCTCATCAAAATCAATGCCTCTTTCCTGCGCATAACCCTTTGCAACAAGTCTAGCCTTATACCTATCAATTGTACCATCAGGCTTACGCTTCAGCTTGTATACCCACTTAGTCCCAATGGCCTTCTTGCCAGGAGGCAAGTCACATAATGACCAAGTACCATTCTTCATTATCGCATCATATTCAGATTGCATAGTAGCCATCCAATTTTCTAAATTTTATATTCAAACGAAACAAGCTCATTCTCATCACAGAGACTAGGTGCAGCCATAACATAGCAATCTAATGCAAAAGAGGCACTATGAGAGCCTGAACGAGTACGATATGACAGAGGTGCTGTCACGCAAAGTTTGGACTAGCCATTTTTGCATAGTTTTTGCCTGCTCAATATCAGCTATCTCATCAACTAGTGCATCATGTAAATCTGCATTAGAAATAGAATGATCTGTATCATCACATGAAACCTACAAAGGCTGAGAAGGTGCCTCATTGGGACCAACACTAGACTGTCCACCTGTAAAAAGAGGCAGCAAAGTATCATACATGTCTTTGGAGCTAACAGATGTCTCCTTAGTACATGAAAGCAATGACTGAATAGCATCTTCCACAAAAACAACATCACGGCTAACCAAAATGCGTTTAGTCTGTGGATGATATAGATGATAGCCTTTACTTTCAAAACTCTACCCAACAAAAATACATTTTACTACTTTATCATCCAATTTTCTGTGATGTTGTTCAGGCACTAATGCATATGCCAAACAATAAAAAACAAGCAGATGAGCAACAGATGGCTTGCAATCATGCCAAGCCTCATATGGAGTGATAGATTGCACCACTTTAGTGGGACACCTGTTAAGTACATATGCTGCACACATGACAGCCTCAAGCCAGAAACTATGTGGTAAAGCCTGACTCTTGACCATATATCGCGCCATCTCCATGAGTGACCTATTCTTTCGTTTAGCAAAACCATTCAGTTGAGGTTTATACAGCACTATACACTGGTGTTCTATCCCACGTTCAGCCAGAAATGCAATAAAATCAGAAGACATATATTCCCCCCCTCCATCAGAACGGAGGGTGCCCATTTTACATGCTGACAGATTTTTAGCCAAAACCAAAAACTGTTTGAAGCACATGAACACTTAGGACTTTGCCTTCAATGGATATACCCATGCATGCCTGGAAAAATCATCAATGAAAGTCACGAAGTAAAGATAATTTTCAAAAGAAGGTGTCTGCATAGGGCCACAGACATCACTATGTACAAGCTGCAATTTTTGAGTAGCCCGAACTGAACCATCTTTTGGAAATGAGGAACACTGCATTTTGCCCAAAATAGAGCCTTCACAAACATGTTTTCCCGGTGCCTCAAGTTTGGGCAAAGAGGACATCATTTCAGATTTTTGCAGGCGTAGCAAACTAGCAAAATTTAGATGACCAAAGCGTGCATGCCAAAGCTTTGCATCTGACATAGCCTGAGAATCATGTACTGCACATGCCAAATGATTCACAGATCTTTCATAGTCTATGAGATTATACAACCCATGACATAAAATGCCAGAAGCAATAATCACATTGCCATTTGAGAGATCATGAACTGTACACCTGTCATCAACAAATTTCACAACCAAACCAATCTTGGCTAATGCAAAAATTGATAACAGGTTCTTCTTGATCCCTGGCATAAATAAAGCATCTGAAAAAGTGAAAGAACTACCATCAGCAATAGTCAAAATGATCTTACCAACTCCCATAACAGGATAAGAGGAGTTGTTGGTGCATGTAACAGTATTCCTTGTAGGGGTAGCCTCAAGTGAAGAGAAGAAACTACGCTGTGAGGTAATATGTTTGGTCACCCCATTGTCAAAATACCAAACATCTGAGTCTACTGCAGACATGCAATGCTCATGAGAAGATGGGTCAAAACCGCAAACAGTAATAAACACCCATTCTTCTTCCTGCGCAAGATTAGCAGACTCTATTTTTGGTGTAGAGGCTTCTGCAACAACCATTCTAGCCTCTTTCTTCTTTGCCTCTTTAGCACCCAGTTTTGGACAGTTCTTTATGATATGATCATTCCGTTTACAATACTTGCAAAACAATTTCTGCTTTTCTGATTTTTTTCTCATCTTTATCTTGGTTCTTTGAATGTGCAGCATTTGCAGATTTCTGCTTACTAGTTGAAGAGCTCCATTTTCCTTTGCCCTTCTGACTAGCCAGGAAAGCTTGATCTGCAACATGCATAATGGACCTGTTTTGCCTGGACTGATCTTCCTGCAACAAAATAGAGACTAACTCCTCAAATGACAAGGCATTTGGATTTCCTTTCATCATTAACCGAAGAGTAGAAGCAAAACTCTGATATGAATTAGGAAGACCATTCAGAACGGTCTGCACAAGTGAGATATCAGGTATAACCTCATCAACAGAAATCAATTGTTCCTTCAAGTCTTTGATCTTTGTTAGAAAGTTGTCCATCACACATCACATGATGATCATGAGCATGTGATACATGAAATTGTGCAAATGCAAACAATAAGATGCATGCACATACCCACACACACATGCACACACATGGAAGAGCAAGAAGACTCGAATAGTGGAGCATTCAATTAAAGAGCTTTAATGATATAAAAAGAGTTCATTTGTTTACTCATCTTCAATAGACAACCTCTAAAAATGAGCTTACAAGCTCTACTTATAGTTTTTTACTTATAGATTTTACAATAATTGTGATGAGTTTCAAATCTAATGTTTGGTAGAGTTACGAAATAGGTCCTAATGTCCATTTTGGAGCTCAAAAAAGCTCTAAAGATTATGAAAATTTGTACACCTATTCTATGTAAGCTTCCCAAGCTTGGGGACTCCTTAGCATGGATAAAATGGAGTGAAAAATTACAAAGATGGGTTTGTTGCTCACGATAGGGTCTTGAAAAAAAGATGGGGCTCCTCCTGAGTGCTACCTCCCTTCGATGTTGTCTTGTGCTCATGCTTGTGCTTGGTCTCACACTTCTGTGAAGAACACACAAACCCAAATGGAAAGCAACAAGCATAAAATACATGAAAACGAATTCCCATTAGGTAGACATGGGCTTAGGACACCTCGAGAACACAATTCAACCTCCAAATGAAGAAGAAGATGAAAGAAAGAATCTTAGAAAGAGAGATGCATGAAATTTCATTCAATACACTTCCAAAAGTGCGTACAACTAGGGTTTTTTATGTTTTATACTCAAATGGGTGGGTCTTTTCATATGGTTTTGTATTAAAAACAATAAAAGTAGTCTTTAGAGCTCATTCTACATCCGATTTGAGCTCCAAAAAAACCTAAACATTTATAAGAGGTTCACAAACACTTGAGAAGCATAAATTCCATAGCAAGAAAAGAATTTGGTGGGCCTCTTTACTTCAAACAAAAAAGCCCCCTACATAAAGCCCATGAGGTCACTCAAGAAATGTCTTGGATGTAAACTCTTCAAACTTTTTTTTGAAGGAACTTTGTAAAACCATTAAAGCATATCCTCAACATTTGGATTTCTTACGTTCTCCTACACTTCTATGCATATGGAAAGAGAGAAAACAAATATGTCTTTAAGTGAGTTATACCTTTGTAAGTAGGCCAACTTTGTAAGTAGGTAGGAACAAGAGGTAAGATGATGTTGAAGTTAGTTAAACAACTTTACAACTACATAGGCACATTTTGAAGAAAAGAGTCCAACTCAAAAGAGGACAACGTGGACTCTAAGACACTACTCAACCATCTCGCTACACATGGTACAAAGTTTGATAAAGTCACGGGTTCCATGAGTGTTAATGTGATAGCACTTGAACAATGATGTAAAGTTGGAGTGCTCTTTCTCATGACTATGTGCTTGAACTTTATACTTTTGCGTATTTCTCATGCATATATATATACGAGTATGTCATTGAGTCATACTTTTGCGTATTTGTCATGCTTTTGAAGCAACATGTGATATAAATCTCATATATATATATATATATATATATATATATATATATATATATATATATATATATATATATGTATTTTAACATAATTTTTCCTTGAATATTGAAAATGACAATTCACTCTTGACTTTATGATGAGTTAAATATTCTATATTGGAATTTGACAATTATATGTAAGTGTGGATTCACACTCAAAGGGAGAGATTGTGGTAGTCTCTCCCCCTCATAACAAAATATGCATGGGGTGGATTAACCTATGGTGAAAAAACTCTCCCCCTCATAACAAAATATGCATGGGGTGGATTAACCTATGGTGAAAAAACACTGACTCTAAATTCAATGACCATGATGATTTCGACTCTCATTTTAAATGCCCCTCTTTATTATTTGCAATGACGAAGGAATGTCTATTCGAGTGTGGTCACTCTAGCTTGTAATACCTTTGGGCCATTGAAACTAGATCCCTTCATGGAATCCCTTCTTTGTGATACTGTAGTTTAACCTCTGCTTTGTGAGATATGGAGGGTCTAATGAATACTATGCCCTTCACTTGTACATTTTTTTTTTCAATATATTTAAGCCCAGAGAGATTAGATTTTGGTCGAAGTTCCTCTTAAAGAAAAGGGATGAAAGAATTGTTGGTTGTTAAAGAAATATGCGTGTGCCTCTTGAACAATTGAAACTCACCCCAACGTGCCTGAGGTGACCATGCCTTTTATGGGGGAGCCATACGTAAAAAAGAGTTAGAATATGTTGTGGATGGCATTGGTGTGAATGAAACCTTAGATGGAGACGACATGAAGACTTTGAAATGTGGGAATGCTATGGCATTAGTGTGAATGAAACCTTAGATGGACGCGCACGAAGACTTGAAGACTTGGAAAAGGAGGCGTTTGTTTACATGTCAACGAGAGGAAAAGATTGAATACCCTTAGAAGTTGAAAGACTTCACTTTTTTTTTTAATTTCAATCAACCTTTTTCAATGACAATTCCTGTATTGAAAAATGGAACATCAATACAAAAATAAAAAATTATGGTCATAAATGGTCTAAAAAGATTGTGGTCATAAAAAATAAATGGAGTGCAGTCCTACATCTATCATGGATGTTGATGCCTACCAGAAAGCAGCCTTTGAAGAAACCAACCAATGTGTGCTTCGGAGCCTTGGAGAGCTTCGAATCAATGTGTGAATGCGTGCAAGTACCACGAAGGATGACGTCGGAGCGAGTCGGACTGCTGTGCAAAGAGTAGAGGGGACGTCGGCGACAGAATAACACCTTCGGAGTTTGACGGCAGAGTAAGAGTACTCTTATTCCAACCTCATCATAGTCGGACTGCTATGCAAGGAGTTGAGGCGATGTCGACGGCAGAATAACACCTTCGGAGTTCATCTGGCGTTGTGCAAAGAGAACATCATGCTGGTGATGTCGACACTCTGGTTGTGGCTGAGGAGATTGGTTGGCTGACTGCTGTCGGAGGGTGGGTGCTGGTGTGTCTATCGTCAGACTTGAGTGTCTATCACGATAGACGGATCCGGTCTATCGCGATACACGAAGGTGGCCGCACCGGTCTATCATGCCCGCGGGAGTCTATCGTGTGCCTTCGAGAATCTATCGTACACGGCACTGGTCTATCGCGCCCGAGGGAGTCTATCGCGATACTTGGCACCGGTCTCGGGAGTCTATCGCGTCTTCGGGAGTCCATCGCTTTCAGGAGTTCTTTTTTGTTTTGTGGGCTCGATAGCGGCTCTCGCTTCACGCTTGTTTTGAGGCGCTGGGTTCTCTTTTAAATGCTCTATTTAAAGCAGTTATCAATTTGAGATGTGTGCGATGGGGTGTATCATGTATGCATAATGCGATGGACAATCGCGCTTCACGAAAATCTTCTTCTCTCTCCTCTGTTCTTGCGCGTGGCCACCTCCCTTGTCAGATCGGTCTGGCAGAACTGGTTACCATTGAGTTCAGCTTAAAGGTTTAGTTAGCTTTATGTCTTGCTCTTGGCAACGGATAGATAGCCTTCTCTAATCGCTGTAATCTCACGAAGACCCGTTCTTTCAATGTTAGTACTGCTACCTAAAACATAAAAAAAAAAGAAAAAATAGAAAAGAAAAATAGAGCTTTGCTTTTTGTGAGACGCTCGTGGGTTATTCAAGGAGTTCTTTTTCAAAGGGTTATTCAAAGAAAATAGTGATTTTGGGGGGGGGGGTTTGGTCATTAAGATGCCGACCCTTATTCCTTCTTTTGTCATGAACAATGTGGCTCCCCCTCAGTCCGTGTGCCCTCTGGAGATGGATTCTGTCCCAGCGAACGTCGCACCCTGTAGCTCAGTGATGAGTAGCACCTCCTTTAATGTCAATCCGGGAAGACGTGAGGATGGTATGAAGACCTCGAGCAAGTGGAGGCACAAGTGCGTGAGTGAGAAGCACACAAACATGCACACACATACACACACACGTGCACACACGGCAAGACAAAGAGTGAGAAGCAATGGAGTTCTTAGATTACTTTCAAAAAGTTCTTACAAGTTCATTTCAATTACAAGCTAACCTCAAAAATGAGCTCTCTAGCTCTATTTATAGTTTTTGACTAGGTTTTGGCCCTGTCCAGACCTAGTGTTGGAAGCAGCCAGAGGCACAGACGACGCGGAAGCATGTAACGACGGAGCAGGGAGCTAGTCGGATCAATTTCTCAAACAAATATGTTTTTTATCACTTTTTCAAAACATTCAACAGTGATTTTTATCACTAATTGTAACATATGTAACATAGAAAACCCCATTTTGTAATCCATAGCTCCATTTTGTGCAAGCCGAGGAGTCCTCGAGCTTGAGGAGCTTAGGTAGAATGCGCGTACCAATTTTTGTTATTTTTAGATACGGTTTACCCTTCCAAATAGCATCTAGGACCTAATTTTTAACTATGCCGGTCACTAGATGTGAAACCGGTCAAAACTAGTCTAGAAACTATAAAAAGAGCTAGAGAGCTCATTTTTGAGGTTGGTTAGTGTTAGCTAGTGTGAGCTTAGAGTTCTTTTGAGCTTGTAATAGTGTTCTTGAGTAATAGAGCTAATTTCCCACCTTCCATTGTGTCTTGCTTGTCTCTTCATTGTGTGTGTGTATGTGTGTGTGCATCTTGGTGCTTCTCACCTTCACTCTCACATCATCTCACATTCACGATCTTCATATCACTCCTATCTCTTCCGCGGATTGACAATTAAGGAGGTGAAGCTTCTTAACGTGGTTCTCACCATTGTGCTAGAGCAACACCAAATTTGGCGCCGTTGCCGAGGACCGAGTCTAGGACGAATGTGTGATGGTAAGAGTATAGCAAGAAGTGGCGTTGGAAGGTAAAAATTTCAGTTTTTGTTGTTGTTTTTACTTAGTTTTTGTTGTTTTTCACCTCCCCCACACTCCACCTTCATCACCGCATCATCATCTTCATCTCCAAAAAAATCAGAAAATTCACCATATCCACCCATTCTCCTCATTTCCCCTCATTTGTGCATGCGAGAGAGTGAGAGAGAGCTTTTGTGCTTGCATGTGCTTTTGTTTTCTTGAGTTTTCTTGCAGGTACAGTGCTCTAGTGCATCAGGAAAGCTTGGAAAAGGTAAAAACTTCACTTTCTGTCAGAGATTTCCGCTGAAAAATAATTGTAAAATGCCAAAAACTTGTAAAAATATTTATGCAACTGATGTAAAAATAAGGAAGAGTCTTCCTTGTGTAGAATAGAATTTTATGTAATTTTTCTAGAATTTTTGGAAACTCCTAGATAGCATATTTTTTGAATAATAGAGGAAAGGATCAAAATTCAAGTGTGAAAAGGGACACTTGAAAATGTATATAAGACAATTTCCTCTATTATGAGGGGGTTGGTTGATTATTTGTTGACATGCTATCCAAGAGAATAGAGAGAGTTTCCTGCTGAACATCGTGTTTCCTCCTCTTTGTGTGGTTTCATTGATTTGTTGAGTCTATTCTTTGTGTATCCATGGAGATTTTTGAGCTTCTATTGTGTAATTCTGTTGAATGTGTATGAAGAGAGCTGAATATTGATGTGTTGAGTGAGAAATTGATGAAGAATGGTGCTGAAGATGAAAATCGTCTGTTTGCATAGAATCACGATTGTCTCGTTTGTATGGTACAAGTAACATTTTTGAGTTTTGACATCATAATTGTGTTCTGCTGAGAAAATACCATGTATTAGACACCAAGATTGTGGAAAATGGTGGAGATTTGCTCAAGATAATCCAAACCCTAGAAATTCCTCTTCATTTTCACCATTCTCAGAAATCCAGCCATTATTCTCTTATTTCTTGGATTCTATCATCTAGAAGGGGTTGTGGTCTCTTGAATACTTCCAGGATTGACAAAATAAAGATGTATTGTTAATTCTTTATGCTAAATGATTGGAGAGGACAACTCCAAAGATCAATAACAAACAAAGCCCTGCCACAGAAACGCGGGAGAAGGCCCTGCAAAACGTTTGCAAGGCCTTCTCCCGCATTTCTGTGGCAGGGCTTTATTTGGCCTCTTAATGTCCTACATGACCTTAAATGAGAAAAACTGCACTAGATGGATATTATCAAGAATGCAAATGCCCTAGGTGACCTTACATGAGAGTGAAACTTCACTAGATGGATATTTTCAAGAATGCAAATGTTCTAAGTTTCAAAATGCTCTGCTCATATGTTTCAAAGGTATAGGGAGGTCAAAATTTGTTCATGTTCACTCCTCATGAACTAGCTTTACTCCTCATGATCCTTCTTTACTCTCATTCTTTTGGACCTTCTTACTCACATTTAAGGTCTTGTAGGGTGCGCCCTACCACAGAAATGCGGGAGAAGGCCCTGCAAACATTTTGCAGGGCCTTCTCCCGCGTTTCTATGGCAGGGCTTTATTTGGCCTCACAATGCCCTACATGACCTTAAATGAGAAAGAAATTTCACTAGATGGATATTATCACTAGATCAAAATGACAAGATAAGAAAACAATCACTAATATATGAGAGATTATCACAAGAAAACACATGGAAATGTAAAATGACTGCTCATGTTTCATTCTAAATAATGAGATTATAAAGGGAATAGAGGAAATTTAAAGTGCTAATGTTTCATTGAAAATGGCAATATTTACAAAAAATCTCTTGTTTGTAGAGATCAATTACAAAACTTAGCTGCGATCACCCCTAATTCTCCTAGCTAACTGTATGTCCTTCGGTTGTATAGTGACTTGCTTAGCATGGATGGCGCACATGTTGGAATCCTCTAGCATTGATATAAAAAATGCTTCAGCTGCCTCTTGTAAAGCTTCTAAAGCTAGATCTTGGATCCTTAACCCTGCACAATACCTTTGTAAATCTTCTTTAACCACCCTTGCAAAGGGTCTTCTAGGTATCAGAAGCTCAGCTGTCTTTTGATAGTGCCTTATCTCTGCAAATGCCTTCGTATATCTTCTTCTTCGTTGTGGTGCTCTAGCTTGTGGTGGTGGTGGTCTTCGTTGGACATTTTCTTGTGGTCTTGGTTGGGGTGGTCTACGATGAGGTTGAAAAACTTTCTTCTTCCGTTGCACGCGTCTTGAGCTTTCTCCTTGTTTAGGTTGTTGTTGCTGGCTTTGCTCCCTCTCTTGATCATTGGGTATGGTCCGCTGATTTGTTGAGTGTCTTTCCCGCTATAGTAACCCTATGATTTGTAGGTATTTCTTCGTTACCCCATGGTGGCAATGTTTGACTCTCCTCACTTGATTGTGAACATTGTTGAGACACATCCTCATGCGATTCATCAAAATCATCATCAGAAACTACCTGTCTGTGAGCACGCTTCTTCACCCTTGTCTTTGTTGGTCTCTTTGGTGATGGAGGCTCATCATATGATGATGGTGGTGATTGGGGTTGATTTACGGCCTCTTCCCTGGATTGCCCATGTTCCACTTGTTCATGCAACTGTTCACTCCCAGACGTATGACCACCACCTGTTTCGGGATGGGATGCAGAGTGCGAGACACTACGTCGCCTTTTGTGGTGATTCATCCATGGTGGCTTCTGAGTGCCTTGCACATAGGTAGGAAAGTTAATGGGATCCTTCCTTGTAGTTTGCTTTGTTCGTGCCATCCTCTATAGTGCTAGAATGTTAAAATGAGACAATGAGTCTCCTTTTATAATGTTTCAGTTAAAAAGGTTCTGTTCACATCTGAATGGACAAAAAATATCTAAAAATTAAAAATTACCTTAAAAATTGCAAACAAGAGATTAGTGTGTAGCAAATCTTATGAATTATTCAGAAAATGCCATGAATGTATTAAATGACTTCACTTCCATGATGAACCCTGTCATGTTCTTGTAGCTCGCCATTGAGCATGACGTAAAGGTCCCAATGATGACTTCCATTTTTCACTAGCTAAGTCGTGTTGATTAAATCTTGCAAGTTTTGCAGCTTTCGACTCCTTGGCTCGTTCCATTGCATATGTCCTTGAAAATCCAGTACGATAAAACCAATCAAACATCTCTTCCATATATTTTGATTGCATTGCACCACCATCATGCCGTGTGTTCTTGAAGTAAAGACCTCTAGCCTTGTAATGTGACTTCTCCATTTCTTGTGTACTAAAAATCTCCAATGAACCATATCGATGCATAAAAAATGCTCCATGTGCAAATAAAATATGTTGAAATGATATAAGTACATATAACACAATCTTATCAACTAGAAAATTGAAAAAATAAGAAAACTTATAATGTAATGTGTAATATTGCTCTCTCCCCAAGATAGGATGAAACACTTTGCAAACTCCATTAATGTATCTTGAAACAACTGAGGATCATTTTTGTTGGAGCTATTAAGACTCATTAAGCCTACCAACTTATCTAAGCATGACCAAACCTTCCTTTTCCTATTACGAAGGTCAATTTGAGAATCATTATTAGTGGTGATCATGCACAAGTCTTTCCATAGCTCCCTGCATTCATTTTCCTTAGGGCTTACACCTCTTTTGAAAACTTTTCTTGCCTTCTTCCCTGTCATTGACACTTGTTGCAGACTATTTTGCGATTCACCAGGTTTTTTGACAACTAGAGTTACATTACCACCATGACAACCAATCGAATTAAGCAACTCTTCCAATTTTTTGATTGCTTGTACATACTATGTATTCATCTAAGCTAGATAGTACTTTTTGTTGTCCCTTTGTTACTTTGTAGCCTCGAGTACAAAATGGACATGGATAACGAGCAGATGCACCTTGCTTGCAACCTAACATGCATTTGATAGTTTTTAAATCCCCACCCAAGTGTCAATCTATCTCAAAATCACCAAAGTTTTCTATGTGGAGCTTTGCACCATGAATTTGAGAAACTATTACTTTAGTGATCCATGGGGTCCTACTAAAAATCCATGAAAGAACATCATTGGATTCTTTAGGTACTTCAATAGCACCTAACCACCATATTTCGTTCTCGGATTGAACACTATATGTAGAGTTAGAGCTAGAGTTACTACTTTCATCAGATATGGCATTTGTCATAGCTTCATTCATGAGTGTCAAACTCAATCTCTCCATTCGTTGTCCCTTTATGATCTGGCATTGATCTAACTTCAATATAAACTGTAATTTGGTATTACAATCTGCATAAATTAGCAAATTTTTTATAACATCAAAATACAATGTATATCAAGGTAACAATAGTGCACGTACCTGGTATAGTAGATTTGTAAAATCGAACCATTGCCTGTTGAAGCCTCTCCAAATCCACGAATATGTTGTTGTACTTTGTGTAAGTAAATCCATTTGCAGCTGCGCTTTTCAACTCTTTTTTGGATGTAGACCACAAAAGGAAGTAAGCCCAAATCTTTGCGAAAAGCTTCAAAATTCTCCCTAGCCAGAGCCTTCATGAAAAGGCCTGCAATGTTCTCCTGCGTGGGCTCATATGCCAAGCTGATCTCCCCAGCAGAGAACCTCTCCCTGACATAATGATAATGCACCTCAATGTGCTTAGTGCGAGCATGGAACATAGGGTTCCTCGCAATTGCCAATGTGCTCTGACTGTCAGTGAAGATGGTGGTGGCAGAAGATTGACCAACACCCAAATCAGCCATAAGGTGTCTGAGCCACACACACTCAACAGTAGCTATGAAAGCCGCCCTATACTCAACCTCACAACTAGAAGTGGCCATAGTAGGCTACTTCTTTCTCAACCAAGATATACATGAGCTACCAAGCATGAAGCAAAATCCACTAGTGGACACACGAGTGCCATAGAAACCAGCCCAGTCAGAAAAAGCATGCAAATCTGGTGGTAGTGATCCCCCCTTGGGATAAAACAACCCAAGTAGTCGAGTACCACTCAAGTAGCGAAAGATGTGCTTAACCGCCTACCAATGCTTGACTCCTCGGCAATGCATAAACCTGCTCATCTATGAGATTACAAATTGAATATCTGGTCGAGTAATGCATAAGTAAATCAGACATCCAAAAGCCTGCTGATAGAGGACAACATCAAATGCATTTCCAACATCAAGAAGACTCAATCGTAAACTTTTCTCCATAGGACTAGCAATAGGCTTACATTCTTCAAGGCCAAAATGCTCCAATAATGTGCCAATATATTTCATTTGACACAAAGCCATTCCACCATCAACTTGCATAAAGTGATGCAAACGCCCCAAATCAGACATCTCAAATGAGGCATGCAAATCATCCTTAAAATGAGCAATATGCTTCTCAATAGGACCAGTGAGCAGCATGTCGTCAACATAGACAACAATGATTAGAAGCACATCATTAGCACACTTAACATATAAGGTGCTAAGTTGGACTACTCTCAAAACCATGTGCAATCAGATAGGCATGTATCTTCTCATACCAAGCAGTGGTGCTTGCTTTAAACTATATAATGCCTTCTTTAACCTGCATACCTGGTTTTCATGCCTTTTCTGCACAAAGCCATGGGGCTGAAAAACATACACTTCTTCATGCAAGTCACCATTCAGAAATGCAGTTTTAATGTCCAACTAATGTACATTCCAACCATGATGGGCTGCAAGTGCATAGATGCTATGAACAATAGTCATACGACACGTAGGTGCAAAGGTCTCATCAAAATCAATGCCTCTTTCCTGTGCATAACCCTTTGCAACTAGCCTAGCCTTATACCTGTCAAATGTTCCATCAGGCTTACGCTTCAGCTTGTAAACCCACTTCATGCCAATGGCCTTCTTGTTGGTGCATTTTACCCAAGCCTACATGCTTGATATATTTGATATCATCCTCATTTGTAAGTCACATGAGTAGTCATGTGAACACCTCTTGTAAAAGAGTTCATTTTTATCTCTTGTATTTGAAAAAAGAAAAAAAGGAAAAGGATGGATTACCTCATGCATGATGTAAAAGCAAATTCGTGGCTATAACTACCAAAATCACGAATTTTTGAGCTGAGGGAATATCTCCTAACTTTGGGGATCACTTTTAGGTGGAGCCATTCGAATTCGAATTCAAAACTCCCTCCAAGAATAGCTATAAAAGGAGCAAGAAGGAAGAGACGATTAGCAAGCCTTGTACATGACCACTTGATGTCATTTTGTAGAGATTGAAGAGATTACTCCATAGATCTATCATTCTACTCCCATTGTGCAAAGATTCATTGCCAATGTGGTTGTAATCATATGTGAATCTATACATTTATTATCATCTACCTCTCTATTTTGTTCTCTGCTATACTCACTCAGAGCAGTACCTTCAGAAGGTCATATCTCGAGTTCTACTGATCCTTTTTCAGCGATTTAAGGTGCATTGAATAGCTCTTACTATCTAGTTTCTGCATATACATTTTCAAGGTCATTGGATTAATAGTGTTGAAGATATCTGCAATTTACTGCTCACTGGTCTATCTCTGCAGAGCCCCGAGAATGGTGGGCATGTTCCAGAAACTGATAAATCTTGTTCTCACTGCTCAGTCCATCACTTGAAGTGTTTTAACTTGGATTGAGAATCTTGCTAAGTCTATTTTCTATGCCCAAAAGGAATTTTTCAAATTCTTACCAGATTGAGAGCACTGTTCATTTTTTCCAGCAGGTGTATGTCCAAAAATAGCAAGTTTTGGGAGCTAGTCATTTCTCAACTAGTCTGTCTTGACTTAAACTTTTGGGATACATGTTCCAAAGTACTTGGCTGATATTTTGGTGGATTTAGGAAGCTCAAAGGGTCTACTAATCAACTCTGAAGTCTCAGTTGGCTGGTGTGAAGCTGGTTGTAGCGGCACCTACTCATCTTTGGATTGCATCCACCATCTCTCTTCACAGTGGTATCAGAGCATAGTCAAGCAACATGGGAGATGGATTTCCATCAACAATTGACAAATTGGATCGAAAAAACTATCCGGCATGGTCTCTAAGGATGGAGGCTTACCTTCAAGGGAGGAATCTATATGGATTCATATCCAGAGATGAAGCAATGCCAACCATGAGGAACAAAGGGCAACCATCACATGAAAAAGTGGAAGGACTTTCGAATTGGTGTTTGAAGGATGCACTTGCAAGGTCCTATATTCTAAACTCAATCTCTGATTTTCTTTTACCTCATGTCAAGGGATGCAAGACATCAAGAGAGACCTGGAATGCACTTGCTTCTTTCTTCTCTTCCAACACTCGAGCAAGGAAGAACCAATTGTGGATGGAGTTCACAACAATGAAGAAAAGCCCAAAGCAAAATGTGACTGATTATGTCACAAAGATGGAGATTTCCGACCAACTTGGAAGCATTGGAGAGGTAATTGAAGAGGAGCAAATCATAAGACAAATCATGAATGGAATCAAAGCAGACGACAAGTGGGAGTCATTCACAACATCCATGGATTTATACATGGATATGCATGTACCCGACCTCAACACACTCATGGGCCAACTCTTCACTCATGAAGCAAAGATTAGCAAAGGTGGTGAGTCCTCAAGAGGTAATCAAACTTCTGCCTTATATTCTGATAAAGCTAAGGTCAAGGATAAGTCAAAGAATAGGAAGAATGAAGATGAACGAAGCTCTTTCCAAGCAAACTTTGCAGGTAGAGGAAGAGCTAGAGGAAGAGGCAGAGGTGGAAAGCAAGGCAGGGGGAGATTCCAATCATCTCAACCTTGCAACATATGTGGCTTATCTAACCATACTACTGAAGAATGTTTCAGGAACTCGAGGAACTCAAGAGGAAGAGGATTCAATAGAGGTGGCTATGGATCAAATAGAGGTAGATACAATGGAGGCTACAACAACAACAACTACTACAACAACAATTACAACAACAACAACAACTATCAAAGTGGCCATAGAGGAAGAAGAGATTACAATAACTATGCAAAGGACCAAAGTCAAGAAGATTCATTATTGATTATGAATCTATCAGCGAAGAAGGGTAAGGATGATGATCACATATTTTACATTGACTCGGGATGCTCGAACCATGTAGCAAGAAATGTGGCTTTACTTTCTGATTTGGAAGATCCTCATAACAAGCATGAAGTGCAGACAAGAGATGACACAAAGCACTCAGTGGAGAAGATAGGTAATGTGAAGACATCAGATGGGAATATGAACCTCTTAAGCAAAGTCTTGTATGTCCCTACAATTACCAAAAATTTAATAAGTGTTGGACAGATTGTTGAAAAAGGATTGCAAGTTAGATTCAATCGATTTGGAGCATATGTTGAAGACCCAAGGCAAGGCTTTCGAAGGATTGCCAAAGGAGAAAAGACAGGAAGGCTTTTCACTGTGGAAGATACAAAGAACAAAGCTTTGTTTAGCTATGGATCTCAAACACTTACAGAGTTGGAGATATGGCACAAAAGGCTTGCTCACATTGGTGAGAGGACACTCAAACAAATTTGCAGGGACCAAAGTGTACTTGGTTTGCCTAATATCACAAGGCAACACATGATTTATAAGTGTGAAGCTTGTCAACTCGGCAAGGCTCATAGACAACCTTTCAATAAGAAAGGATATATGCATCAAAATCCTTTGGATCTAGTGCACACGGATGTGTGGGGTCCAAGTAAGGAGCCATCTATATCAGGCTCAAGATATTATGTGTCTTTCATAGATGATTGTAGCAGGTGGACCATTCTGTTTTTCATGAAGCACAAGGATGAAGTGTTTAATTGCTTTAAGAAGTATATTGCTCTTGTTGAAAATCAAACAGGTAGGACTTTAAAAAGACTCAGATCAGATGGTGGAGGAGAATACTTCTCTTCTGAATTTGATGCCTTCTTGCATGAAAGAGGCATTAAAAGGGAAGTCACTACAAGGTATACACCCGAACTCAATGGTGTAGCAGAGAGGAGGAACAGAGCTATTGTCGAAGCTGCAAGGTCCATGCTCAACGAAAAGGGATTGCCGAACTACCTATGGGCAGAGGCTGTGTTGACAGCCACATATCTCATAAATAGACTTCCATCTAAGTCACTAGCTGGAACCACTCCATATGAAGTGTGGAATGGAGGAAGACCTAGTCTAGAGCATTATAAAATCTTTGGATGCTTAGCCTATGCTCACATTCCTTCTCAAGTAAGAGGGAAATTGGATCCCAAGGCAGAGAAGTTTGTATTCATTGGTTATGATCAAAACCAAAAAGGATATAGATTGTACAATCCAACCAATAAAGGATTTTCTGTGAGTAGAGATGTAATTTTTGATGAAAACAAATCATGGTTTGATGATGACAGGAAAGTGAAGCTGCCTTATGACTTGGATGAAGATTTTCCATCACTTCAACCAAAGGAGCCGAAGCAGATTGAAGAAAGTGATTCGGAGATTGACCTAGAAGACTTGGAAAGACTAAAGCTATGGGAGAACAAAGGAAAAGCAAAGATGCAGGATGCTACATATGGACCCGAGAGCTCACATCAACCACTTAGAAGGTCTTCGAGGGAGAAGAAGAAACCAGAGAGGTTTGGTTATGATACTTCTTTGGTCACCAAGCACTCAATTTACATTGCAAAGGATTCAACCAATGAAGAACCTACCACATTTGAAGAAGCACAAAGCAAGAAAGCTTGGAGAGATGCAATGGATGAAGAAATGGAAGCCTTGAAGGAGAATGACACTTGGGAGCTTGTACCTAACAAGCCATCTATGAAGGTAATTGGATCTCGCTGGATATACAAAATCAAGAGGAATCCAGATGGAAGTATAAATAGACACAAAGCAAGGTTAGTTGCTAAAGGGTTTGCTCAAACCCATGGTATTGATTATGAGGAGACTTTCTCTCTTGTTGCAAAAATGCCTACAATTAGGGTTCTCATTAGTCTTGCTGCATCTAGAAATTGGAATCTTTATCAACTTGATGTAAAGAATGCTTTCTTGAATGGATGGATTTCTGAGGAAGTGTATATGGCACAACCTCCTGGATATGAGGATGCACATCATCCTAACTATGTATGCAAACTAAAGAAAGCTTTGTATGGATTGAAGCAAGCTCCAAGAGCTTGGAATTTCAGATTGGTGACTGGCAGGACCAAGGATTCAAAGCTAGCAAGGCGGATACCTCTTTGTTCATAAAGAGGAATGGATCTGAAGTGATCTATTTATGTGTGTATGTTGATGATATTATTATCACAGGCAATGATCTTGAAGGAATCAAACAGGTAAAGAGTCAAATGAAGGAGGAGTTCAAAATTAAGTGACCTCGGACCACTCACTTATTTTCTTGGATTGGAGTTGATCTACATAGATTCAGGTATATACATCACACAAAGGAAGTATGTCCATGACATGCTCGTCAAGTTCAAGATGGAAAATACCAAGTGTGCAGGTACACCTATGGAGCAAAATCATAAGCTTAGTGCTTATGAAGGAGAGCCAATTGAAGACATCACAAGCTATCAAAGCTTGGTTGGAAGTTTGAACTATGCAACACTCACAAGGGTGGATATATGCTATAGTGTTAGCATATTGAGTCAGTTTATGCGTAAGCCGAGAAGACCACATATGGAAGCGGCCAAGAGAGTCCTCAAGTACCTAAAGGGGACCATGAATGAAGGTTTGTTCTATTCATATACTTCAAATATTGAGCTAAAGGTCTACTCAGATGGAGATTGGGCCGGATCTAAAGATGATAGAAGAAGCACATCATGATATATATCATTTGCAGGTTCAAAAATCATTTCTTGGTCATCGAAGAAGCAACCAACCGTGGCATTATCTTCTACTGAAGCCGAATATAGAGGTTTGGCTAATGCAACTCAAGAAATCATGTGGTTAAAGTATTTGTACACAGATCTTGGACTTCATTCTTCAACGTCTCACATTTTTGGGGACAACACAAGCTCACTACATCTAGCTGCTAATCCGGTATACCATGCTAGAACCAAGCATATTGAAGTCCACTACCATTATGTAAGGGAGAAGCTAATGAGCAAGGATATTCAACTATCCTATGTCTCTACAGATATGCAATGTGCAGACATGTTAACTAAAGCTCTTGATGGTACAAAGTTAAGTAGATTCAAGTTGATGATTGGCTTGCAGGAAATCAAGGACAATTGAAGACTTATTTGAAGGCAAGCATGTTAGGCTTGAGGGGGAGCTGTTGGTGCATTTTACCCAAGCCTACATGCTTGATATATTTGATATCATCCTCATTTGTAAGTCACATGAGTAGTCATGTGAACACTTCTTGTAAAAGAGTTCATTTTTATCTCTTGTATTTGAAAAAAGAAAAAAAGGAAAAGGATGGCTTACCTCATGCATGATGTAAAAGCAAATTCGTGGCTATAACTACCAAAATCACGAATTTTCGAGCTGAGGGAATATCTCCTAACTTTGGGGATCACTTTTAGGTGGAGCCATTCGAATTCGAATTCAAAACTCCCTCCAAGAATAGCTATAAAAGGAGCAAGAAAGAAGAGGCGATTAGCAAGCCTTGTACGTGACCACTTGATGTCATTTTGTAGAGATTGAAGAGCTTACTCTATAGCTTTATCATTCTACTCCCATTGTGCAAAGATTCATTGCCAATGTGGTTGTAATCATATGTGAATCTATACATTTATTATCATCTACCTCTCTGTTTTGTTCTCTGCTATACTCACTCAGAGTAGTACCTTCAGAAGGTCATATCTCGAGTTCTACTGATCCTCTTTTAGTGACGTAACATGCGTTGAATAGCTCTTACTGTCTAGTTTCTGCATATAAATTTTCAAGGTCATTGGATTAATAGTTTTGAAGGTATCTGTAATTTACTGCTCACTGGTCTATCTCTGCAGAGCCCCGAGAATGGTGGGCATGTTCCAGAAATTGATAAATCTTGTTCTCAATGCTCAGTCCATCATTTGAAGTGTTTTAACTTGGATTGGGAAGCTTGCTAAGTCTTATTGCTATGCCCAAAAGGAATTGTTCAAATTCTTACCAGGTTGAGAGCACTGTTCATTTTTTCCAGCAGGTGTATGTCCAAAAATAGCAAGTTTTGGGAGCTTGTCATTTCTCAACTAGTCTGTCTTGACTTAAACTTTTGGGATACATGTTCCAAAGTACTTGGCTGATATTTTGGTGGATTTAGGAAGCTCAAAGGGTCTACTAATCAACTCTGAAGTCTCAGTTGGCTGGTGTGAAGCTGGTTGTAGTGGCACCTACTCATGTTTGGATTGCATCCACCATCTCTCTTCACACTTCTTGCTAGGAGGCAAGTCACATAAAGACCAAGTACCATTCTTCATTATAGCATCATATTCAGATTGCATAGCAGCCATCCAATTTTTTGAATTTTGTGCTTCGTCAAATGAAACAGGCTCATTCTAATCACAGAGACTAGATGCAACCATAGCATAGCAATCTGATGCAAAAGAGGCACTATGAGAGCCTGATCGAGTACGATATTAAAGAGGTGCATCTAATTTGCTATCATGCAAAGTCTGCACCAACCATTTTGGCAGAGTTTTGTGCATCATGTAAATCTGCATCAGAGATGGGATGATCTGCATCATCACATGAAACCTACAAAGGTTGAGAAGTGTCCTCATTAGGACCAGCACTAGACTGTCCACCTATAAAAAGAGGCAGCAAAGTATCATACATGTCTTTGGAGCTAACAGATGTCTCCGTACTACATGAAAGCAATGGTTGAATAGCATCTTCCACAAAAAAAACATCACGGCTAACCAGAATGCATTTATTTTGTGGATGATAGAGATGATAGCCTTTACTTTCAGAACTCTACTCAACAAAAATACATTTTATTGCTTTATCATTCAATTTTCTATTATGTTGTTCAGGCACTAATGCATATGCCAAACAACCAAAAACATGCAGATGTGCAACAGATGGCTTGCGATCATGCCAAGCCTCATATGGAGTGATAGATTGCAACACTTTAGTGGGACACCTGTTAAGTACATATGCTGCACACATAATAGCCTCAAGCTAGAAACTATGTGGTAAGGCCTGACTCTTGACCATACACCTCACCATCTCCATGAGTGACCTGTTCTTTTGTTCAACAACTCCATTCTGTTGAGGTGTATACGACACTATACACTAATGTCTTATTCCATGTTCAGCCAAAAATGCATTAAAATTAGAAGACATATATTCTCCCATTTTACATGCTGACAGATTTTCAGCCAAAACCAAAAACTGTTTGAAGCACATGAACACTTCAGACTTTGCCTTCAATGGATATACCCATGCATGCCTGGAGAAATCATCGATGAAAGTCACAAAATAAAGGTAATTTCCAAAAGAAGGTGTCTGCATAGGACCACAGACATCACTATGTACAAGCTGCAATTTCTTAGTAGCCCAAACTGAACCATCTTTTGGAAAGGAGGAACGGTGCATTTTGCCCAAAATACAGCCTTCACAAACATGTTTTCTTGGTGCCTCAAGTTTGGGCAAAGAAGACACCATTTCAGATTTCTGTAGGTGTAGAAAACTAGCAAAATTCAAATGACCAAAGTGTGCATGCCAAAGCTTTGCATCTGACATAGCCTGAGAATCATGTACTACACATGCCAAATCATTTACAGATCTTTCATATTCTATGAGCTTATACAGCCCACGACATAGAATGCCAGAAGCAATAATCATGTTGCCATTTGATAGATCATGAACTGTACATCTATCATCAACAAATTTCACAACCAAGCCAATCTTGGCGAATGCAGAAACTGATAATAGATTTTTCTTGATCCCTCGCACAAACAAAGCATGTGACAAAGTGAAAGAACTACCATCAATAGTAGTCAAAATGATCTTACCAACTCCCATAACAGGATAAGAGGGGTTGTTGGTGCATGTAATAGTATTCCATGTAGGGGTAGGCTCGAGTGAAGAGAAGAAACTGCGCTGCAAGGTAATATGTTTGGTCACTCCACTGTCAAAGTACCAAACATCTGAGTCTACTACAGACATGCACTGCTCATGAGAAGATGGGTCAAAATTGCAAACAGTAGTAAACACCCATTCTTCTTCCTGCACAAGATTAGTAGACTCCGTTTTTGGTGTAGAGGCTTCTGCAACAACCATTCTAGCCTCTTTCTTCTTTGCCTCTTTAGCAGCTAGTTTTGGATAGTTCTTTATGATATGATCATTCCCTTTATAGTACTTGCAAAACAATTTTTGCTTTTTTGATTTTTTCTTATCTTTATCTTGGTCCTTCGAATGTGGAGCATTTGCAGATTTCTGCTTACTAGTAGAAGAGCTCCATTCTCCTTTGCTCTTCTGACTAGCCAGGAAAGCTTGATCTGCAACATGCATAATGGACATGTTCTGCCTGGACTGATCTTCTTGCAACAAAACAAAGGTTAACTCCTCAAATGACAAGGCATTTGGATTGCCTTTCATCATCAACCGAAGAGTAGAAGCAAAACTCTGATATGAATCAGGAAGACCATTCAAAACGGTCTGCACAAGTGAGCTATCTGGTATAACCTCATCAGCATAAATCAAGTGTTCCTTCAAGTCTTTGATCTTTGTTAGAAAAATGTCCATAGAATCACCTTCATTCATGTGCTCACTCTCCAACTGTTTTTGGAGGTAAGCAACACGAGCCTCATTCCTAGCTTTCTACAATGTGGTAAGTGTATCCCAAGCATCCTTACCTATTCTGCAAGAGTGAATGTGAGGAATAATGGCACGTTTGACAGACAAAGCTATCAATGCATGTGCCTAAGCATCTCTGCCATCCCAACAAATCTGCTCTGCAGTAGGTGCAATAGAAACTGCAACATGAACAAGAATATGCATAATATCATCATCTTCGACACCTTGTGCATCAGCTTCAGTACCTGCAGTTGTAACAGTTGCAGGTGTGATAGGACGTTTTTCAACACCCTGCACAATGTTCCACAGTCCTTTTGCAACCAATACATGTCGCATCATATAAGCCCACAATGGGTAGTTGGTACCATCCACCTTATCCTCAATAGCCAACATACGAAATACATCACTGCTTTCAACCATGGTCGATGACTAAAATACCTTGATGCAAAAAATTGACTATATCTCAAAAAGCTGAATGGAACTGCCCAGACGAGTTCTGCTAAACCTGTAGCAAACTTTGAGATGCTTATACTGGCAAATTGAAAGAGGTATATACCTTTGCTCAAAAAGATGAAATAGTCTGCACAAGCGTTGTGATAGTGCGTTCAGAGGCCGAAACACCCTGAGTATGCTCACCAAATTTTGTGCAAATCTGAGACTGCAATCAGAGAGGTGTAGAAGACGCCCTAGATGAATCGGCGACCTACTCTGGTACCAATTGTTGGAGTTAGATGTCTACGGAAGCATGCAAACAACACAAGGAAGAGGAAGAAGCTTGGAGCACAACACACAATGCTGCATGTATTACTAGAGAATGTACAAAGATAAGTAGCCCATTAGGGCAATAGGCGTATATACAAGCCAGGGAAAAAAAACCTCCTAAAGAGGGAAAAAAGTGCCCTAGCAGTCCTAGAGTGTTCACACACATCACTACCTAAATATATCAACAATGATGAGCTGCAAGTGCATAGATGCTATGAACTGTAGTCATTTGGCATGTAGGTGCAAAGGTGTCATCAAACTTAATGCCCCTTTCCTACGCATAACCCTTTGCAACATTTCTAGCCTTATAACTTTCAACTATTCCATAAGGTTTATGCTTTAGCTTGTATACCCACTTGGTGCCAATGACCTTCTTGCAAGGAGACAAGTTACATAAAGACTAGCTACCATTTTTCATGATAGCATCATATTCTAATTGCATAGCAACCATCCAATTTTTAGAATTTTGTGGTTCATCAAACAAAACAGGTTCATTCTCATAATAGAGACTAGAGGCAGCCATAGCATAGCAATCTCATGCAAAAGAGGCACTATGAGAGCCTAACCGAGTACCATATGACAAAGGTGCATCTAATTTGCTATCACACAAAGTCCACACTAGCCATTTTGGCATAGTTTTTGCCTCGTCAATATCAGCTCTCTCATCAACAAGTGCATCATGTAAATGTGCATCATAAATGGAATGATTTACATCATCACATGAAACATGCAAAGGTTGAGAAATTTCCTCATTAGGACCAACACAAGATTGTACACCTATAAAAAGAGGCATCAAAGTATCATACATGTCTTTGGAGCTAGCTGATGTTTCCTTAGTACATGAAAGTAGTGGCTGAATTACATCTTCCAAAAAAACAACATCATGGCTAACCAAAATGCATTTTGTATGTGGATGATACATACAATAGCCTTTGCTTTCAGAACTATACCCAACAAAAATACATTTCATTGCTTTATCATCCAATTTCGTGCATTGTTGTTCAGGCACTAATGCATATGCTAGACAACCAAAAACACGTAGGTGAGCAACAGATGTCTTAGGACCATGCCAAGTCTCCTATGGAGTGATAAGCTGCAATGCTTTAGTGGGACACCTATTAAGTACATATGCTGTGCACATGACAACCTCAAGCCAGAAACTGTGGCAAAGCTTAACTCTTGACCAAACACCTCGCCATCTCCATGAGTGAACTATTCTTCCATACAAAAACTCCATTTTTTTGAGGTCTATACGAGACTGTACACTGGTATTTATCCCACGTATAGTCAGAAATGCATTAAAGTGAGAAGACATATACTCCCCCCTCGATAAAAAAGGAGGGTGCCGATGTTACATGCTGATAGATTTTCAACCAAAACCAAAAATTGTTTGAAGCACATAAACACTTCAAACTTTGCTTTCAATGGACATACCCATGCATGCCTCAAAAAATCATCAATGAAATTCATGAAGTAAAGATAGTTTCCAAAAGAGGGTGTCTACATAGGACCACGGGCATCACAATGAACAAGCTACAATTTCTAACTAGCTCAAACTGAACCATTTTTTGGAAAGGAGGAACACTGCATTTTGCCCAAAATATAGACTTCAGAGACATGTTTACCGGGTGCCTCAAGTTTGGGCAAGGAGGGCACCATTTCATATTTCTGCAAGCATAGCAAACTAGTAAAATTCAGATGACCAAGGAGTGCATGCCAGAGCTTTGCATCTGACATAGCCTGAGAATCATGTACTGCACATGCTGAATCATTCAAAGATATTTCATATTCTATGAGCTTATACAACCCAAACATAAAGTGCCAAAAGCAATATCACATCGCCATTTGATAGATCATGAATTATACATCTATCATCAAAAGATTTCTCAACCAAGCCAATCTTGCCTAAAGCTGAAACTGATAATAAATTCTTCTTGATCCTTGGCACAAACAAAGCATCTGACAATGTAAAAAAGAACTACCATTAGCAGTAGTCAGAATGATCTTACCTACTCCCATGACAGGATAAGGGGAGTTGTTGGTGTATGTGACAGTATTCCCTATAGGGGCAGGCTCGAGTGAAGTGAAGAAACTATGCTACAAGGTAATATGTTTGGTTGCGCCACTATCAAAGTACGAAACATATGAGTCTATTGCAAACATACATCGTTCATGAGAAGATGGATAAAAATTGCAAAGAGTAGTAAATGCCCATTCTTCATTCTGCACTAGATTAGTGAACTCTTTTTTTGGTGTAGAGGCCACTACAACAAACATTCCAACCTCCTTTCTCTTTGCCTCTTTTGAAGCCAATTTCGGAAAACTTTTTATGACATGAACATTTGCTTTACACTACTTGCAAAACAATTTTTGTTTTTCTGTTTTCTTGTCATCTCTATCATCCTTCTTTGATTGTGCAAAATTAGTAGACTTCTGCTTACTACTAGAAGAGCTCCATTTACCTTTGCCTTTCTATCTAGCCAAGAAAGCTTGATCTGCAACACACATAATGGACCTGTTTTCCCTAGAATGATCTTCCTACAAGAGAACAGAGACTAACTTCTCAAATGTTAAGGCATTTGGATTGCATTTTATCATGGATAATTACAAAATGTTCTTTGGGAAGTTTCCCAATGTAGTTTGCAAGGGATGAGCCACCTCCACGAGCCACTCGATCACCTCCACTCCTTGCTGCAAACTTGTCGACTTCAATCACCTCCTGCACAAAGTTTTATGATTAGTAGCTGCATGTGTTTGTAAGAATGAATGACATGAATTGAAGGTACTTACATCTTGAACTCTATCTTCTTCTTCTCCTCTCTCTTGAAGATGTAAATTAATGCTAGAGTGGGACATCCCACTCTGCTCGATTACTGGTGAGGCGGGAACTTCTGATTCCAATATCCTTTCTTGTGCATTACTAAATTGTTCTTCTGTGATATGTTGATGTTCACTTGTAAGTATGTCATTGCAAACCAATTTTATTGTGTCGGCCACTGAGTCACCAAATGGTAAACACTTTTTCTCCAACAAGTCAGAGGTACTATCCAAAGGACACTCTGACAAAGTACAAAACAAACTTAGGCATTCATCCAACCGTAGCCCAAATGCCTTCTCTACATCATGTAAAAAAAACATTATTGTCCCTCGATAAGAACCACTGAAAAAGTTTCAATCTCCACCTGTGGAATAGTTGCTTCTGGCTCCGAAGAGGTGGATGGCTTAGGCACTTCTTTCAACTTATCATCCACAGCAAGAGGATAAGTTTTCTCAATAGCTTCTCTCTCTAATAGGAGATTCAAGGGTTCTTGAGGTGGTTCCTTTTTATCCTCGACAAAACCACCTGTAAGAAGATGAGGGATCTCATGAGGAATCAGTTCTGGTTCCTCATTCACAAAGAAAATTGTGGTAGCAGTGAATGAAAGATATTTTGCAGCCATCTTGCATTTCCTATTCAATCTCCTTGTAAGTGGCACATTTACATCAAGAAGGTGCCCTGCTTCCTATGCAATTACCTGGAACCATTTCAATCGTTTTGCAAATGCCTCATCACCTTTGTGAATGTAGGTGAGAAGGTCACATGGAACCCAGGTTCCATCATATGGTGGTATTTCGATGGAGAAATGCAATATATGAACTTGCATATATTGAAGTAGCTCCTCCAAAGCATCGGCATTCATTTGCACGGTTCCATGGAGGTCAAGAACCTTGGAGAGAAGATCATATAGGTCATGTTCACCTTTTAATCTGAATCCTCCAAAAATTCTAGAAACTTGTGGCGTGCACTCTTAGTAGGTACAGAGGTGGAAGCCATAGCTTGCAAATGCAGATTGCTCTAACACTCAATGTAGTTGCAAAAGTGAGAAATGAGGAGAGAGGATTCCTATTTATAACTTTTCTAGAATTTTTAAGTGATGGGTCCCACTTTTTCATAGAAGTGACTTTTCCTTAAATTAAAACATAAGAGTCTTGGAAAGGAAAACTTTGACATTTGAGATCACATCAAAGAAAATAAACAATAACAATGCTCTTTCAAGAAAAACCTTGAGAATGTACAGATACAAGTAGAATGTGGCCACTACCAACGAATTGTAGAAATGTGGAGATACTATGGAATCTAGGATGAAGATTAGCCATTGGATCTAAGGGATACAATGCACCATTGACCCAAAGATTAATTTTCTTCTCTCCAGCTGCGCGTCGTTCATTTTGAGAATCTATGTCATTGCTACCTCTAGTTTTTGGTGCAAATTCTGTAGGAACACGAACATGTACACTCTTTGTGTGAGGAGCACGCGCTAGTGTTGGTGTCATGTTTGTAATACATGTGAGCACCATGATGTTCCAAAACTCCAGCACCAAATAGGAAGAAGCACAGAGATGGCTGGAATGGCTAGTACAGTAGCTGTGTGCAAGAAAAAAAGTGTGTTTTGGTATGTGGATAGGTCAAAATGACTTTTTTCAGTGTGTTAGAGGGAAAATGAGCTTTTTTCAAAAATTCATGTTTTGGGGCAACCAAAGTTACGAGTTTGATGATGTGGCACTTCACTTTTGGAGGGATTTTGAAAAGTATATTTTTTTAAAGTATGTCAGAACTTAATTTTTTTAGTCTTGTTTTTATAAAAAATACTTAAAAAAAACATACTTTTCAAAATCCCTCCAAAAGTGAAGTGCCACATCATCAAACTCGTAACTTTGGTTGCCCCAAAACATGAATTTTTGAAAAAAAGCTCATTTTCCCTCTAACACACTGAAAAAAGTCATTTTGACCTATCCACATACCAAAACACACTTTTTTTCTTGCACACAGCTACTGTACTAGCCATTCTAGCCATCTCTATGCTTCTTCCTATTCGGTGCTGGAGTTTTGGAACATCATGGTGCTCACATGTATTACGAACATGACACCAACACCAGCGCGTGCTCCTCACACAAAGAGTGTACATGTTTGTGTTCCTACAGAATTTGCACCAAAAACTAGAGGTAGCAATGACATAGATTCTCAAAATGAACGACGTGCAGCTGGAGAGAAGAATATTAATCTTTGGGTCAATGGTGTGTTGTATCCCTTAGATCCAATGGCTAATCTTCATCCTAGATTCCATAGTATCTCCACATTTCTACAATTCGTTGGTAGTGGTGAAGATGGACTGCTAGGCTATTGCAAGAGATTGTCTAACCATTCTACATCTATAGCTAATTATTGGATGCAACAATGTCATCACAACCATTTCAAGATACACAATTTAGAGAGTGCTATACACACTTTAGAAAGTGCTATCCAATCTTTGGATGAGAACAATAATACACTCCAACAAGATGTGGAAGAAAAGGAGAGCACAATTACAAAGTTAAAAGCCAATCTTACACAACTAAAAGAGACTCCACTTGGGATGAGATATAGGAAACGACCATTATCATCCTTTCAATCTCTTTCAACTGGTGGTGGAGCACGGAAGCAACGTGTTTACGCACTTATGTGTTTCCCTTGTTTATTTATGTTAAAAGACTTTTAGATTGAGTTTGTTATTATGCAGGTCATTTGTTGAAGATGCAAGTGCTTCCTCAACAATGGAGGATCAATTGAAGTTTCTAAATTCTTGTCTTAGCAACAAACATGTGCTTATGATTTTGGATTCACCAATAGGAAATCACATCAAAACCCAAGTGATTAAAGATTTTTCAGCCAACTTAGAAGATATTATTAGTCCTAGTGAGGTACAGATGGTATGTGATGAAGCAGGTGTTAGTACTAGAGCATACACTGCATTGTACAATCTTTTGAAGCAAGCTCTACAAAACAAAGGTATTTTCCAGAGCATTTTTCCATGCCCTTACAAGGTATCTCTGAAGAAGAAGATAACCAATGAGGATGTAGCCAATACTCTTGGCAATTACCTGCATATAGACGATGTTATGCCTGCATCCATTTATCATTCATCTACATCAAAGAAAGAGTTGAAAAACACATCTAGAAAGGGATTCATCTACACAAAGTACAACAACATATTTGTCGATTTGGAGAGGCTTCAAAAGGAAATGGTTAAATTTTACAAATCCACAATTCAAGGTATATCCATTGTTTTGATAATGACATTCATAGTATTTTTAATAATATAATGTTTGTTATTTGATGTAGATTGTGGTTCCAAACTCAAGTTTGTATTGAAGCTAGACGAATGTCAAATCATAAAGGGACGCCGTATGGAGAGACTTAGTCTTACACTCATGAATGAGGCTATGGCCCATGCTATTGTTGATGATAGTGAAGAATCTACCCATCACTTTACATACAGTGTTCAATCTGAGAAAGATATATGGTGGTTAGGTGCTATTGAAGTACCTAAAGAATCCAATGATGTTCTTACATGGATTTTCAGTAGGACCCCATGGATCATAGAGGTTATAACTTCTCAAATTCATGGTGCCAAAATCACTGTAGAAAGCCTTGGTGATTTTGAAGTAGAGAGGCACTTAGGTGGGGACTTAAAGACTATCAAATGCATGTTAGGGTGCAAACAAGGTGCATCTACTCTCTATCCTTGTCCATATTGCACACGAGGTTATAAACAAACAAAGAGAAAACAAAACAACATAGATGATTTAGCTGATGACAAAGATGCAACTCCATCTACTGAATGGGATATACCTTTAATGAGGTGTCCCATGTTAGGTACGCCTAATCGTGACATGTCAGAAAAGGATTGGAATCCCATTATTCCATTCCCTTTAGTCAATGTCCACTTTTGCACCTTGCATGCCTTCATGAGAATTTTTGATAGGCTTAATTCCATATAGAATATGCATTTGCCATGAAGCCAATTGATAAATCTATTCAAGCTATAAAGAAATTGGAGGAACTTCTTAGTTCAATTGGTTTTCATGGTGGAAATGTAACCCTAGTTGTTAAGAAAGTTGGAGAATCTCAAGATAGCTTGCAATAAGTGTCAATGACAGGGAATAAAGCAAGACATTTTTTTAGAAGAGGTACTAGCACTCAAAATAATGAACATTATGAGCTATGGAAAGACCTATGCATGATCACAACAGACAATGACTCTCAAGTTGATCTTTGTAATAAGAGAAAGAAAGTTTGGTCGAGCTTTGATAAGTTGGTAGGTTTAATGGGTCTGAATAGGTCTAGTGCTATTCAACGTCAAATGTTTCAAGAAACATTAGTGGAGTTCACCAAGTGTTTCATTCAATCTTGGGGAGAGAGAAATATAACACACTACATTGTAAGTGTAATCTTCTTCTACAAGTGTTCATTGCACTTACCTTTTACCAATGTACTTAACAATTTTTAGCATATTTTGTTTGCACATGGAGCTTATTTCATGCATCGATATGGGTCATTAGAGATTTTTAGTACCCAAGGAATGGAAAAGTCACACTACAAAGCGAGGGGTGTCTACTTCAAAAACACCCGACATGGTGGTGGTCCAATCCAATCAAGCTACATGGAGGAGACGTTTAATTGGTTTTACCGCACTACATTCTCTAGAAAATTTTTTGTGGAACGACTTAGGGATTCAAAATTGGCAAAACTTGCAAGAACGATGCAACACAACATTGCCAGTGAGAAATGGAAGTCATCATTAGGTCCTCTTCATCATGCACAGTGGCATGCTAGGAGACAACGAGAAGGCTCAGCTTGGAAGTAAAGTGAATTCCTTATTTCCCATTATGTGGTAAAGCCTATGATTATTGTAATCTTGGTTTCAATGCGTTATTATCTCATATATAATATTCTATATGGTTTTAAACAGGTTTTGTCCGTTCTAGTGTGAACAAACAGTTTTAAAAAAACTCTATAAATAGAGAGAACTCACTTCATTTCACACTTTTTGCAACTCAAGAGAATGGCACGCACCAAGCAAACTGTAAGGAAGTAACCATACAATCGAAGGACATTCAGCTAGCAAGAATAATTAGAGGAAATAACCCATGATGTGTATTTTGTACCCTTTGATAGGCCTACTTTGCGATGTAATACAATGGATAATAGAAAATTTTGTTTTAACCTATATTCTTTGTCTTTTTTTTCCTCTTTCTTGCTCTATCTCTCTTTGACTCCCAGCATAATTGTATGCAACTAAATTTTCTTTCAGTCAATTATACATGGATTTAGTTGAACATGCATGCACTTGCCTATTATTTTGTGACTAGATATGTTCCTTTTGTACCAATTGATGTCCCACATGTCATTTTCATGCCAAAAAACCCCCAGCCATAGAAACGCGGGATTCAGCCCTGCAAATTTTTTGCAGGGCTAAATCCCGCGTTTCTATGGTTGGGGTTTTTTTGGCATATTTTGGGCTTGTGTAAGCATGAAATGTATGGTAGAGATGTAATGGTCTATCAAATCAGAGTTTATACAGTATAGGTAATCATTGGTATGCATAAAAGGTATGGATGAGATCCTTGGTATATTAAATGCAGAGGTTATAACTTACAGGTAATATTTGGTATTGATTATAACCAAACCTAGTGAAAATTAAGTATTACATAGATTCCAATGGTTTGTAACCCCTAAAAACACCAGAGAAGGCCAAAAAAGCCCCAGCCACAGAAACGCGGGAAACAGCCCGGCAAAAATTTGCAGGGTTGTTTCCCGCGTTTCTGTGGCTGGGGCTTTTTTGGACTTTTCTATGCATATCAGTATACAAATAGACCATAGACAATAAAAAGACTTCAAATCAGATACAATTTGTGGAAGAAATAAGCCCAATTTATTAGCACATTCATACACACGACTAGACAAATAAGGAAATAAAGAGTTTGTATTATCAAAACATTTACATCATTTCTCAGCTGCCTTCAATTTCTCTACAACTTTCTTTCTCCTTTGGAGAGATTGAGGCAGCTGGTAAGTCAATACAGATCTTGATATTACATGGGGGTCTTGCATTCCCAGACCCATGGCGATACCTATTTGCCCTAATACTTTTCCTCTAAAATTAAGTCCTAATCTAGTAACAACTAAGGATTTCCTAACCAAAATGACACAATCAGTGCCTTGGGTTATTGTACATAAACACAAAATTTTGCTAAGGTCCTTCAAGCACCAAGTCATGAAGTGCCCATCCGGACTGTAGTCTTTGTGTATGATAACAAAATCATCCTTTGGCAACTTTCCAATGTAGTTTGCCAAGGATGAACCACTCCCGCGAGAAGCTCGATCCCCACCAGATCTTGCTGCGAACTTGTCTAGCTCAATTGCTTCTTGTTAAAAAAAAAAATGAGAATTCAACCTCCTACAATGTTTTCTTAAATTCTCCATTTATTTAATTTAATTACCACTTACATCATGAAGCTTGTCTTCTTCCTCCCCTCTTCCAGGGGCATCAAGATCAATGCTAGAGTGGGCCATGCCACTCTGCTCTGCTACAGGGGATGTAGGAATTTTTTTCTTCATTATCCTCTCCCGTGCTGCATTAAACTCCTCCTCCGTAGTATAATTGTTATCATCTTTTAAAATATCAGCATACACCATTGCTATGGTGTCTGCCACAGAATCCTCAAGAGGGATTGCCTTCTTTTCAAGTATGTCAGATGTGTTGTCAAGCGGAACATTTGACATTGTGGAGAAAATACTCAAGCATTCATCTAGACGTAGACCGAATGCCTTCTCAATGTCATGAAGTAAAATAAATTCCTCTCCATCCACAACGATGCTGGAGAGATATTCAAGTTCCACCTCTTGTAATGTGGGCTCAGAGGGGTTGAGATTTGAAGGGGGGGCCTCCTCCATGCTTGATTGCTCGCAAAGTTTGTCCTCAACACCACCAAGAAATTCTCGGTGGATTGTAATGCTTTCTTTGGCAAAATTTATGGCCTCTGGTTGAGGCTCATTCTTCTCCTTAACAAAACCCCCAGTTACAAGGTTGGGGAGCTCAACAGGTGTAGGTTCGGGCTCCTCATTAATGATAAAATATGTTGTTGCAATGTAGGAAAGGTACTTTGTACCCATCCTCTTTTTTTTGTTAAGTTTTTTTTACTAATGACACAAAGTCATCTAATAAGTGCCCTGCAGTTTCAGCAATTGCCATGAAGCGCTTAAGGCGCTTCATGAAGGCTTCATCGCCTCTATGTATGTAGAGTAGAAGGTCACATGGGACCCATTTACCCTCATAAGGTGGTATTTCTATAGAGTAACGCAAGATGTAGTACTCAAGGAACTCTATGATTTCCTCGAGCACATCAGAGTTAAGTTGAATTGTTTTGTCTAGATCAGGGACTCTAGACGATAGTTCATACAAGTGGTTTTGACCTTTGAACTCAGTTGATTCCAAGAACTCATTGAAGAGTTCACGTGGACGTTTGGGTTTCAGGGTACTAGAGGATGCAGCAACCATTGCGCGTGATGCTAGCTTGTGTGAGTGCTCTACAAGTGATTCTAGCTCTTCTTGGTTGCAAAAGTGAGAAATGAGAGAATAAGTGTTGCTTTTATAGTAGTTTCAAAATTTTAAAGTGAGTGGGACCCATTTTAAAACTAAAACTGATACCTTCAAATAAAACAATCATGCACAGAACTTTCAAAGAAAAACTTTGGCTCATAAGAGAGATTGAACAGAATCATTAACCAGAATAAGATACACCACATCCACAGAATAGGAAAAATAAATTCTCAGAACTTTAAAGTTATAATAAATTGCCATTGGAAAAATCAAAGATTTGGCAAATTGTACATCGTATTGAGATCAAAATATTTTACATGCTACATGTCTTGCATGTTTAATACATTGTTGCAGACGAAGGATTATAAGTGGAACATATGTTGTGTGTACACTCTAGCACTCAAATAGTTCTTGAGCTACGCCAACGAAAGTTGAGTTCCATCCACACTCCATTCAGGAAGGACTTTAATTTTATCCTCCAACCTCTTACCAATTTGCAGACAAATAGAAAACTTTAAATGAACATATTTGAGTATAAGAGTTTGTATAAACAAAAGAAAGAATACCATATGCTACTTACCTTATGCCCTTGTATTCTGAACTGTGATTGATCCAGATCCTCAAATCCCATGATTACTAGATGTTCTCCCACATTGGCAAGAGTCCATTGATGATTTACTGAAATAACTTCCATTTTGTTGTTGGGTAGATTTATCTTAATTTCAAATGAAATTAAAAAAACCTCAAAACTTTGTAATGGTATCCATTCACCAAGTTTACACATCCAATGATCATAATAGAAGCTAATGTACAATGAAGTACGATGTTTCAAGTATCGAAATCCTATGCCTGTTGTACCAATTTTACAAAGGTATCTATCCCCTTTAGTGCATCTGTTAGAAGATGTATCTTTGGAAGCCTTTTTTGAAGAAAAATAATCGTAAAATGACAAAAACTTGTAAAAATATTTATGCAACTGTTGTAAAAATAAGGAAGAGTCTTCCTTATGGAGGATAGAATCTTATGTAATTTTTCTAGAATTTTTGGAAACTCTTAGATAGCATATTTTTAGAAAAATAGAGGAAAGGACCAAAATCCAAGTGTGAAAAGGGACACTTGAAAATGTATATAAGATAATTTCCTTTATTATGAGGGGGTTGGTTAATCATTTGTTTACATGCTATCCAAGTGAATAGAGAAGGAGTTTTCTGCTGAAAATCGCGTTTTCTCCTCTTTGTGTGGTTTCTTTGATTTGTGAGTCTAATTCTTGTGTATCTATGGAGATTTGTGAGCTTCTATTGTGTAAATCTATTGAATGTGTATGAAGAGAGCTCAATACTGATGTGTTGAGTGATAAGTTGATGAAGAATGGTGCTGGAGATGAAAATCGTTTGTTTTCACAGAATCGCGATTGTCTTGTCTGTATGGTGCAGGTGATATTTTTTTATTTTGACTTCATAATTGTGTTCTGCTGATAAAATAGCATGTATTAGACACCAAGATTGTGGAAAATGGTGAAGATTTGCTCAAGATAATCCAAACCCTAGAAATTCCTCTTCATTTTCACCATTCTCAGAAATCCAGCCATTATTCTCTTATTTCTTGGATTCTATCATCTAGAAGGGGCTGTGGTCTCATGAATACTTCCAGGATTGACAAAATAAAGATGTATTGTTGATTCTTTATGCTAAATGATTGGAGAGGACAACTCCAAAGATCAATAACAAACATTTTTTGGCGCCGTTGCCGGGGAGTATTTCAAAAGCTTCATTGAAGTTGGACCTTGCTGGATCTTCTATTGATGATGGTAACAAACACATGGAAAAGGTAACACTCTTTAATCAAGAAATGTGAACATGAAAAGGTAGATGTCTTTGTTTGTCTTTTGGGAAAAGAAAGCAATAGATCATCTTTTAGAGTTGGAAGTGCTAAAATTTTTGTAAATTGATAGTTGCTCATTTCATTTTTTGAAGTAAAAGTGCAGGTGTGTGAAAAACTTGAATCAAGAAAGCTGAAGATGAGGTAACATGTGTCTATTCTTGCATTTTTAGAGTTCTTTTTGACCAAGTACTAGGCAATATTGTTGATCTTGGGAAGATAACATGGTTGCACTAAGAAAAAGTCAAGTAAAGTAGCTAGATGCAAGTAGAAAAGATTCATTTGTTAACCAAATCAAAGCATAAATCTTGAGAAACAAAGCTGATCTGCATTTTGAAAAGAAATGTGTGATTGAGTTTATCTTTGCAAAAATTGATACTTGCATTTCATAGCACATTTTCTTTGGAAAGTTTTTCTCATGAACTGTTTTGATAGCTAAGCCATAAGAGATCATAACCAATCAAGGAACATAGGATCAGTAGATCACCAAACAAGAAACCCTAAGTGAAGTGTTTACCTTTATTTAGGGAAAAATACTAAAAAAATTCATAAAATTCATAAAAAACAATCAAACAAATTTCTTTTCTTCTTAGGAAGTTGGACTGAAGCCTTGTGGATAAGAGTAATAGGGACCAAGTAAAAGAAAAGCAAAAAATTTGTCAAAAAATTAGCAGATTTGAAAAACACGATTTTCTGTACAACATTGCAATTTTCTGATTAATGTTGTGACTATGAGGTAAAATTGCAGGTGATTGTGGAATTAGAGTTGGTAAAGGGTACTGAAGTGGAACAAGAGAGAAGAATACTCAAATTTACATAAAATCAGAAGTATAGAAAAAACACGTTTTTCTGCACAAAATCGCGATTTTCTGAGTAAGGTTGTGATTTTGATGCAAAAGTACAGTAGTCTGGTGAATTGCAATGGGTAGAGGGTATTGAAAGAGAACAAGAGAAAAGAATACTCAAATTTGCACAAGATAAGATCTACAGAAAAAACACGACTTTCTGCACAAAATCGCGATTTTCTGTAAGGGAAATTTTCTGGAATTTCTAGCATATTTGGGTTCTTGGAGAAAGATAATTGCAAGAGATGTCATCAAGATTGGGTAAGTAAAGTTGGACAAATGAAAAAGTGAAGAAAAGTGGAAATCACACAAAATCGCGATTCTGTAGTCACTATAAAAACGTGGAATTGAAAGAAAAATTCATTTGAGTGAGTGTGAGAGAGAGAGAGAGAGAAAAATCGCGATCTTCTGCAAATTCAGGTCTTGAAGAGTTTTTGAGTCAAGCAAGCAAGGTAAGTGGTTTTTATATCATTTCAATTACATGCCTTTAAATTTTCATGATCATTAAGCACAGAAAAGTAGGAAATAATCAAAATCACGAAATCGTGATTTTCTGAGTTTTTAATTTTCAGTAAGAAAATATTATTTTTTAGTTAAGTTTTTTCATTGCATGTTAAAAACTTGATAGGGCGATTCTATTAGAAGAAAGAAAAAAATGAAAATCAATACTTTAAAAACTTCAAAAAAGTGTTCAGAATCGTGATTCTGTAGTCAAACACAAAATCGCGAATCTCTGAACTAAGGACAACATCGCGACTGCCAGAACACGATTTTCATAAGAAAATTGTGTTATTTACGATTGTGAGCAATCATGATTGTCTGGGAACAAAATCGCAAAAAACACGATTTTGAGCACAAAATCGTGAAAAACGCGATTTTGAGCACAAAATCGTGAAAAACGCGATTTTGAGCACGAAATCGTGAAAAACGCGATTTTGAGCACGAAATCGCAAAAAACACGATTTTGAGCACGAAATCGTGAAAAACATGATTTTGAGCACGAAATCGTGAAAAACGCGATTTGGAGCACAGAATCGTGAAAAACGCGATTTTGGACACAGAATCGTGAAAAACACGATTTTGAGTAGAAAATCGTGAAAAACACGATTTCAGTCATAAAATCGTGAAAAAACACTAGCTTAGTTAGAAAATCGTGAAAAACACGATTTTGAGCACAGAATCGTGAAAAACACTAACTTAGTTAGAAAATCGTGAAAAACACGATTTTGAGCATAGAATCGTGAAAAACACGATGTTGAGCACAAAATCGTGAAAAACACGATTCTATCCTCAGAATCATGAAAATTAGGTGAATGATCCTTAGGTCTGGGAACAAACTAAATTCACATACTAAGCAAGACCTAGGTAGGAAGGAGATAGAGTCAGTAGTAGGGGAAGTACAAAAAAGAAATTTAGGGCAAGGAAACAACATGGAAAATTTAAATGAAACAAATGAGCCCATTGAAACTGGGGATTATAGAAATATCCTCAAATACATGTATACAATTAGGTTTGGCACCTATGTATATCAGGATGGGATGCATAAGTTTCTCATTAGATTGAGAAACTTGGAAGTTCCCCTAAACATAACACCAGTAGCTCTGTTCAAAGATGGTAGGTATGAGGATAGGCAAGGGTGTGTGTACATCTTCTCCCAAGACCCAGAAAATTCAAATGACTTAGGGCAATGTGCTGACAAAGGACCTTGGGAACATAACATGGGACAACCACATTTACCTAGACCACATGAAAACTACACTAGTACTGAGCAACAACAAGGGAGGAGGACACATGCTTCCCCAAATCCCTTTGACAAGGAACCAGAAGGATATAATGAATTTTAACTCAGAAGAAGACATCATTGGCAACCTCAGGGTAGAATGCTTAGACCATATCAAGTAGCCAAATGTATGAAAAATCAATATGAAGGGTATTCTGATCCTCATGCTCATGCTGCAGAGTTTAGACAATCAATTAGAGCTGAGGAGGTGGAAGATTACAAAGTTCAATTTGAAGCATTTGGTCTAACCCTAACAGGACCAGCATTATCTTGGTTCATCCCTTTGAGAAAAGAAATGTACCTAGATATTGAATCCTTCCTAGAAGCCTTTATTGGGGAATTCTCAAAGACCGGAATAAAACATAGCACAGCCACTCTGATACACAGTTTTAAACAACAAAAAGATGAAAATGTCAGAGAGGCAGCCAGGAGATTTAAGCAATATGTTGACAGATGTCCTAGAGAAGAAGTACCTTCCATGGCTAGACAAGTATCCCTATTCATAGAAGGGTTAAGAAGTGCTCAATTAAGAACCCTGGTGTACTACAGGAGATGCCCTGACCTAGGAGCTTGTGTAAAAGAAGCAATAGATTTGGAAGATAACAGAGGCCAAGATCTGTTAGCATTGGATCAACCCAGATCAAATGAAGATAAAATTCCTCCAGCAGAAGAATTGGCTCAGGCCACTGCTAAAGCCCTAGAGGTAAGCACTAAAACCAATTTGATAAACTCCATGATAAACACAAATAAAAAATGATACAATTGTGGAGAAAGTCATTTGGTACAACATTGCCCATATCGAAAACCTCCACATTTGCAAGATAGAAAAACACTCAAATATTGTACACTAGAGAGGAAATGGACAAATCATACCAGGGAGGAATGCTTCTATAATAAACAACCCATAAAGGAGAGAGACTATGAGAGCCAAAGAGAATCAGTGTATATTGAGCAACCAAGACCTGTGCTTGGGCAACAACCTCCTATACCAACAAATGTGGTACCAATCAAATACACACCAATAGAGGAGGGAAACTCAAGAACAAAGTCACCATACAAGGAAGATTATCAATGGAATGAAGGATATCAAGAAGAATGGGAAGGTTATGAATCAAGAGAACCAGAATTACAAGCCCTAGACTTGGGAAATGGAAGAATTGAGATGGACACTGCCACTTTCATGTATATAACCAATAATTATATGTCCAATCAAAAACCTCAATTCAAAGGAGGACCAAAGATAACTTGTTATAGGTGTGGGGGAGATCATTTCATTAGAGACTGTCCACAACCTCCTACATTAAGAATAGAAGGAGCATATTGCAAGGATTGTGGCAGGGAGCATTTGATTAAGGATTGCCCAAAGAATCCTCAAAAACAACAAAACACACCTAATAACATACCACTAAAAGCAGTCAGTATCATGGAACAGGAAGAATTGAGTGACATTGACCAAGTAAATGTAAATGCTATAACAAGGTCACAAACAAAACAACAAAGAACAACTAAGGAACAAAATGAAGGTTCAATCTCAAAGGTAAAGAAAAATAGACAAAAAGGGAAATGGGAGAGGAAACAAAAAATGAGTAAAAATATTGAAGAAGAAAATAGGGAACAATCAAACAGTACTTCTCCTCAAAAGACACAAACCCAGTTGGAAATAGGAAATTCACAAAGTCTAGATACTCTCATAAAAGCATACAAAGGAAGAATTCAAGAGGGACCAAGCCCTGCTGATCATACAATGGCTTATCCTATGCCAGACTTAGAACATGAAAGAATGCAGAAGTGTAAACAGATCATACGGGAAGTACAACTCAAAATGGGGAAAGTAGACAATTCTCAAAAAACAGTTGAGGAATCTGAGACAACAAAAACAAGAGGAAATAGTATCAAGGAAGAAAACCCACAAGTAACACTCCAGGTGAATATAGATAAACGATGCACAATTCTGTATCATACCACATGGGAAGATTTAATGAAACAAAATCCTCACCTACAGAACCAAGTGAAAAAATGGGAGACAACACCAGAAAATCTTCACCCACAACTACAGGAAATGAAGGAGTTGTGGTATATTCCCATTGATAAGATAGGAGGATATTGTGAGGGAGAAGAGGGAAACTCAACTTTAAAAATACAATTTGGTAAAAACCAGGCCAAAGCTATTTTGGATAGTGGATCAGGAGTGGCCATCATGACTAAACAAACTTGGGAGAAATGGGGAAAAAATGAATTATTTAAAAAATGAGATTGCAACTTGCAGATGGACACATAGAAAAACCCCTAGGAATATGGGAAAAAGTGATTGTGGACATATGTGGAATAGAGATAGAACATACCTTTGCTATAGTTGAATTCCCACAATCCACTTCATATGAAATTATCCTAAGAAGACCATTCATGAGACAAATGCAAATTGTGCAAGATTGGGGTAATGATTGCTTATACCTGCAGAGCAAAGGAAGAATAACCAAAGTAAATCTAAGAAATGGGCACTACTATGACATATCTCCTCAACAATGGTATAAAATTCATCAGAATCAAGAGTTGAGTGAGGAATCAGAAATTGAAGATCAGGATGAGACTGAATCATCAGTATGGAAGTGCAATATGATAAGAAATCTGACCAATAGGAAAAGGAGATTAAGAAGAGAGGATTGTGTGGAAGCAAGGAAGTTACAAGATGAAAATTATGTACCACAACAATTCAAGGATGAGGAATTTGAGCCCTATGGGTGAAATCAAATCTTGGCTACCATGGATCTAGCCAGTGATGAATATGTAGGAGTGAAATTTCAAAATGAAGAAGGATATGATGTTTTTCACATTGGAATACAAATGATAAAGGTGTCCAGAATAGAAGAGGACATAGAAGAAGAAATGATATTAGAAAAAGGGAAGACACAATTTTTGGAGGAAGTAAGAGCTGAAGATGCTATTAAGGATAAAATCTCAGGCAATTACAAGAAAAATAAACACAAGGAAATAGAAGAAAATCAGGAAAATGAGAAGAAGACAAGGGAAATGAACAAAGATCAACAGTTTGATGTACCATAAAATTTCAAGACTTATGAAGTAGAAAACAGACTACTTCTCAAGAGGAAACCAAAGAGGGATAAGAAGAAAGGAGAGGCTTATGATAATGAGGAAGAAACTAAAAAGATCATGATCACTCAGGAGGAGGGAGAAGAAAGACACATTGTAGTGGCTGATGACATGACCACTCAAGAAGAGGAGGCACTAAGGAACTTGGCAAGAAACTATAGGGATGTGTTTGCTTATAGCTATAAGGATTTGAAAAGTATTGATCCTAAAATCTGTGAGCATAAGATTCCTATTACACCTGAAGCAAAACCTAGTAAACAGAGACATTACACATTCAATGATAAATACTCTGCAAAAATAAAGGAAGAAATTGACACGCTATTAGCTGCCAATTTCATCTATGAAATTGAGTATACAGAATGGATATCTCCTATAGTTGTGGTACCAAAAAAGAATGGGAAACTGAGGGTATGCATCAACTTGAAAAAGGTAAATGCAGCAACTATAAGGGATAACTATCCACTGCCTATAACAGATCATCTTCTAGAAAGAGGTGCAGGGAAGGAGGTTTATAGTTTTTTAGATGGTTTTTCAGGATACAACCAGGTCCCCATAGCATTGGAAGACCAACATAAAACTGCCTTCTCCACAGAATGGGGAGTTTATGCCTTTAGGGTTATGCCCTTTGGGTTAACCAATGCTCCAGCAACTTTTCAGAGGTTGATGTGTCATATCTTCAAAGAGTTCCTGAGAAAGGTAATGGAAATCTATGTAGATGATCTTTGTACTTTTTTATTAAAAAGACAAGATCACTTGCAGGATTTAGAAAATATATTCAGGAAATGCAGAACCTACAGAGTATGTTTAAATCCAGAAAAATGTGTATTCTTTGTAAGACAAGGAAGAATGCTAGGTATATAGTCTCTAAAAATGGAATTTCAACTGATGAGAAGAAAATAAAGGCCATAATAGAGCTTCCAAGACCAACAAGTGTAAAGGAACTTCAAACTTTCATGGGACATTGTGGGTACTATAGGAAATTTGTACACAAATTTGCTGACATAGCCAAACCCTTATATGCCCTAATTACAAAGTTTGAGTGGACTAAGGAGTGTGACCAAGCCTTTGAAACTTTAAAAACTTGTTTGGTAATAGCCCCAATTCTGAAAACACCTCAATGGGACAAAATTTTTCATGTCCATGTGGATGCTTCAAATTATGCTTTGGGATGTGTGTTAGCACAACCAATAGAAGGAAGCAAGTTAGATTTTCCAGTGGCCTATGCTAGTAGACAATTGAATCTAGCAAAGAAAAATTACACAACCACTGAAAGAGAGGGATTGGGCATGGTATTTGCTGTAAAAAAATACAGACATTACCTTTTGGCCAACAAGTTTAAGTTCTTTGTAGACCATCAAGCTTTGTTATATTTGGTAAATAAACCTTGTCACACAGGGAGAATAGTCAAATGGTTTCTTTTGCTAATGGAATTTGAGTTTGAAGTGGTGGTCAGACAAGGGAAAACACACTTGAGAGCAAATCATTTATCTCGAATTCAGTCTAAAGAACCTAGTTCACCTTTAGATGACAATCTGCCAGACACTTATCTGTTTAAGGTAGAGAGTGTCCCTGAGTGGGCCATGACCTTAGTACCATTATTGACCATGGGACCTTGCAGAACAGTTGGGAACAATGCACACTTAGTGTTACAAAGTAGAAACTTCATATTACTAGCTGGGCTTTGTACCATCTCAACCACACAGGCATATTAGAATATTGCACTCCTGAGGAGGAGCAACAAGAATATCTGAAGAGAGCTCATCATTGGAACCCTTGCACTCATGCTTCTAGGGTAGTCACCCTAAGTAATCTCAATAGGATGGGGGTACATTGGCCTAATAAAATTCAAGATGTAACAAAATACATTGCTAATTGCAGGAAGTGCCAAATATTGCAAGATTCAGAATTCATAACTCTATATTGGTTCCAGAAAAATCCAGCTTTACAAGTAATCTCTGAAGAATATCAATTGATAGGAGAACAATTGTGTAAGAGAGGAATGGATGGATACCTAAGAATTTGTGTTCCTGAGATAAATCTCTAGAAATGTTGGAAATGGCACACTCTGGAGTGGCAGGAGGACACTTCTCAAGTGACAAAATTGCTAAACTCATTTTATATTCTGGCTTTTGGTGGCCAACGCTATTTCCTGATGCAAGAACCTATGTAAAAAGGTGTGATGTCTGTCAAAGGGTAAGTCAACCAAATAGAAGAAATGATATGCCATTGGTTCCATTAATTTCAGCCAGAGCCTTTAGTAAATGGGGATTGGATTTCATTGGACCTATACATCCTCCAGCAAAACAATCCCATGCTGAATACATCATAGTGGCTACAGACTACCTGACAAAGTGGGCTGAGGCCAAAGCCACAAAAAGAAATGATGCTCATACTACTACCAGATTCCTATATGAAAACATTATCACCAGATTTGGACTTCCAATTGAACTAGTAAGTGATAGGGGGACCCATTTTGTAAACCAAATCATAGAAAACATCACTGCATATTTCCTGATCAGTCATAGAAAGTCAGCCCCATATCACCCACAAGCCAATGGGTTAGCAGAAAGTACCAATAAAGTGCTTTGTACTGTATTATCAAAACTAGTAAACACAAACAGGAATGATTGGGATTTACAACTGAATCATGTCCTATGGGCTTATAGAGTGGCTTATAAAACTGCAATAGGAAACACACCATTCAATCTAGTATATGGACAAAATGCAGTTTTACCTATGGAATTCCTCATTCCAACATTAAAAGTAGGAAGTCACTACAATTGGACTGGACATGAACTATCAGAGAGAGTAATGGAATTGGAAAAGTTGGGAGCATCTAGACTCCAAGCCATTATGAGTTTATATGTGGACAAGAAAAGGCAAAAAGCTTATCATGATGTTCACATAAAAGAGAAAGATCTACACGTAGGAGATCTAGTGTTGGCTTACACAGTCAGAGAACATCAGAAAAAGTTCCAAAAAAAGGACATGGACCATATATTATACATCAAATAAGCAACAGTGGAGCCATTCAACTAGCTAACATAGACGGAGAAATCATGCCAAACTTCATAAGTGGATGTAGAGTTAAGAGGTATGAGTGCCCATTAACTGTTGATGAATGGAGAAGGTTGCAACAAGCTCAAAACAGGAAAAGAGAAGAGGAAGACATTAGAAAAGAAGCTCAACAGGAAGCTATGGAAAGGATAAGAAAAATCAAAGAGCTTAGGGAAGTCTGTCTGTGTGAAACTCCTCTCAAACCAAAGGAACATGTCCCGATGATGATAATGGATTTTCAAAATGAAAGCATTAGGGTTTTGATAGATTTGGGAGCACAAGTAAACTTGATTAGTTCAGCTTTGGTAAGTAAATTCAACATTAAAAGAACTAAAAGTAGAACCCTAATCAAAACTTTGGAAGGACAAATAGTACAGAGCATGTCTTCACTGTCTATTGAAGTAAAGTTCAATGAAGAATATATGAAAATAGACTGTGAAGAATGGCCAGATCATTTGATGGCTGAAAAAGTGATTTTAGGACAACCATGGCTTCAAAAAGGTAAAGTGATCTTGGATTTTGAAAAAATGAGGCTTAAATTGAACATAAATGACAAAAGGTTTTTAATATTTTTATTGAGTAATGAAAAATAGGAAATTCAATCAGATGTTCATGATATACACATGGAAGGATTCACTTTTGCATTTGAAGATACATAGAGATTACCAATACAAATGTTAAATAATCAAGCTTCATGTAATCAAAATCAGCAAAAGATTGGAAGAGCAAAGAAGGGTGGAGAGATAGGAAGAAGATGGCAATCATGGCATTCTCCAAAGAATCAAAGCATCAGAACAAGAAGCACATGGAATCAAAGGCTACAGGAGGTCTGCTCATCAAAACAGAAATCAAGGACAAAATGGATATGGAGACCAAAAACTCCTACAAAATGCTTATCCAAAGGGAATGGCTGTTTGCCTAAAACTAGAACAATTGGAGTCAGGAAATATTGGGTTAAAAAATCAGAGTTGTTCGAGTGGAAAAAAGATCATCCAGATTTTATCTGTATCTAGAAAATCATAACATGTTGAAAAAATTATGAAAAAATATATAATTTGACCTGATTTTCTTTTCTAAAAAAGAAAATTAGGAGGGGAAGAAAAGAAATAGAAAAAAATATTATTAAAAAAAAAAACAAAAAAAAAGAGAAAGAAAAATTGAGAAAAATTGTTTATTTTCCTTTTTTACAAAATCTATTTATTTTTTATTAATTTAGTTTTGTTTCTATCATTGCTAAATGTTTTGTTTGTCTCCAAAAGAGTGGTTAGGAAAAGGGACTGCACTAGACATCTTGCTACACCTGTAATGATCACTTTTTGAGTCTTTTCTGGAGAAATAGAATTTATTTTGGATTTTATTTTCATTCTTATGTCATGACATCTCAAAATAAATATTACTCTTTGATTTCTTGTGACTTATGTGGGTAGAGTTTTTCTTTGTGCATATTATTTTCCTCAGAATGGTGAATACAAAGGAGTTGTCAATTCATGACTTCAAGGCAGAATCAGTCACTCTATCAAGAGGCCATTGGTTTCTAGACAGTGAAGCTGTGGAAGAACAGGTGGACCTGGAGTCAGATGAAGAGCCAGATATTCCAGAAGCTGAGAAGGTGGTGAAGGAACTCAAGGAGACCCTAAGCATAATTGGTTAGCACATATTCACAGTGGGAGTAGGAGGATATAAATATACAATGTTGTGTCAGGAGTTCCACAGGTTCCAAAGAGTTGCTGTCAATATGAAAAGATGGAAGGCAGTAGGATTGCACAAAATATTGGAGGAGCCTATCTTTTTCATTGATTTCGAGAGAGTAGCACAAGTAATGAGAAGTCTGATGGAAATAGGAAGAGGGAATGATGCCTATTTCAGGTGCAAAGTCAAGAACAAGGATAATAAGGAAGTGGGTATCACTATCAAGGTAGAACATATCAGAGCAACATTACAATTCTACCCAATGGGAACCAAGCTTGACCCGAGCTTTGTAAAAAAGAATAAGGAAACTTATACAGGGTATGCAAAATTCACTGACTTTGAAGGAAGAGAGAATGAGGAATATGCCACGAGGATGTTCTTACAGTATTTTTGCTTTCCAAAGCTACTAAGGTATACCATGCCACATAAGTCGGTGACACTATTGATGTTCAACAACAAGGATAGAACCAAACCCTTTGGAGTAATGGATGTCACACCATACATCCATGAACAGCTGAAAGAAGCAGCAAAACACTGGGAACAGAAGAAGTTCATGAATGGAGCCCAGTTTTTAACAAGGATCACTTATCATGTCCTAGGGATGGAAGATCAATTGAAATTGGTTCCAGAGGCACATTATTTTAGAAGCCTGATGTCTGGAATCAAGAGTCCTCCAAGGAAAATGACTGAGAGGGAAATAGAAGGACAAACCCGCATGAGGGGAATAGGAATGAAAAGGAAGATGATATCTGAGGAAGTGATTCCTGTAAAGAAAAGGAGGTTGGACCCAAGGAAGGTTGAACTAGAGATGGAGGAAGCCACAAAAGAAGAACATGAAGAGGCACAGAAGCAGGTTCAATCCTCTAGTGAACCTCATCCACCCCAAACAAGCAAAGAACAATTGTACACTTATTTAACCCAAGGAAATAACAAAAGAGCTATGTATGAGGCACAATATCAGAAGATGCTGGAAGATTATTCATGCAAAGCTACAGATTGGGTGCAGGAGGAGGTGGAGCATTATGAAGCACTCCATGATCAAATGATGACCGCTGAAACAGAAGAGGTGTTTGTCAGAAAGGAAGTTGAGTTGCTAGCCTACTTCAAGGAATTGCAAGGACCTCCAGAGACCAGAACCACTATTGTGGTGAAAAAGAAGGTTCCAAAGAAACCAGTGCAAAAGAAGTTGACCAAGAAGGGAAAGGGAAAATCAGTAGTTGAAACTGTAACCACAAAAGAAAGGGAGGAAGTGATAGTGGAAGAAACACAGAAGCAATCCATTATGGAAGAAGCATCAAGACTCAAAGAACCAGAAAGAGGAGGACCTTCACATTTTTAATCTGATTCTGATAGTGATATTGAGAGCTTTTTATTAAAGAGTCTAAATTTGTCAATACCAAATACTCCTAATGTAATTACACAGGCCCCAGAGAAACAGAAAACACCTGAAGAATTGAAGAAGAAGTCTCAAGAGAAGCAGATTCAGGAACAGGCAGGAAAACAGCTCAGTATTGAAGATGAAAGAAGGTTGATGAAGGGAAAAGCAGCTATGATAGAACAAGAAAGTGAAATAAGAGAAGAAGTCAGTTGTGGATTGGTGCATACTGGGATGAAATCCATATGGACAAAACCCTCACAAACCTACTTCAAATTAGATGAGAGCATAGAAGAAATAGCTAAAAAGGCACAGATAAGCAGTTCAGTCATAAATCAAAAAGGTACAGATCAAGATCCAATTCAGGAAGAAGAGGAAATAGTAGTGAAAGGCAATATTCAAGAAGTCACAGGGGGAGTAGTGGAAAAGGAGATTATCCAGAGTATAAAAGATGTACTGCATGATTTGAAGAACAATGAAGAATTTACAACCAATGAGGATCAAGAACAAGAGGGAGCAGTGGATCTCATGGACATTGATGAGCAGGAAGAAGAACACAAAGAAGAAAAAAGTAATGATCAGGTTAAAATTTTTGAGGAGACTGAATCAGTTCTAGTCCAGGAAAAGGAAGGATAGGAAGAACAAACAGGTAAATGTCAGGGAAACTCTGTTGAGGAAGTTGAATATACTCTGTTTCAGGAGACTCTAAGCCAGGAAAAGGAGATACAAATAAAGGAAGGACACCTCTTTGAAGAGAAGCAACAGGTGTTGGGGAAGGAAAAGGTACAGGAAATAAAGCAGACCTCAGATGTCTTAGAGCAGAAGAATCTGGGTGCTCAGATTTTGGAACATGTAGAAGATGTGGCAGAACCAGAAACACTGGAAACTCATTCAAGCAATGAAGAACTCCAGGCCAGGGACTTAGAATATGAAGAAGAGGAGGAGGAGGATGAATGTAAAAAAGACAAACAACTAGAAGCTAAACAAATGACAATGGAAGGGGGATTGGAAAGAATACCAAAGAACATAAGATCAGCATGTCAGATTATTATGAATAACATTGAACAGTTCAGACCTTCAAGCCAGAACATGATCATTTCTGGGATGGTAGCAGAGTCCGAATTTGAGAAAGGCAGTATGATTATTAAAGAGCATAAAAGGGAGAAGGAGCAAATGTCAGAACAACTGAGGAAGGTGCAAGAGAAAAATGAGGAATTTACAAACAAAATAATTGCTTTGGAAGAGTTAGAAGTGCAGAAACAAAATAAGATTCGATATCTAGAAGAAAAGAGTGTAAAACTAACAGAGCAGAATACTAAATTGGAAAAGGAGTTGAGAAAGATTGAAGGAAGATATAGAACCTTGCAAACCTCTTATCAGATTTTGACCAAAGCAAATGAAGAAATCAACAAGCTGCTATTGGAGGAAGGTCAGATAAAGGATGAAAGTCAGGCAGCTCAGATGACAGAAGAAGAAAAGGAAGAATTACACAAAGAAATTAAGAGATTACAACTAGAATTGAAAGAAGCCAAGGAACTAGAAAAGCAGACTAGTATACATGTTGCTACATCAATGAGAGGATACAACAAGTTCCACCTAGATATGGAAAAGGAAAGAAGTGATTGGCAGACAAGGAGGGAAAAGGAACAGAATGAATGGAAAAAAGAAAGAGAGTTATGGGCAAAACAGAATGGAAGTCTGATGATGATGATAGATGAATTACAGAAAAAATTGGATAAGCCACAGGTTCAGGAAGAAACACATGTGGAGACCACTTATACAGAAGAATATGGGGTGGAAAATAATGATGGAATACAACATGACAGTGAACCGGCAGATAAAAGATCAAAAGGAGAATATTCAGAAGATTTTGTAAAAAAATTGCTGACAAATAGAAATTCCAGAATGGATTTTATCAGGAAGATGCATGATGAATATGAAGAACAAATTGTCACATTTGCACTAAATAAGGGAATTAATCCAGATCAGCATCATTGGGCCGCAGATGGATTGGGAATACCATTGTGTATGATCATGGAGAGTATCAAGAACTATCAGTTGGCCAGAGTTGGGCTACCTCCAAACAAATATCTTGAGTATGAAGAGGATATCAATGTAACTAAAGAATTATTTGAAAGAGCCAATCCAAAGTGGAGGAACAAATGGTTGGATGCCAACAAAGAATGTAGGAAAATTTGGAAGGAGGCACCTCTTCATCTAAAAATTAATCCAGCTTACTGTCTAGAGGCAAGAAGAAGAGAATGGACAATTTTTTGGGAAAGACGAAGAGAAGGTCAAATTCCACCTAAGTGGTTGATTTTCCCAAAAATAGCCGGTCCAAAAGCAGGCACGTGGCCTACAAAAAGTTACATGGTGGATACAGCTGAGTCCGTTATAACTACATACAAGGATGTAAATGATCCTGCACGTATTCTACTTATCAGAATAATGAGATTAATTTTGGCCTGTATAGAAACATACACCGACACAGATATCAGAACATTAAATTACATTGGCTTTAATTCTCCAACAGATGCATTATTGTTTGATTTGAGCGAAACACCTGATAGAATCTGCTTAATGGCATATTACAACAGAGTGATATTTTTGGGCAGTCATTACTTATAAATTTTTGAAGATGCATTTGATTACGGGTTTTTTGAAAGAGAATCAAAGATTTTTGGAAATTTGTCAGTTGTTACTAAGTCCAGACTCACAGCATATGAAGCCGCCTATACAGAGTACTTGAAAAAGGATGTCATTGATAAACCAGAAGCTGCAGTACAGTGGAGAAAGGCATTGTTTGAAATGGTCAATAATCTAAATGTTACAGAAAGGAAAAGTCATGATTTGCTGTCACAAGTCTATCAAAGAAAGAAGAAGTGAAGAAAAGTTATCAGTACAGAAGAGCAGGAAAGTCTTTTGTTAGGAGCCAAAAGGTTTAGGAGGGGAAGGATGTTAGAAGATGTATCTTTGGAAGCCTTTTTTGAAGAAAAATAATTGTAAAATGACAAAAACTTGTAAAAATATTTATGCAACTATTGTAAAAACAAGGAAGAGTCTTCCTTATGGAGGATAGAATCTTATGTAATTTTTCTAGAATTTTTGGAAACTCCTAAATAGCATATTTTTAGAAAAATAGAGGAAAGGACCAAAATCCAAGTGTGAAAAGGGACACTTGAAAATGTATATAAGATAATTTCCTCTATTATGAGGGGGTTGGTTAATCATTTGTTTACATGCTATCCAAGTGGATAGAGAAGGAGTTTTCTGCTGAAAATCGTGTTTTCTCCTCTTTGTGTGGTTTCTTTGATTTGTGAGTCTAATTCTTGTGTATCTATGGAGATTTGTGAGCTTCTATTGTGTAAATATGTTGAATGTGTATGAAGAGAGCTGAATACTAATGTGTTGAGTGATAAGTTGATGAAGAATGGTGTTGGAGATGAAAATCGTCTGTTTTCACAGAATCGCGATTGTCTTGTCTGTATGGTGCATGTGATATTTTTTGATTTTGACTTCATAATTGTGTTCTGCTGATAAAATAGCATGTATTAGACACCAAGATTGTGGAAAATGGTGAAGATTTGCTCAAGATAATCCAAACCCTAGAAATTCCTCTTCATTTTCACCATTCTCAGAAATCCAGCCATTATTCTCTTATTTCTTGGATTCTATCATCTTGAAGGGGTTGTGGTCTCATGAATACTTCCAGGATTGAAAAAATAAAGATGTATTGTTGATTCTTTATGCTAAATGATTGGAGAGGACAACTCCAAAGATCAATAACAAACAGCATCCTTCTACAAGTCCCCAATTTTCACCTAGTAAACCCTCTACCTGCTCATACATGATATCTTTTAACATGAACATTGTTGAAGTCTCTAGAATTTTGAATATCTGAAATAAGTGTACAAAACAATGAACAGGAACACACCAATGTAATCCTATAGATCTTGAAACTCTTGTAAATTTCAAAGAGTTGTGTATGTCCATCACCATCTTATGCTTCAAAGATGTTAATGTCTATACATCAGGTTGCGGCCACTCGAGCTTTAAAAGAGAATCTACCTTAATCATCTCTAACCTACGAAAATCATTTGATGAAGAGGGTACAACATATGTATGTGTGTAAAAGAAAACTCTCTCACGTAATAGCTGAGCAGGATGGGCTTGTGGACAGACTATCAACCCAACATCTGCATGCAATGCTTGGAAAGTACCTGTAAGACTATGAAGTGGTTGTTCTTCCACCAAGGTAGAAGGAAATATGTCTACAGCAAAAAACTACACAAGTTAGCTAGGTATATTATATTGAAATTTGGACAAAAGTCAATGAGTAATACTTACAGTTGATAGGATATCTCATTTTGTTTGAGTTTTCCAATTTCATGGTTGACATTGTGAACACATGTTTTACAATGGCAACATTTTCACCATTTTTGAGCTTTTTGAAGCCTAATAACTTCCCTTTCCAATGAAGATCCAAGTTTCCACGATCTCTCACATGGTGAGGACCAACACCAGAGGGTTGCATGTACACCTAGCACCTTTGCAGAACTTCTATCCTAACCAAAATCCTTCTAGAGCCTTGATATTGTGACATTTTATCGTGATAACCTCAACTTTTGGACGTCTATGAGATTTAGGTTTCTCCATTGGAGTTCAGGCTATGGAAGTGACAGTAGGAATTCAAAGAAGATGATGCACAGAGAAAGAAATGGAGATGCAGGAGCTGCAATGGTGTGCTAGGGAGAGAAAGTAGTGGAAAGAGATGACTTTTTGGGACCTGGGTATGAAAATGTGAGGTTTTGGAGGGAGAAAGTAGCATTTTCAGTTATTTTTGAAAAAGTCACTTTTTTCACTTCAGTTCATGCACGAATTTTGATTTAGAACCCAAAAATAGCACTTTTGATCCTAAAAAGTGGTTGGGGGACCATTAAATGGTGTTATGATGAGTTTTATAACTTTTTGAAAATTTTGAATTATTGGGCCCAGGTAAGTTACGAGATTCCTTTCTCTCTCTAGAGGCAAAACCTGAACATAGGGGAATCCTGTCCCCTCATCCCCCTTCAGCCTAGTGATTTATAGGCTATAGAATGTGTCCACCACCCTCCTCTCATTGGTCCATCACTAATCACTCCTTAATCCAAAAGGCCCATGGAGGGTTCATTTTTTTCCCTAATGAAGTAAGTGCTCTCTCAAGTTGGCCAAGTTCCAATGTTGATTAGCTAAAACCACCTCCATATCATTGTTTGGTAACTTCACATTAATTTCAAATGAAGCTAAAGATCCCTTCGAGCTTTGCAAAGGTATCCACTCTCCTAGTTTACACATCCAACGATCATAATAAAATCTTATGTACAATGAGGTGTGATGTTTTAAAAAGCAAAACTCTATACCTGTGTCACAATTCTACAACGATATCTATCCCCTTTTGACAATCCTTCTACATAACCCTAGTTTTCCCCTAACAATCCTTCTACTCTTCGTATGTAATATCTTTACATAGGAGCATTGTAGGAGTTTGTACAAAAGGAATGCCTTGAAATATGAAAACAAAGCAATAGATTGGTAGAGTCCAATGAAGACCTATTGATCTAGACACTCGTGTGAATTTCAAAGAGTTATGTATGTCCATCACCATCTTACGCTTGAAAGATGATTTGGACCAAAAATCAGGTTTTTGGCCACTCTAAACTAAGAAGAGAGTCAACTTTGATAATCTCCAACCTTCCATATTCACCATATGTGGAAGGAACAATGTACTTGTGAGTGTAAAAGAAGATCCTTTCACGAATAAGTTTAGCAAGAGGTACATCTGGAAAAACTAATGCCCCAATGTCTGCATGTAATGCTTTGAAAGTTCCTGTAAGACTATGAAGTGGTTGCTCTTCCACTAAACTAGAAGGAAATATGACTGTAGCAATGAAAAACATATGAGATGAGTAATTAAGACATTTAACACCATGAAGCATTGAAAAAATAGAAATACTCACAATCTAATTCTATTGGAGTTTTCTAACTTCATGGTTGAAACTATGAAGACATGTTATACAAAAGCAACCATCCCACCATGTGTTTGCTGCTTGAAGCCTAAGAGCTTACCTTTCCAATGAAGATCCAAATTTCCACAATCTCGAATACGATGAGGACCAAGTCGAGATGGCTGCATATACACCCATGCACCTTTGCAAAACTCTTGTGGTAGCCAAATTCCTTCCATTGTATTGATGTTGTGGCACGTCATTGTGTGAACTTTGTCTTTTGGTCTCCTACGAGCTCTAGAGCTTTCCATGGGAGTAAGAGTTGTTGTCATTGCTGCAGAAGTTTGGAGAATGGTAGGAAGAGAAACAACGCTTCTGTTGTATGGTATGGAGGGAATAGAGGTGAAAAATATGACTTTTTGGGTTTTGGGTATCAAAATGGGAGTTTGAAGAGGGAAAATAGAGTTTTTTGAGTTATTTTGAAAAAGGTCACTTTTTTAGTCCAAAAACATGATTTGGATAGCATCTTCTCTTTTTGCACCATTAAGTTACCTTTTGTGTGGCCTCTCAATTTAAAATAAACCACTCAAAAATTGTATTCAAGACTATTATTGAACGCTCACCGCAATTTCTAGTAGACCATGAGTGCTCCATGATCCCTAGTGGCCAAATCTCTCATCTCTTGGTTATCTAGAGGGAATTCCTAGTTATGGACCCTCAATGTCTCCTATCTACATAGCCTTCATCTATGTATCACACATGTATATCTTCCATAGTATCTGAAACCACCAAAATTGTAACTATCACATTCAAAAAATGACTCAAAGCAAGGATCTCTAAGAGCAATTTCAATAGACTCCCATTAACATCATAAACACAAAATATTAATCAAAACACAATGCACCAATTACACTCTTTATTAGGCCATTCAACTTTTGTTATGAAAACAAACAAACAACAGATAAAGGGAATAGACACAATCACTTAGAACAAGACTCTATGCCCGAAGCACCACTCGTGACTTCATGTCTTGCATTGTTTGTTCACTGAGTCCATTCATTCTTTTATCTAGAAAGGTTTCTCTGAAGGTGTAGCATCCGTTTACAAGTTTTTGATAGTTCAATTTAAGTAAGATTTATATCCCAACCATCCTTGTCTTCACCAAAAACGTTTTGGAGCTTTTTTTGTACAACTCAAAGAGTATCCTGCAAGGTCACTAGATCCATCAACATGACATGTTCAGATCATTCATCAAATATGGCGAAAGCAAAAAGAGTATGCTTTGAAGATGTAGCAAGCAAGTGCTCCTCTAGATCTTCCTTTGAATAAAATTCTTTTCTTAATACTACACGACCACTAAACTTCGCTTGTTGGGCTTGGTTATGAGCTTCAACCAATGTTGATTCGGCCTCTTGGTGCTGAGCATGATTCTTCTAGAGTTCCTTCTAGAGCTTTTAAAATTCTTTGGTCAGCTCATCATTGCGAGATCATAACTGATCCATCTCCTTCTTCGAAGTGGCTACTTGGTCCTACACTTATTGCAGATCCTAATGCATTTTTTTAAAGATAACATCGAAGTTCATTATTTTTAATGAGACCCTAAATGATTGATTTAATTCTATCATTGCCTTCCATAACATTGGGTGATCATGTAGTCATGGCATCTCGTTCCCTAAGAGCTTGTTCAAAACATTCTTTGAAGTGGGAGTACAACACTATGCATGTTCAATAATAGTGTGGGCATAATCTACCCACCAATTCATCTCAGTGACAACTTGGTCATAGGTGTGATGAAGGAAGGGTTCGAGGAGGAAAAGAAAATCCAATAAAAAAAATTGGGTTGTAAATAAGGATAAAGGATAGGTAGAAGTTGAGGAATGTGATGAATATGGTCAATGAGGAGAGGAGGGTTGATGGCATATTAGAGGTTATCAGGCTATTGACGATTGAGTAAAGGTGACAAAAATAGAACAAGCTGGAGAGAAGTGCTCCCGAGCACTAGAAGGTTGCAATCTTGGTACAAGGGAAGATGGGGATTTGAAACGTGCTCGAAGTATTGGAGAAGATGCACGAAGTACATGGTCAGTAGGATCAGAGCAGATAAAGGAATGATAGGGTCATCAGGAAGGGATGCAAATACCAGCAAAGAAGGTGCAACAAAAGTGGCTAGCGAATGATAGGATGGGGAGAGAGAAGAAACGACAATGGTGATATTGATAGGTGGAGCAGAAGATCCTTTGTGATTGGAATCTAAGGGTGAAGCCAGACATGGACATTTACAAAATTATCAGACAAGGAGGACAATGGATTCATCATCATCATCAAAGTTGGAGGAAATCCTAGGAGAGGCACATGGTCACTAACGAAGGGGCAAGGGCAAGGTACTAGCATTACACGAATTGTGATGAGGAAATCACAAGGGAAAAAAAAGCTAGAAACAAAGTAGAGGCATGAACAAAATATGAGTGGTCATGATACGCTCTTTGTGACTAGGATCAAAAAAGAAAAAAGCCCAAATCACAAAGTACTTATGTGCATGGGAGATTGAGGAATAGAAATACTTGGAAATGTCATAGGGATTATGCTACTTGTTTAATGCAACTACTAGAAAACGTAGAATATTCAAGTGATCAGTGATTCCTTAATAGAGGATTTAGGGAGCAACTTCTATGCCAATTATGTAGATAGAAGTTCAAGAATCTCTTGGCCATCAACATAAAGCTCGAAACAATAATCCACCTCGTGCAAGGTGAGTGCATGGCTAGCAATGGTGTGAACTACTACAGTAGCCTCTGGTTGCATTACAACACTGACCCGATCTAGCAATGCATGGGGAACAAGTCCATGTTCCTATAGGAAGAAGATGCTAGGGTCAAGCATCATCATATATGGCGGTTCAATAGGATGAAGAGCTTCCATAGCATGTAGAATAGAGGGCACATGTAGTTAGACAATAAGAGCACAAGATAAAAAATATGTGATAAAAAAACATGGCCTAAATAAAGGAAGAAGATTAAGGCATGAGGGGAGAAAAAAACATGATGAAAAGATAAACAAAATCTATGATCACACCTACATGGTATTATCATGCAATCCTGGGCAGGCGGCAATGCATTAGAACTATGAGTGCTAAGTTTTCATGTCCATGCATGATCAACAACTATGGAGGTTAGAACCATTGACCGATATTTGTAGCACTCAACCAATCAAAGTCTGTAACAGGAATGCTTCTAGATCGAATTGTGCCAAAATTTGGTACGATGCATTTGAGTGGAGACTTAAAGACTCTTAAATGCATTTTTGGTATAAGTTTTTGGAAGTGGGTTGCACCTCAATAACAATTATTCACAGGTTTACAGGATCTTTTGACACATGAACCTTAGCATACACACCTTAATACTCAAAAAGAGATGAGTGACAAATAGAGAGACAGTAGAAACATTTTTCAAAGTGTATGATAAGCTAGAATGCTCACCTACACTAATTGATATGTAAATGTCGAATTACAATGTGTGAATATGATACAAACTAACATGTGAACTTTAGCATACACACCTTAATAGTCAAAAAGAGATGAGTGATATATATAGAGAGAGAGTAGACAAGTTTTCCAAAGTGTACGGTAAGCTAGAATGCTCACCTACACTAACTGATATGTAAATGTGGAATTACAATGTGTGAATATCGAGTTCCTATTTTTGCCTAGATATGAATCTAGGCAAAAATAGAAACTCGATATAAGAGATTTAGTGCAAAGTTCCTAAGAGGTATGAAGAGTGTGTGTGCGTGAGAGAGAGAGAGAATATGGAGAATATGAAAAGTTTAGAATTGTTTTATAGCAAACCCTAATTTTGATTAATTCTACATTAGAAACTAGTGAATGAATAGGTAGGAAGAGAAATAGACTTGTTACTTATAGTAACTTAGCAAGTGATACTAATGATTGACTGAAACAAACTCTTACAAATACTACACAAGAAGAGTACACCTCCTCCAAGAGTATAGAACTCTTCCTCTAAGTAGAGGGATGTCCTTGATCTTATCCTTAGCCTTGCATTGAGCTTGTGCTAGAGCTTGAGAAGATGATTGAAAATGAGCCAACCTCTTTCTTTTATAGCTTATGAGCCCAAAACACAAAGCTATTTTGAAAAGCTAGATTTCCATGAAAAATCTAGGTGAAAACTTTACTAAAAGCAACAAATAAAGCAACTTTTGCTAGATCTATCACAAAGTGCTTGTAGAGAAGAAAACAAAAATTCACAAAGATGCCTTTAATATTCACATGAAATGTATGCTAAAGGTGCACTTTGAAATATTGAAGGGCTAAATCCTTCGGACCTGTCATGATCATATCATCAACATATATGATAATAATAATCAAAACATCTTTCTCAGCTTTAACATAAAGAGTGGGAGCTGCATCTGAGTTCTCAAAACCTTTTGGTAACTTACAAAGCTTCCATGTTTGGTTCTTATGAATAGAATCAATCTCTTGTTGCATAGCTTTCTTCCCTATAGGACTATGTAGTGCATCTTGAACACTGGCTAGTCCATTCATGACTAAAGTTAGAGCTAAACTATTATGAATCTCAAAATGTTCTGCATAACTTACATGGTCTGTTTGTTTTCTTCTTGTGTGACTTTTGGTTCTTCCAATGTACTAGTTTATACCACTATCCTTCCAAGTTTGATATATCCACTTTGGTGTATTCTTAAAAAGTGGTGGAATCCTTTCTAGTTCTTCAGTATCGCTTTCTTTTGGAACTATTAACTAGGTACTAATGTAGGTAATGTAACTCTCTCTTAACCTTTATTAAGTGCACCTCTTAGGGTTTGAGAAGGTTCATCACCCCCTTTGTATGGCTGAATGTAAAATCCAAATTCCTTCTAAAAATTGCACAGTCATCTACTTTTATGATTTCTAGAATCTCTTCCTTCTTATCATAAATATGAGTTTCTGTAATACATGTATTGTGTGAGAGTAGGATATCACCTGAATCTGGATCATAGAATCTGTATCCTTTGCTTTCAATTGCATTACCAATAAAGATAGCTTTAATGGCATTTACATCAAGCTTGCCAGGATCCTTCTTCTCAATGTGAACATAAGCTGAACCAAAAACTTTAAAGCAACTTACATTGGGCTTCTTCCAATAATAAGCTTCATAATATGTGGTAAGCTTTAAAGATTTTGTGGAAGACCTATCCAAAATGTGATTAGCTATATGTACTACATCAAACAAAAGCTTGGGAGGAAGCTTTTTGGATGACATCAAACTACACATCATTTCAACAAGCATCCTATTCTTTCTCTAAGTAACACCACTCTATTTTGGTGTGTAAGAAATAGTGCTTTGATGAGAGATACCTTTGTCTTCAAGTAAATAATTAAAGTCTTTTGACATGTATTCTCCTCTACCACTTCTCAAAATCTTAATTTTTGACTTACTTTAATTTTCAACCATAGCTAAGAAATTCTGAAAAGTAGGAAATACTTCTTACTTTACTCTAGGACCATAAATCCAAGAATATCTTGAGAAATTATCAATTAAAGTAACAAAGTACCTAAAACCTTGAATAGAACCCGTTCTCATTGGACCATTCAGATCTAAATGTATGATCTAAAACTTCATTGTGGTCATGATGTATCCATGCTTCTTGAGAGGTAGTTTGTGAAGGTTTCCTTCAAGATAGCCTTCACATGACTCTGCATCATCTGGTAAAGCAAAAGTAGGCATAATCTCTCTTATCCACTCTACCTCCTCAACCCATTGAAGAGTCACTCTCTACACTCTATATAAAGAGGAGAGTAGCCTGTTGACACCCCTCTGGTCACAGTCTCAGAATCACATGAAATTTGGTGAGCATACTCCAGGTGATTAGGAGATCAAAACAGCTTGCCTTTGTGGTGCCGAAATCATGACTTGAGCTCGTTTCGGCCTCTGAATGCAATAAGGTAGTGCTTGTGTAGGCTATTTCATCTTTTTGTGCCAAATATATATACATGTTTCGGTTCACCAATAAAAGCAGTTTGAAGTCTGCTACAGGTTTAGTAGAACTTGTGAGGGTAGTTTTGTTCAACTTTTTGAGATACATTCATGTTTCTACATTAGGGTATTTTAGTTAGTGGCCATGGCTGAAAGCACTGATGTATTCTATATGTTGGTTGTTTAGGATAAGTTGGATGGTACAAATTACCCTTTATGGTCTTATATGATGCGTTATGTATTGCTCACAAAAGGACTATGGAATATTGTGCAGGGTGTTGAAAAATATCCTATTACTCCTGCAAACACATGTATTGAAGTTGATGCAGATGGCATTGAAGATGCTGATGTTCTTTAGATTCCTATTCGTGTTGCGGTTCCTACAAATTGTCGAGAAAATTTGTTGGGATGGCAGAGATGCTATGGCTCCTTTGTGATAGAAGGGAGTCCCCTTTGCGAAGGCTCCGACATCTTGAGAGTAAAGCCAACAAAGGACATTCCCATCTCTAGTCGGAGTTTCAGAAGATTAGAAGCATGCTAAGATATGCAGAGTAAGTTCAAAGGAAGAATCACTAGATCTGCTTCAAAGACTGGCGGGTAGGAAATGTAGACAAACCAACGAAGGAAATGTGTAGATTCCTTAGAAGAAACAAGAAAAGGAATCAGTTTCTTACATGATTGATAGTCATAGTGTGAAATGCAAAGCAAACAAAGAGAATAGTGCTCTTATTGTTGACAACTTCACCCATATTTTAGAGGTTCCCACACCACTTTCTTCTCATAGGGGGGATTGTATGGCCACCATCTCTAGAGATACATCCAAAAGAATAGTACAAAATATGGAGCTGCTTCTTGATGCTCCTATCTTTTACATGGATATTTTAGAAGCGATCGATTATCTTCCTTATGGTAAAATTGTAGGTCTAGATGGTCTCACCAATGAGTTCTTCAAGTCATTTAAAATAAGTAAAAGATAGAATCCAGAACGGAAGGCCAATTATGATAGTGAAAATGGGATATAAGTCCTTCACTAAGCTTCTTGCTAATCACATTGCATGCCACATGTGATCATGGATCAATGAGTACCAAAAAGGTTTCACTGAGGGTAGATCCATCGTTGAGGTCATTGTTGATGTTTGGGAAGGACTTATTTTTACAGAGGAATCCTCTCAAGATGTTCTATTTCTCAAAATCAACTTTGATGAAGTTTATGATACACTTGAGTGGGATTTCCTTCTGCAATCTTTGAAGGACCTTGGTGGTGGCCCAAAGTTTATCAAGATGATCTTGAGGCTTCTAGAAATGTGTTTGCTCTAATTAGCGTTAATGGAAAGATCTCTCAATCTATTAGATTAAAATGCTCAATCAAACAAGGTTGCCCCAAAGCACTGCTACTCTTTGGTATTCCTACTAATGGAACTAGTTTCTTGGTGAACCATCATGCCTATATTGGCAAGATCCATGGGACTTTGCTTCCTCAAATCCAAGATGAGATGATCATGATAACGTTCGATAATGACACGAATACTTTTTTACAGAATGATTTGGATAGTATCTTCTCTTTTTGGCACCATTAAGTTACCTTTTGTGTGGCCTCTCAATTTAAAATAAACCACTCAAACATTGTATTCAAGACTATTATTGAACACTCACCGCAATTTCTAGTAGACCACTAGTGCTCCATGATCCCTAGTGTCCAAATCTCTCATCTCTTGGTTATCTAGTGGAAATTCCTAGTTATAGGACCCTCAACTTCTCCTATCTACATAGCCTTCATCTATGTATCACACTAGAGAGAATGTATATCTTCCATAGTATCTGATACCACCGAAATTGTAACTATCACATTCAAAAAATGACTCAAAGCAACGATCTCTAAGAGCAATTTCAATAGACTTCCATAATTAACATCATAAACACAAAATATTAATCAAAACACAATGCAACAATTACACTCTTTAATAGGCCATTCAACTTTTGTTACGAAAACAAACAAACAACATATAAAAATAATAGACACAATCACGTAGAACAAGATTCTATTCCTGAAACACCACTAGTGAATTCATGTCTTGCATTGCTTCTTCACTGAGTCCATTCATTCTTTTATCTAGAAAGGTTTCTATGAAGGTGTAGCATCCATTTACAAGTTTTTGATAATTCAATCTAAGTAATATTTATATCCCAATGTCCTAACCTTGGCACACGCGGAGGACTTGAAACCAAAAAAGATTGTACTATGTATCCATAGCCAAAAGTACACTTGCATAGTCCTGTTTTGTGAGAATCAAATATTTAAAATTGGATGGTAGTCTAGAATCCATCCTTATCTTCAACAAAAATGTTTTGGAGCTTTTTTTGTACAACTCAAAGAGTATCCTGCAAGGTCACTAGATCCATCAACATGACATGTTCAGATCATTCATCGAATATGGCGATAGCAAAAAGAATATCCTTTGAAGGTGTAGCAAGCAACTACTCCTCTAGATCTTCCTTTGAATAAAATTCTTATCTTAATACTGAACGACCAGTAAGCTTTGCTTGTTGGGCTTGGTGGTGAGCTTCAACCAATGTTGATTCGGCCACTTGGTGCTGAGCATGAGTCTTCTAGAGTTCCTTATAGAGCTGTTAAAAATCTTTGGTCAGCTCATCAATGCTAGATCATAAATGGTCCATCTCCTTCTTTGAAGTGGCTACTTGGTCCTACGCTTATTGCAGATCCTAATGCATTTTTTTTACATAACATCAAAGTCCATTCTTTTTAATGAGACACTAAATCATTGATTTAATTCTATCATTAGCTTCCATAAGATTGTGGGATCCGGTAGTCATGGCATCTCGTTCCCTAAGAGCTTGTTCAAAACATTCTTTGAAATGGGAGTACAACACTATGCATGTTCAATAATAGTGTGGGCATAATCTACCAACCAATTCATCTCAGTGACAACTTGGTCATAGGTGTGATGAAGGAAGGGTTCGAGGAGGAAAAGAGAATCCAATAAAAAAAACTGGGTGGTAAATAAGGATAAGGGATAGGTAGAAGTTGAGGAATGTGATGAATATGGTCAATGAGGAGAAGAAGGTTGATGGCATATTAGAGGTTATCAGGCTATTGACAGTTGAGTAAAGGTGACAAAAGTAGAACAAGCTGGAGAGAATTGCTCCCGAGCACTAGAAGGTTGGAATTTTGGTACAAGGGAAGATGGGGATTTGACATGTGCTCCAAGTCTTGGAGAAGATGCACGAAGTACATGGTCAGTAGGATCAGAGCAGATAGAGGAATGATAGGGTCATCAGGAAGGGATGCAAATACAAGCAAAGAAGGTGCAACAAAAGCGGCTAGCGAATGATAGGATGGGGAGAGAGAAGAAATGACAATGGTGATATTGATAGGTGGAGCAGAAGATCCTTTGTGATTGAAATCTAAGGGTGAAGCCAGACATGGACATTTACAAAATTATCAGACAAGGAGGACAATGGATTCATCATCATCATCCAAAGTTGGAGGAAATCCTAGGAGAGGCACATGGTCACTAACGAAGGGGCAAGGGCAAGGTACTAGCATTACACGAATTGTGATGAGGAAATCACAAGGGAACAAAAAGGTAGAAACAAAGGAGAGGCATGAACAAAATATGAGTGGTCATGATACAATCTTTGTGAATAGGATCGAAAAAGAAAGAAGCCCAATTCACAAAGTACTTCTGTGCATGGGAGATTGAGGAATAGAAATACTTGAAAATGTGATAGGGATTATGCTACCTGTTTAATGCAACTACTAGAAAAAGTAGGATACTCAGGTGATCAGTGAATGGACATAACATATTCCTTAATAGAGGATTAGGGGAACAACTTCTATGCCAATTATGTAGATAGAAGTTGAAGAATCTCTTGGCCATCAACCTGAAGCTCGAAACAATACTCCACCTCGTGCAAGGTGAGTGCATGGCCAGCCATCAAAATATGAAATGCAGCCTCTGAGGCTCTGTGGCTAGCAATGGTGTGAACTAATACACTAGCCTCTGGTTGCATTACAACAGTGACCCAATCTAGCAATGCATGGGGAACAAGTCCATGTTCCTATAGGAAGAAGATGCTAGGGTCAAGCATCATCATATATGGCGGTTTAATAGGATGAAGAGCTTCCATAGCATGTAGAATAGAGGGCACATGTAGTGAAACAATAAGAGCACAAGATAAAAAATATGTGATAAAAAAACATGGCCTAAATAGACGAAGAAGATCAAGGCATGAGGGGAGAAGAGAACATGATGAAAAGATAAACAAAATCTATGATCACACCTACATGGTATGATCATGCAATCCTGGGCAGGCGGCAATGCATTAGAACTATGAGTGCTAAGTTTTCATGTCCATGCATGATCACCAACTGTGGAGGTTATAACCATTGATCAATATTTGTAGCAGTCAACCAATCAAAGTCTATAACAAGAATGCTTCTAGATCGAGTTGTGCCAAAATTTGGTATGATGCATTTGAGTGGAGACTTAAAGGCTCTTAAATGCATTTTTGGTATAAGTTGTTGGAAGTGGGATGCACCTCAATAACAATTATTCACAGGTTTACATGATCTTTTGACACATGAACCTTAGCATACACACCTTAATACTGAAAAAGAGATGAGTGACAGATAGAGAGAGTGTAGAAACATTTTTCAAAGTGTATGACAAGCTAGAATGCTCATCTACACTAATTGATATGTAAATGTCGAATTACAATGTGTGAATATGATACAAACTAACACGTGAACCTTAGCATACACACCTTAATACTCAAAAAGAGATGAGTGATATATATAGAGAGAGAGTAGAAAAGTTTTTCAAAGTGTACGGTAAGCTAGAATGCTCACCTACACTAACTGATATGTAAATGTCGAATTACAATGTATGAATATCGAGTTCATATTTTTGCCTAGATATGAATCTAGGCAAAAATAGAAACTCGATAGAAGAGATTGTGTGCAAAGTTCCTAAGAGGTATGAAGAGTGTGTGTGCGTGAGAGAGAGAGAATATGGAGAATATGAAAAGTTTAGAACTGTTTTATAGAAAACCCTAATTTTGATTAAGTCTAAATTAGAAACTAGTGAATGAACAAGTAGGAAGAGAAATACACTTGTTACTTATAGTAACTTAGCAAGTGATGGTAATGATTGACTGAAACAAACTCTTCCAAATACTACACAAGAAGAGTACACCTCCTCCAAGAGTATAGAACTAAGAACCAGCTACTTAGTAATAGGTAACTAGTAACAAGCTAATTAGTGGTAGCTAATTACAAATAACTAACCAAGAACCAACTACTTAGTAATAGCTAATTAGTAGAAGCTAACTAGTAATAGCTAATTACAAATAGCTAACCAAGAACTAGCTTCTTAGTAACATTTAATTACTATCAAGCTAATTAGTAATAGATAATTACTAAGAACTAGCTACTTAGTAATAGATACTTGGTAACAAGCTAATTAGTAATAGATTATTACTAATAATTAATTACAAACAAATAACCAACAATTAACTACTTAATAATAACTAACTGTTAACAAGCTAAATAGTAGTAGCTAATTACTAAGAACTAACTAAGAACCAACTACTTAATAATAGGTAACTAGTAACAAGCTAATTAGTAATAGCTAATGACAAACAACTAACCAAGAACCAGCTACTTTCTAATAGAAAATGAGTTAAAAGCTAATTAGTAATAGCAAATTACAAACACCTTACCAAGAACCAGCTACTTAGTAATAGCTAATTATTATCAAGCTAATTAGTAATATCTAATTATTGAGAACTAATTAAGAACCAGCTACTTAGTAATAGGTTACTAGTAGCAAGCTAATTAGTAATAGCTAATTACAAACGACTATCGAGGAACTAGCTACTTAGTAATAGCTAATTAGTAACAAGCTACTTAGTAATAGCTAACTAGTAACAAGCTAATTAGCAATAGCTAATTACAAATAGCTAACCAAGAACCAACTACTTAGTAATAGCTAAATATTAACAAGGTAATTAGTAATAGCTAATTACAATCAACTAACCAATAACTAGCTACTTAGTAATAGCTAATTAGTAATAAGCTACTTAATAACAGCTAATTAGTAGAAGCTAATTAGTAATATCTAATTACAAATAGCTAATCGAGAATCAGCTATTTAGTATTAGCTAATTACTAACAAGCTAATTAGTGACAAGCTAATGAGTAACAAGCTAATTAGTAACAAGCTAATTAGTAATAGCTAATTACAAATAGCTAACCAAGAATGAGCTACTTAGTAATAGCTACTTACTAACAAGCTAATTAGTAATAGCTAATTAGTAATAAGCTAATGAGTAAAAAGCTAGTTAGTAACAATCTAATTAGTAACAAGCTAATTAGTAACAACTAATTAGTAATGAGCTAATGAGTAACAAGCTAGTTAGTAACAAGCTAGTTAGTAACAAGCTAATTAGTAACAAGCTAATTAGTAATAGCTAATTAGTAATAGCTAATTAGTAAAAAGCTAATTAGTAATAGCTAATTACAAACAAATAAGCAAGAACAAGCTACTTAGTAATAGCTAATTACTAACAAGCTAATTAGTAATAGCTAATTAGTAACAAGCTAATGAGTAACAAGCTAATTAGTAACAAGCTAATTAATAAGAAGGTAATTAGTAATAGCTAATTAATAACAAGCTAATTACAAACAGCTAACCAAGAACCAGCTACTTAGTAATAACTAATTAGTAACAAGCTAATTAGTAATAGCTAATTAGTAAGAAGCTAATTAGTAACAAACTAATTAGTAACAAGCTAATTAGTAACAAGCTAATTAGTAATAGCTAATTACAAATAGCTAACCAAGAACCACCTATTTAGTAATATCTGATTAGTAACAAGCTAATTAGTAATAGCTAATTACAAATAGCTAAACAAGAACCAGCTACTTAGTAATAGCTATTTGCTAACAAGCTAATAGTTCTCAATAATAGCTAATTACTGAGAACTAACTAAGAACCAGCTACTTAGTAATAGCTAATTACAAACAACTAACCAAGAACCAACTACTTAATAATAGGTAATTACTAACAAGCTAATTAGTAATAGCTAATTACTGAGAACTAACTAGTAACAATCTAACACCTTGTAACAACTAACCACCAACTACTTAGTAATAGAAAACAAATAACTAGCTAATTAATGACTACTAGCAACCACTTGTTTGTGTAATGTAGATGGAGATATTTATACACTTCAAAAAATTGCATCCAATGATAAATATCCAGCTTCGAAAGTTCGAATCATTGAAGCCATATTTTGTTAAGATATTGAAAGACAGATTCACATGTTGCTACATTTATCACATTCAAATGTCATAACTTAAGGATGCGATCAATCTCCTACATCAATCAAGCTCGATCGTGCATAGTTGTCTTTGTAAATGTGATTGTTCTATTTGTCAAGGGGAAGGGAGAACATGATGGTGCAGGAATTTATAATAGTATGCCCTGGAATTTGTAATACCCATGTGATGTTGGACAACGTTTTTGTCTGACACTATGTAGTACATGATTTGACTAGATAATTATAAACTAGTTTCTTCAGTAACCATTTCTATGCTGAGAAGTTAAATCAAGTGGAACATCTGCTACCTCCCTAATATAGCTGCTAAATGGATAGCTAGATCCCTGGAATCTTCTGACATATGGGCTAACCTCATAAAAAGAAACACTAAACATTTTTATATAGAAAACTATAAATCTTGGCAAGATCATTCTTTATGGGATATTATTGTGTCTCCTCAGTCTTTTGTTGTTGTAGGCAATTCCCTTTGTTGTAGATTATGGAAGGTTTGGATGGAAGTTAAAAAGGCATGTTGCCCTAATGAGAAGTACTTTACTCATTTTGACGTTTTCAAGAAAGCATCTGGATTGGATGGCTATCTCTATGGAACAATTGCAAAATGGGAATCAAAGAGCACGTGTTGCAAGAAGGAATACTCTAGTTGGAATGACCTCACTGTCAATGGTGGGGTCATTCAGGACTCTGCTATAATGGATATCACTAACTTATCTCATGCTTGTCTTCAGGTATTACTGCTCCACAAAAAGGTGCTGTACAAGAGGCTTCTTCAATGCACTTCCCACATGCATGTTCACCTTGCTAATGTTGCCAGATACATGTTGCAAAAATTCAAGAGCTATAGAGGGTTCAAAGACATTGCAGTGAGGTGTCTTCTTGCTATCAAGATAGCCCCTCCTAAGGATTTTCAACTATCTAAACATCTGTATAACACCTCCCCCAGCCAATGGAGAGATTCAGTACTTAAGTTGTACTCTAGTTCGAGATTTGACATGATTTTCTCATGTACATGAGCTTGTGTATCAGGAACCTTTGCATCTCTCTGACTTGTATCTTGCCCAGATGTATGTCACTTGCTCCAACCGTATTTGCTGAGTATTTTTAGTAATCTGGGACCCCTGTGTGGGATCCTGCCCTCTCTACACTTACACATTCCATCATTAATCTAATCTTCTTTTTGTCTAAAAAAAACAGGTGGAGTGCTTAACTGTATTTGGTGAGGGTTTGCCCCTAGCATAGTTTGTAACTCTTCTATATTAATATTCAAATTTTTTGTTCTCTCAAAGAAAAGATCGTGGCTCAGTTCAGTTGGATTGGCTCTTCGTCTCTTGAGGCGGGGGTGGGGGTTCAATTCCTAGCTATGGCAAGACACGATGTAACTCGTCTAACCCTTGCTTTGTGGGATAGGGGGCTCCATGGGTCCTATGCACGTTCACCTGTACAGTTGCAATTTCAAAATTAAAGTCCAGGGGAGTAGGCTTCGGCTGAACCTCCATTTCAAAAGAAAAAAAAAGCATGGCAGCTTTCCCCCCCTCAGAACAAAACATGCATCAATGAAACAGATGAATTGATGTGAGGGTGGAAGCATGATTTTGGAAGGAAATGCCATTTTGTACCATCGAAATAGTTTGAATCCACCCATAGACTTAAACGTTATTTTTTTAAAGGGAAAACAGAGATTAAATTAAATTTAGGAAATATTGTACAGTTGTGCAAGGGGCAGGCCCTCTTGGGACAATACATCTTAGAGAGAGTGACTCTACACTGTTGGTATCTAACATTACATATGATTTTTGAATACATGGCTTGATGCATAGGAGCATTAGAAATACTAGAAAGGTAGGCCTGTCCAGCAAACTTCATTTCTTTCCAACACTTGTAAATTTGATTCCTACTACCATCTCCAAAGCATATTTTATTTCCTCCAACCCAGATGTTCTATAATATTTGTGCTCTCCATGTGTGCCAAAGCAAGGGATACAACCCATTATTGGTCTTCCAAGGGTGAGTCAGAGATTATTAAGAGGGGACCAAAATTTCTAAGCATAAAAGCATTCCATGAACAGGTGAGAAAGATCCTCCAACCTGCCACAGCTCTTACAATTTCCATTCCCCAAATTTAATTTACGATCTTTGCTCCCTGTCCATAAGCCCTAGTGAATGATAAGCCACAATAAGATGGAATGCTTATTCATAGGCGGAAGGGTCCAAATGACCTGAAATTTGTAGGACCATTGATGAGCAGTCCACTAGAGATTCCACTTTTGATTAAGCCTCCTGACCAACTCTTGGGAAAGGAACCTGTTTTTTCTTGAAATTCTGGAACATATCCATAGCAATCCTATGTAGATCAAGCTCTTTGTAGTGGTTGCACTTCTCTGTGGCTTTCAAGAGCAGCTCCCTCTGATCCATAAGCACCTATTTACAACCAATAGATAAATCAACAATGTCATTAATGAAGAAAGGATCCACAATATCCTGCCCAGACATAAGGCTATTCCATGAGTTAAAGCCTTTTTTTCTTGCACTTATTCATCTTAACAGGCAAAGAAGAAGCTTCTTCAGCATTCACCCGTCCAGTCCATAATGAGTCCTGTGACAAAAACCAAAGATTAGAAGCAAACACTGGATTTAAGGTATAACCCTCTTTAACTTTCATTGAGGCATATAAATACCTCTAATAATTTCTTGTTCAATTTTATGTTTGACTAACCATCGTAGAGCATCACTAGAAATAGCAAACAGAAGAGGAGCAAGGGGGACAAACCTGTCTGATAGATCTATAAAGATTGAAGGGTTCAGAAATAGAACCATTCATAGCCACCCTAGAGTTGGCATTACTCAGTGTTTTTGTCTGTAATCTCGATTATGTCAAGCAGTGGTATCAATTATCAATGTATTGTCAGGCGCGAATCAACATTTGTGTCCCAAAAATGATCCAGTCTCTTGAGATGGATTGAAAAATTCCAAAACACTGATCCCTCCCCCAAATATCCATAAATTTCCTCCTGAACTCCAGCAAGATTGTATCAATACATTTGTTGACCTCATCTAGATCATAGGCACTCCAAATGCAGACATTGAAATGTTCAAGGCACCATTGAAGAAAAGAATTACTGGCAGGAAAGGCCTGCTTACTTGTGAATAGGTTTCAATTCCTATATCTCCTCCTCTGACAAGCCACGTTGAATCTTTGGAGGGTCCCTTTCTATCCCAATAAATTCTGGTTCCATTATCACATGATCCAACCTCTTTAGTTTTTTTGACCTGCCTAGTATTTGTTTAGGCTCTTGATTGCCTTTTGGTGTAAACACTAGTACAGGATTAGTTTGAGTTCAAACTAATACTTTCTGCTCAACTACTGTTGCAGTAAGATCAGTTTGAGTTGAAATAGGACATGTTTGAGTTGAAATAGGACATGTTTGAGTTGAAATAGGATACGATGGAGTTGAAACTGATACTTTATTTAGTTTTTTTTCTTTTTGGGCATCTTTGTGCTCAACTTCTATTGTAGCCTGACATTGACTTGTTGAGGATGTAAGACTGTCTTTTGTGGCGGCTGTGGATGGAGCTTTGTTTGGGACTTTGTTCTTTATCTAACCTATAAGCCAAACATCATTACAACTTACAATCAATGACACTGATAGTCTATCAAAAATTGTACAAAATAGGATAAATACAATCAATAACATCGTTACAAAATAGGCTAAATACAAAATCCTATGAGAGCTAATCGATTTGGACAATGTCACGTGTGGATAGTAACCATTACAAAGAGGTGCTATAAGAAGGTGAATAGTAGAACTAAATAGTGAGATCGGTTTCCTCACTTTGAAACTATTTACTACTATCCAAATCATATCATTGTGAAAAGGCATCATGAGAGGAATGATTGTAAAATTCATACAAATGCATTCCTAATGTTTATGATGGCATTAAGACTTCAAATTATTTCCAAATTGGTGCTTAAGTTATGGACAAATGCCATTTTCCCCATATAATACCAAAAGAAGAATTGTTTATATCATTACAATCAATGACACAATTGAGCTATCAAATATGTACAGGGTATATAATATGAAGCAGAGACAACAAAATATTTTAATAACATCGATACAAAATAGGTTGATCACAAACTGTCATGATAGCTAACACACAAGTGTGACTGAGTAGTCTGCCGCCTTGTAATTGGATGCAAATGGCTTGGCTTCTTCTATCGTTTCACAGGTGCTTGCAAATTTCTTTTTGCATTTGCCATAAAGTGCACTAGAGTGGCATCCTCTTGTACATGAACACCTACAACCTTTGTTGGGGATCCACACATGTCAGAAATTGAGGCTCAGTTACAATAGTTTTGCTTTGAGGAGGTTTCATTTGTAGCATTCGTTTGAAGAACATCTCTATTTGGACTCTGATTAGGATCAAAAGTTGGACTCTGCAGATGACCTTTGTTTGAACAAATAATGGGATCATTATCAACTACAGAGTTGTGACAAGCTAGATGAATATCTCAGCTGCTAACTAGATCAAGAATATTCTCAATCATTCCATCTAGCCACTATGAAAATCAATGTGTGTGGACTCTGCATCATGTATATGTTGTCAATTGGACAAGGATCGACACTAGCATCCATTGCAGACGATTTTTGGAGGAAGGATGGAATATTTTCTCTCTTTCAATGATGAAGATTGGGCATAAGTCTTACTTTCAGCAAATGGTGTACGTCCAATATTCTCACTTGTCCTAAGCTCCCTATCGTATGCAGTATCAGCATTGTTGGTAACTGTTCCTACTGACAGTGTTTGGAGGAAGGATGGAATATTTTCTTTCTCTTTTGATGATGAAGATTGGGCATAAGTCTTACTTTTAGCAAATGGTGTACGTCCAACATTCTCACTTGTCCTAAGCTCCCTATCATATGTAGCATCAGCAATGTTGGTATGAGCAACTGCTTAGCACAATGAAACCAGCTAGATTAGTGTTCCACTAGAGGGTTAAAGAGTAAGAAGAGATAGTTGATGGATGACTTATTGCAAACAACTAATGAAAAACTAGATCCTTAGTAATCGAGAATTAGTAACAAGCTAATTAGTAATAGCTAACTACTAACAACTATCGAACAATGAGCTACTTAGTAATAGCTAATTAGTAACAAACTAATTAGTAATAGCTAATTATGAACAACTAACCAAGAACTAGTTACTTCATACAAGCTACTTAGTAACAAGCTAATTAGTAATGGTTAATTCATAATAGCAGATTACTAATACCTAATTAGTAATAGCTAATTAGTAATAGCTAATTAGTAATAGCTAATTAGTAATACCTAATTCATAATAGCTAACTCGTAATAGCTAGTTTGTAATAGCTAATTCATAATAGCTAATCAGTAATAGCTAATCAGTAGTAACTAATCAATAATAGCTAATCAGTAATAGCTAATTACTAACAAGCTAATTAGTAATAGCTAATCAATAATAGCTAATTCGTAATAGCTAATTTATAATAGCTAATTCCTAATAGCTAATTCATAATAGCTAATTCGTAATAGCTAATTCGTAATAGCTAAGCAATTATAGCTAATCAATAATAGCTAATTAGTAATAGCTAATCAGTAATAGCTAATCAGTAAAAGCTAATTAGTAACAGGCTAATCAATAATAGTTAATCAATAATAGCTAATTAGTAATACCTAACTCATCATAGCTAATTTGTAGTAGCTAATTCCTCATAGCTGATTAGTAATAGCTAATTCATCATAGCTAATTAGTAATAGATAATTCGTCATAGATGATTCATCATAGCATATTGGTAATAGCTAATTAGTAATAGCTAATTCATGATAGCTAATTTGTAATAGCTAATTCATAATATTTAATCATTAATAGCTAATCAATAATAGCTCATTAGTAATAGCTACTTATTAATAGCTGATCAATAATAGCTAATCAATAATAGCTAATTAGTAATGCTACTTATTAATAGTTAATTCACAATAACTAATTCATAATAGCTAATTCATAATAGCTAATTCGTAATAGCTAATCAATAATAGTTAATCAGTAATAACTAATCAGTAATAGCTAATCAATAATAGCTAATCACTAATAGCTAATTAGTAAATAGCTAATTAATAATAGCTAATCAATAATAGCTAATTAGTAATAGCTAATTTATAATAGCTAATTCATAATAGCTAATTACTAATAGCTAATCAATAATAGTTAATCAATAATAGATAATTAAACAACTAACCAAGAACTAGTTACTTCGTAATAACTACTTAGTAATAAGCTAATTAGTAATGGCTAATTCCTAATAGCGAATTAATAATACCTAATTAGTAATAGCTAATTAGTAATAGATAATTAGTAATAGCCAATTAGTAATAGCTTATTCGTAATAGCTAATTCATAATAGCTAATTCAAAATAGCTAATCAGTAATAGCTAATCAATATTAGCTAATCAGTAATAGCTAATCAATAATAGCTAATCAATAATAGCTAATTAGTAACAAGCTAATCAATAATAGCTAATTAGTAATAGCTAGTTCATAATAGGTAATCACTAATAGCTACTTAGTAATAGCTGATTACTAACAAACTAAGTATTAATTTGTAATAGCCAGTGTGTATCTTTCTTCTTGTCTTTCCCTTTTCTCTTACAAACACTCAAATCCCTTCTTGTCCAAGAACCCCCCAACAGTTATCTATTACTATTACCTTGTTACTAGTTAGCTATTACTATTAGATTGTTACTATAAGTTACTTGTTACTGGTTTTTGTATAGTTAGCTAAAGTCGTGAACTGATGATTGAAAATAGGATTACCTGAGATACATCAAGAAGGTGAATAGGATGTCCAAATATTGATTTATGCCAAGTCGGGTCTTGCTTATATCCTTCTTATTTGGTGACACCCTACTCTCTGTTGTCCAAAACGTGATAATGAGATGCTTGACCTCTTGTGTGATACATGTGGTACGTGTTGCACTACCAGTTGCCTTCAAAAAACTATAATCAGACTCAACTGTACTTAACCGTCCAATCGTATCATAGACGAATTTCTTGCGTACTTCCAATACCCTAGAAAGTCTTGAAATATTTATCTGATTTGTTGATGAATATGCATCACTATTTAGAGCCATCATCAATGTTGATCCCTTCAACACAAGGTCATCAGAATTCTTTCTCATACTTTGCAGTGTATTCCGAAGATTGGTGACAAGGGCACATGTTACATGATCTTTGTTACTGCCCATTACATCAAAAAGTTGCCCAATATGTGGACTCTGCAACATCCTATTTAGTGCCTCGATTTTATCTTCACAACATAAGTGTCTAGTTTGATTTTTAAAATACTTGATTATCTTATCCACAATGCCATCCAAGTTTCTTGAACTACAATTAGCATTACCCTCAACATTAGTGCCCGACCTTGACGTTATTGTGTCTCTATATTTCCCTTTCTTTTCCTTCCAATAACATCTTAATGCTTGTTGATCACTATCCACTACTGGTATTGTATTAACTTCCATCTGTTCGCTTGTCCGAGATTGCCGTGCATCAACACACTACAAATGATGAAGAAACCATAAATACAATAACATCTACCACTCATCAATCCACTTTCTTATATTGAATTTACATTGAGTATGCTCATCTATATCATTATGTGCTCCATCACTTATGTATGTAGACTTGTTATACCACTTTTAAACCTACAAAAATCATCCAAAACCTTCGATGTTTGATAATCATCCACAATCTGAGATGTTACTCGTATACAATTTCCCTTTTTTTAAGAGAATAAGAAAAAAGTAGATTAATGAGGGAACTGTAGAAAATGTGCAGGGGCCAAGAGCCCACACATCACCATAAAATCAATGTCCTCAGTCTTTACAACAAGAAGCTACACCATCTGACCATACCCAATGTTGGCCTAAGTCAAGATTTAGCTCTCTCAGCCATTGCCAATGTAATTGGAAACACTGTTGCACAAAAAAGGTGTCATGCTTCTTGTCATCAAATATGAAGAAGTGGATTACCTTTTTAGGAATGATCTCCAAACCAAAATATGTGATATGCAAAAAAATAGTTATCTGTATAGACTCAGGATGCAGCACGTAGGTATAGTGATGGAGTCCCTCTCACTTTTCCCCACTCAACATTCAGCACGTAGAAAAACTCACAGGTGAGAAGAGGTGCTACAGTGTACTCTCCAACATGCAGCACGTAGAAAAATAGTTATCAATATTCCCCATTCAGGACCCAACGTGCATAAAAAATGCCTATAGTGATGGAGTCCCTCTCACTGTTCCCCACTCAACATGTAGCACGCAGAAAAACTCCCATGCGAGATGAGGTACTATAGCATACTCTCCAACATGCAGCACACAGAAAAACCCACGTCATGAATGCTCCACGTAGGGAGTTGGAAAAGCATTCCTACTCTGCAACCCACAGAAATCGCATCAAGCTTTGTAATGTCTTTTGTGTCCCAAGGATACATGCTAGTGGTGGCTTCCAAAGTCTGTTTTTGGCTCTTAACAGAGTCAATTTTCCACTTTAACTTGGGCTAATAATATCCACTACGGAGCTTCTGGGTCGACCCTATTCTTGGCAGCGTGAAAGTTAGGGAACCTAAAGTGCAAAGAGTAGAAGCAAAGGCGAGAACCTATTCTTTAGAGTTGAGTAAAGCCTTTGATTTTGTGTTGTGCACGTTAGGCTGTTCCATTTTATACCTCCAAAATGCTTCATTAGTGTCCTTATTAAAAATATCTCAATGCTTTTGTTGTCTTGAGTGATCCATTTCCAGTTTAGCATTCTTGTCAACATGGATTTCCATCTAGGTGTCCTAGGTTCGTATCCTAATGGTTCTTGCCCTTGGGCTCCTAGTTCCATCTCAAGAATGACTACAACAAACTCATTAACGAGGTTAGGCTGATTAGTTACGATATACATCATTCTTTCCTTGTCTAAGTAGACATCTCTCTAGAACTTAGCCACCGGATGTTCCAATCTAATGGGTTGGTGAGGGTTGTGCAATCGAACAACTGACCTTCTCAAACCATCCTCATAGATATGAGCACCTAAATGGTTGGTTCACATATATTCTAATTGGGTCCTCTAGTGTCCTTCTGGTCTACCCTCCTTCCAGTCTCTCCATGCTATAAGCCATTTCAAAATCACTTGTCTCTGAGCTCAAGTTGTATGGATAACTATTGAATTGTTAAGACCAAGAATGTGCTGTAGTCTTCAAACTTTCTTTTGATGACATAAGGATTCATTGATCTAACTTAGCTATGTGCTTTCCTGATCTAAGGTTCATTAATTTATCTCCCTCGATCACTCAATACACGTTCTGGTCGTCCCATACTTCTTTGTTTTCAGTCTCTTGTTTCATTTTTATTTCTATACATCAGTAATCATCTTTTTGTTGTTTGTTTAGTTGATGGCATAACAACTTTGTGTCAAACGGAATATATTGACACATTATTGCAGTGCTTTGGCCTTGATGATTGTAAACATATTGGCACTCTGTTGAAGCTCAAAGTCAAGGACAAAGCATGGAAGCACATCAAAAGGTGGACACACAAGGAAAGGGAGCAAGTAGGGAGCTCCAAGAAGTGTATGTCAAATTTTCAGAAGAATTCCCTACAAAAATAGTGATTTTCATCACTAAAAACCATTGTAAATACCATTATCTATTTTTAGTAACTCCATTTTGTTCAAGCCGAGGAGTCCTCGAGCTTGAGGAGTATAAGAAGTACCATCATACCAATTTTCATAATTTTTAGACTTCGTTTGAGCCCTCAAATAAGCCCTGGAACCTAATTTTTAACTAGGCCGGACACTAGGTCTGGACAGGGCCAAAACTAGTCAAAAAACTATAAAAAGAGCTAGAGAGCTCATTTTTGGGGTTGGCTTGTGAGAGAATAGAGCTTTTTCAAGAGAACTCTTTTGCAATCTAAGCTTTCCATTGTTCCTCTCTTTGATCTTACTTTGTGCGCGTGTGTGTGTATGTGTGTGCATGTTTGTGTGCTTTCACTCACGCACTTGTGCCTTCACTTGCTCGTGGTCTTCATACCGGTCCTCACGTCTCCGCGGATTGACAAGTAAAGGAGGTGGTGCTTACGCTTGAGCTACACCAAATTTTGGCGCCGTTGACGGGGAGAGAGCTTCGAGGACGAGCGTTGTGATGGTAAGATCGTAGATTTGCGACGTTGGAAGGTAAAAAAACTGTCATTTCAGTTCATTTTCTGTTTTTTTCCTCTTCATCTTCATCATCATCATCATCTCCACCTTCTTCCACCTTCTTCTTCATAGAAAATTCTTGTTTTTTAGTGCATTTTCACCATCTTCATACCATTTTTCATGCATTATTGTGTGGGAAGGAGTTAGGAGAAGCAAGGGAGAGCAAGCGCTGTGTTTTTTTCATGATTTTCTGCTCATACGGAGCTCGCCATAGCCGGCGCTCAGAAATTTGAATTTCCCGCCAAAAAACGCGATTCTGTGATGAAAATCGCGATTCTGTGAAAATTCAAAATTTTTGGAAAATCACGATTTTCTGTTTTCTCGCCTAAAAGTTGGCTGAAAAAATCACGATTCTGTGGTCATTCTCAGAATTGCGATTCTGTGATTGTGCTCAAAATCGCGATTTTCATATCAAAAGAAACACGATTTTCTAAAAACACGATTTTCAGCGGGCTCAAAATCGCGATTCTCACAAATCACGATTTTCAGCCAAAAACACGATTTTGTGAAAAAGGCGATTCTGTGAAAACACGAATTTTTGCTCAAAATCGCGATTTTCAAAAACACGATTTTGTGCTCAACATCGCGATTTTCATGCAAAAAAACACGATTCTGAAAAAACACGATTTTGTGAAAAAACACGATTTTGTGAATCACGATTCTCTGAGTCAAAATCGCGATTTTCAGAAACACGATTTTGTGCTCAACATCGCAATTTTCTTGTCAAAAACACGATTTTGAGAAAATACGATTTTCAGTGGGCTCAAAATCGCGATTCTCACAAATCACGATTTTCAGCCAAAAACACGATTTTGTGAAAAAGGCGATTCTGTGAAAACACGAATTTTCGCTCAAAATCGCGATTTTCATAAACACGATTTTGTGCTCAACATCGCGATTTTCATGCCAAAAACACGATTTTGTGAAAAAAACACGATTCTCTAAAACACGATTCTGTGCTCAAAATCGCGATTTTCATAAACACGATTTTGTGCTCAACATCGCGATTTTCATGCCAAAAACACGATTTTGTGAAAAAAACACGATTCTCTAAAACACGATTCTGTGCTCAAAATCACGATTTTCATAAACACGATTTTGTGCTCAACATCGCGATTTTCATGTCAAAAAACACGATTTTCAGAAACACGATTTTGTGATCAACATCGCGATTTTCAGAAACACGATTTTGTGATCAAAATCGCGATTTTCAGAAACACGATTTTGTGAACGGTTTTGTGAACACGATTCTCAAGGTACAAAATTGCGATTTTCTCTAAAAGGTCCTGTTTGCCTGTTTTGACCCCCAGGAGCCTGATTTGACGTAACTTTTTCATCCAAAGTCCATTTTTTGAGCTCTATAGCTCTTTGGAAAGCTCGTTTCGAATCCTACACGATCTCAACTGTTTTTTTCAAGAATAACGCGTTGATTTTGAGATAGGATAATTTGAAGTTGACCGTCATGTGGGACTAGGGAACCAAGGGGACTCCAAAGAATTTTGAACCATACCAAGGGGAAAATTTGGACTCTTGACTAAAGCTTATGAACCTGAGATCTGGTAGACACTTAGGCAAGGATAAACAAAGCATTAGATCTTCTGAGGCTAGTGTCAACCATACATCCAAGTCTTGGGCACAACAACTAAGTGGTCATCTTTTACTAAGTTCAGACACAAGTGATTCAGAAATGTCTTTTAGTATGGGAAAACCTGCAGGTGGCTCAGGGATTGCCCATCTACAAACACCAGAAGGTCCCTATAAGACACAGTTGGAACATATTCGGACCAACCAATTAGGTGCTCGCATCTATGAGGATGGTCTGAGGCGATCAGTGGTCCAACTCAAAAATCCAGATCAATCCTTTGGACTTGAACACCCGATGGTCAAGTTCGAAGAGGGTTCATACATTGATAAGGAAGGAACCATGTACGTGGTCACCAACCTACCAGATAAGACTGATGAGTTTGGAAATGTCATTCCTGAGAATGAAATAGGAAACCTAGAACAAGGAAACGTAGGACAAGGACCCCAGACTCCTAGAGGTAAGTCAGTTTTGACCCGAGTGATCACTCCGGCCTGGATCCCTCAAGACAACAAAAGCATAGAACTATTTTTGAATAGAGAAACAGAGGAAGCCTTTTGGAGGTTCAAGCCAAATCAACCTAGCCAATTGGGCATAGTTATCATCTATGAATTCAAAGATCCTGATATACCAGGCAAAGTTGTCTACCTGGATAACACATCAGAGAAAATTTTCTTGGTAACAGAACATGATAGACATGCATATACGTGGAAGAATGAATTGATTTTCCCCCCACGAAGATCCAATGTTTCCCATGGCCTCCAAGGAGTAGGATCATCCCACGCTCATGAAGCCCAGAGAGAAAGAACTAGAGAGAGACCTGAGGTAAGTTTTGCACACACCGTGGGCAGGAATAGATCAGGATTTGAAAATGAAAGACCTGAAAGAGAGAGACATCAAGCACATAGGCAAAAAAGAGAAGAACATGATTTTCCATTACCTAGACCCCGAGAGCACCCAAGAACCCTTAGACCCACTCAAGTGATCAAGGCAATGAAGAATTATTTTGACGGGTCAGGAGATCCTTATGATCATGTGGCCGAGTTCAAACAAGTGTTAAGAGCTGAACAGGTTGAGGATTTATTCACCCAATACGAGGCATTTGGTTTGACTCTTAAGGGCATTGCCTTGGCTTGGTTTCAACCATTGAGTAGTCGCAACTATCGCGATATAGGTCAACTGCTAGACGAATTCATTGTAGAATTTTCCAAGAGTGGTATCAGGCATAACACATCGTCCCTGATCCACAGTTTCAAGCAGACACCCCAAGAAACAGTGCGACTAGCAGGTAGAAGGTTCAGACAGTACCTAGAAAGATGCCCTACTCCAGAGTTACCCACACCAGCTAAACAAGTGGCTTTGTTCTTAGATGGCTTATTGAGCACAAAATTAAGATCATATGTGTACTTGAAAGAGCCTAGATCCATAGAAGAGTGCGTGCGGACGTGCATCGACATAGAAGATAACTTGGGTGAGGAGTTAGGATTGTCCAAACTCTACAAAGATTCGGATAGTTCTACTAGTCATACTTCAAAGATCTCCACAGAAATAGAAGAGATAGCTGAGCAAGTTGCCAAGAAACTAGGAGTCCAAAATAAACAAACACAGAGAGTCACTCCAGTGAATCGGTGTTATACTTGTGGGGGCGACCACATGGCTAATGTATGCCCAATGCAAAACCAAAACATTAGAGAAAGGAATGCTCCATATTGCACTATTGAGAGAAAATACACAAACCACACGGCTCAAGATTGTCCCTACAATAGGCAGGCTGTTAGACAGAATTATCAGCAACCTTACCCACAAGGTAGGTATCAGAACCAATACCAACAGCCATATTATAGACCACAACAGCAATATCAGGTACCATATAGGCCACAACCTGTCTTGGGAAACCAACCACCAGCTCCAGCCAACGTGATTCCAGTCAAATATGCTGTGGGAGAGGAAAATCCAAATAGAGCATTGGTGCCCCTAACCCCATGGATACCAGATAATGATTCTCATGCTCATAGTTCAGACTACTCCCATGAAGGTAGTCCACATGCGTATTACACAGAGTCACCTGAACATAGCGAGATTTACTCGTATCAATATGAGGCACCACCTATGGAGCAAAATTGGGAGCCAGAATACTCCAATGTCATGTACACAAATCCTAACCCTAGGCCCCAATTGAGACAAATGAGACCACAAGCCCCTAGAGGATCTTGTTTTAGATGTCAAGGTGATCATTTCATTCGTGACTGTCCCCACCCATCATCTCCGAGTCAAGGACAGGCTATCACAATACAGGCTTTTTGCCCTGATTGTGGCAAAGACCATCTCCCTAGAGATTGTCCAAGAAACCCCTCCAGTGCACCCAAGATTACACCCATTAATGCGGTAGGCTTTGTGGCGGATTCAAGTTCAAGTAGCAGTAATGTGGCACCTATACAGGCAGTCACTAGAGCACAAGCCTTACAACAGGATAAACCAACAGAACAATGAGAGTCGAGTGAATCAGGAGAGCCTAGTAAGAGGAAAACAAGAACATGGAAGGATACTAGAGAGAAGGCCAATCGCAAGTGGAATAAAAAGTTATCGGAACTAGAAGAAAGATTAAAAGAAGCGAAAACAAAAATAGAAGACATTGCATCTCAAAGCCCCTCGCATGTCGAAACTCCATCCACTCCACCTCATCCCACCCCACCACCCATTGTAAATAGACCGCAACCAGGGTTCTTGCAGATCCAACCCCAGAAGGCTTGGACATGATGTTCAAGGCCTACCAGGCTCGACTTCAAGAAGGGCCTACAGCTGCAAACCTAGACAAGAGTTACCCTAGAGCGGACTTAGAGATTGAACGAATGAAAATGTGCATGAAAATGGTAGAACAAGCTCAAGCTATACTTGAGACTAGTCAAAAGTTCAATCAGACAAACTCTGTCAAAGGGGATTTGCATTTCTAGGGCTTACTAGAACGATTAGAGCAGTTGGTAAACAAACCACAAGTTTCTTTACCTCCACAGGCTCAACCAGTTATTGAAAGAGGAAGCTCACCACCAATGGGAGCTTATGTTCCTAATTCCATGGATCCAGGAATACCTCCTTCAATTCAACAGTACTCTCAAGAATTCTTGCGGGAAATACAAGAAGAGAAATGGGCCAAGGAGAAGGGTAATTCCCCTCCTATTCCTGAGATTGATGATCTTCATGATCAATTTCCCCAAGACATTCCATCTATTTACGAAGATGAAGCAGAACAACAAGAAGACGAAAGGTTAGATTTTGAATCTAATACCTTAGAAGAACTGCCTCAATTTCCAGGCCCATGGGAATCTGAATCTCTCCAGATTAGAGCTCCCACAATACTAGTAAGAAATGAAGACTCAGTGGTTCCAAGGAGCACGAATGTCGTGAAGAACACTAAGGTTCAGTGTCATCTCATTGTAGAAGAGCTGCTCAAAGCAAAACCTGAGCTTTGGAATCATGTGAAGGATCAGGTTCCAGAACTTGGTTCCAACATGCCAAAAGTAGGCTCCAAGCAAAGGGTACCAGAGATACCTCTAGACAAAATAGGGGACATGTGTGAGGGTGAAGAAGGTAATACTTATCTTCCAATCACCTACCAAGGTTACACAACCAAAGCAATCATAGATTCAGGTGCTGGTGTTGCTATTGCGACCACCTCCTTGTGGAAGAAATGGGGCAAGCCCACATTAAGACCAACTAGAATGAAGCTTCAAATGGCTGATGGTCATTTTGAAAGACCTCTCGGATTGCTAGAAGGGATCACTCTAACCACTTGTGGTGTAGAGTTTGAACACACATTTGCTATATGTGACTTTGAGAAAAATAATGTCTATGAGATGATCCTAGGAAGACCCTTCCTACGACAATTGCAAATAGTACAGGATTGGGGAACTAACTCCTTGTACTTACAGCACTTAGGGGTCACCACCAAGGTCAATTTGAAGGATTACACCTTCAGAGATGTACCACCCCTACAGTGGAATTCTATCCACAAAGCGAAAGAAGATTCCATCTCTGTGCATTATGAAAGTTCACCTGATCCATCATGGCTACATGAAGATACTCATTTGTGGATGTGCAAGGTCGCAAAGGAAGAGGAAAAACGTTTAAAGGCAAGAGAAGAAGGAACTTCGCTAGGAGATAGACCAGTTAGGGACCCAGCCTACACACCGATGATCTTTCCAGATGAGGAGTTTGAGCCTCATGGCTGGCCAGAAATTTTAGCCACCATGGACATTGCTGTCAATGAGGAACAGTGGACACCTCATTGTGATGAGGAGGAGGGTTATGATATCTCAGTGTTCATGTGTCAACCCTTGCTAGAAGAATGTGACCCTAGTGATGTCATAGAAGAAGAAGAGAATGACGATGATCTGGAGTCTATTGTGATGGATAGTTGCTTTAACTCAGAGCAGCACTATCTAGAAGATATAGGAGTGTTCACCCAGAAAGAAGAAGAACCTCTCACAAGTATTAAAACAGTAAACTCAAAGGATGGAAGTGAGAGTAGTCAAAAGAAAAAGAAAAGAAAAGCCGTGAAACAAGAAGAGGAGGAATCATTGTTTGAAGTACCAGAAAACTTCAAGAAATATGAAGTTGACGACCGCAAAATTTTGGTACGAATGCCTAAGAGAGAGGCCATCATAGGAGAATCATATGATAATAAAGAAAAGACCAAGAAGATTGTAGTGACCATTGAAGAGAACGAAGAGAGATGCACATATATAGGAGATGACCTAAGTGCAAGAGAAGAAATGGAGCTCATAGCTCTATTAAGGGAATATAGGGACGTGTTTGCATGGCACTATAGAGACTTGAAAGGGGTAGATCCAAGAATTTGCTCTCATACTATCCCCATGACTGCTGATGCTAAGCCCACCAAACAGAAGCCCTACACATATAATGATACCTATGCAGCCAAAATAAAAGAAGAAATTGATAGGTTGATTGAAGCTGGATTCATCTATGAGATTGAGCATACCGAATGGGTGTCCCCAATTGTTGTGGTACCCAAGAAGAACGGGAAGTTGCGAGTGTGTATTAACCTTAAAAAAGTTAATGCCGCTACGATTAGAGATAGTTATCCACTTCCAATCACAGAACACCTTTTGGAGCGTGTTGCAGGCAAGGAAGTTTATAGCTTCCTGGATGGATTTTCAGGTTACAATCAAGTAGCCATTGCCCCAGAAGATCAACACAAAACAGCTTTTGCTACAGAGTGGGGAATCTTTGCATTTCGTGTGATGCCATTTGGGCTCACCAATGCACCTGCAACATTCCAAAGGCTCATGTGTCATGTCTTCAAAGAGTTCTTGCGAAAGAGCTTAGAAGTGTATGTGGATGATTTATGTGCTCAGTCCCAAGAAAGAAGGTTTCACATCCCTGAGCTCAGACAAATCTTCAACAAGTGTAGAGAATATCGAGTGTGTCTGAACCCAGAAAAGTGTGTGTTTATGGTGCGTCAAGGTAAAATCTTAGGTCATATTGTTTCTAAGAATGGAATCTCAACAGATGAAGATAAGGTACGAGCCATAGCAGAGCTACCAAGGCCAAGGAATATTAAAGAGGTACAAGCCTTTATGGGCCATTGTGGATACTACCGTAGGTTTATCCACATGTACGCGATCATAGCTACACCCCTTTATGCATTGTTGTCTAATTTTGAGTGGAACGACAAATGCGAGAATTCTTTCAACGAACTGAAGAAACGTTTGTGCACGGCACCAATACTCACCACTCCTGATTGGAATAAACCATTCCATGTCCATGTGGATGCATCCAATCATGCCATAGGATGTGTGCTAGCACAACCCACAAGTGAAGGAGACTTAGATTTGCCCATAGCATATGCTAGTAGACAGCTCACTGCAGCTGAACGGAACTATACCACAACTGAGCGAGAGGGCTTAGGCATGGTATATGCTGTGAAGAAGTTTAGACACTATTTATTGGCCAACAAGTTCAAGTTTTTCACTGATCATCAAGCTTTGTTATATTTGGTCAATAAACCTTGCAATACTGGACGCTTAGTAAGATGGTTCCTCCCATTTTGTTCAAGCCAAGGAGTCCTCGAGCTTGAGGAGTATTAGAAGTACCATCGTACCAATTTTCATAATTTTTAGACTTCGTTTGAGCCCTCAAATAAGCCCTGGAACCTAATTTTTAACTAGGCCGGACACTAGGTCTAGATAGGGCCAAAACTAGTCAAAAAACTATAAAAAGAGCTAGAGAGCTCATTTTTGGGGTTGGCTTGTGAGAGAATAGAGCTTTTTCAAGAGAACTCTTTTGCAATCTAAGCTTTCCATTGTTCCTCTCTTTGATCTTACTTTGTGCGCATGTGTGTGTATGTGTGTGCATGTTTGTGTGCTTTTACTCACGCACTTGTGCCTTCACTTGCTCGTGGTCTTCATACCGGTCCTCACGTCTCCGCGGATTGACAAGTAAAGGAGGTGGTGCTTACGCTTGAGCTACACACTCCTATGGAGACAAGTTTACAATTGAGTCTTAATGATGTTGGATATGCATTTGATGTTGTTCTCTATTAGCAGGCTATTGGATGCTTGATTTACTTATGCATTACTTAGCTAGATATTCAATTTGCTGTCTCACAGATGAGCAGGTTTATGCATTGTCCAGGTGTCAAGCACTCGAAAGTGGTTGAGCACATCTTTTGCTACTTGCATGGTACTCGGCTACTTGGATTGTTTTATCCCAAGGGGGATCACTACCACCAAATTTACATGCTTTATGTTTACTCTGATCGGGTTGTTTGCTATGACACATGTGTGTCCACTAGTGGATCTTTCTTCATGCTTGGTAGCTCATGTATATCTTGGTTGAGCAAGAAGTAGTCTATTGTGGCCACTTCCACTTGCGAGGCTGAGTATAGGGCAATTTTCACAGCAATTGTTGAGAGTGTGTGGCTTAGATGCCTTATGGTTGATTTGGGTGTTGGTCAGTCTTTTGCCACCACCATCTTCACTGACAGTCAGAGTGGATTGGCAATTGTGAGGAACCCTGTGTTCCATGCTCGCACTAAGCACATTGAGGTGCATTATCATTATGTCAAGGAGAGGTTCTCTGTTGGAGAGATCAGCTTGGCATTTGTGCCCACACATGAGAACATTGAGTTTGAAGCTTTCTACAAAGCTTTGGGCTTACTTCCTTTTGTGGATTGATTCCACATAGCTTGGCACTTCCTTATACATGAGTGCTAGCTCCTTGTTCACCGCATCACTCTCAGGGGGGATTTGTTGATATATTTAGGTAGTGATGTGTGTGAACACACTAGGACCATTGGGGCACTTTTTTCCATCTTTAGGAGGTTTTTTTCCCCAGCTTATACATATGCCTATTGCCCTAATGGGTTACTTATCTTTGTACATTCTAGTGGTAATACATTTAGTATTGTGTGTTGTGCTCCAAGCTTCTTCTTCTTCTTTGTGCTATTTATGCACTTCCATAGATGTCAACTCCAACAAAAAAGTGTCCCAGATGACCTAAGTGCCTTCACATGGATCAATATTGAAATATATCAATAAATCCCCCCTAGGATTGATGTGGTGAGCAAGGAGCTAGAACTCATGTATAAGGAAGTGTCGAGCTATGTGGAAAGAGATAAATCCAAAAAAGGAAGTAAGCCCATAGCTTTGTGAAAAGCTTCAGACTTCTCCCTAGGGAGAGCATTTGTGAAAAGGTCTGCTACGTTATCTTGTGTAGGCCATTTACCAAACTGATCTCTCTAGTAGAGAACCTCTCCTTGACATAATGATAGTACACATCAATGTGCTTTGTGCAAGAATCGAACACAAGATTCCTCAAATCTTCCAATGGGCTTTCAGAATTGTACCCAACAAAAATACATTTCATTGCTTTATGATCCAATTTCCTACATTGTTGTTCAGGCATGAAGGCATATGCTAGACAAGTAATGACACACTGGTGAGCAATAGATGGTTTGTGACCATGCCAAGCCTCATATGGAGTGATAGATTGTGGTGCTTTGGTGGGAGACCTATTAAGTACATATGTTGCACACATAATAGCCTCAAGGAAGAATCTATGTGGTAAAGCTTGACTTTTGACCATACACCTTGCCATCTCGAACAATGCATTAAATTTAGAAGACATCTAGTCCTTCCCTCGATCAGAATGGAGGGTGCCCATTTTACATTCTAACATATTTTCAGACATAATTAGAAATTATTTGAAGCACCTAAAAAATTTTGGCGTTGTTTTTAATGGATATACCCATGCATGAATGGATAAATCATAGATAAAAGTCACAACGTAAAGGTAGTTCCCAAAAGAAGGTGTCTGCATAGGACCAAAAATATCACTATGAGCAAGCTACAATCTATGAGTAGCTTGAACTAAACCATATTTTGGGAAATTTGAACACTGCATTTTTCCCAGAATATAGCCTTTGTAGAAATGTTTACAAGGTGCCTCAAGTTTGGAGAGAGAGGACCCAATTTCAGATTTTTGTAGTCATAACAAACTAGCAAAATTCAGATGACTAAAGCGTGCATGCCAAAGCTTTGCATCTAAGATAGCCTACGGATCTTGAACTTCACATGCTCAATCATACATAGATTTTGCTTATGTAAACCATTACATAAATGCGAGAAGCATTAATGATAACATCATCATTTGAGAGATCATGAAGGGTACATCCATCATTGAAAAAATTGACAACCAAGACAATCTTGACTAATGTTGAAATTGAAAACAGATTTTTCTTACTCCTTGGTACATACAAAACATCTAGCAATGTGAAAGAACTACCATAATGAGTAGTGAGAATGATCCTATCAACTCCCATTATAAGATAAGAGGAGTTCTTAGCACATGTGACAGTATTCCCTATAGGGGCAGACTCAAGTGAATTGAAGAAACTGGGTTGCAAGGTAATATGCTTGTTGCCCCACTGTCAAAGTACCAAATGTTTGAGTCTACTACACACATACATTGCTCATGAGAAGATGTTTCATAGCTGCATATAGTAGTAAAATGCCTATTCTTCATCTTGAACAAGATTAGCAAAATGCCTCTACAACAACCTTTCTAGCTTCTATCTTCTTATCCTCTTTTGTAGCCAGTTTTGGAGAACTCTTTATGGCATGATCATTTCCCTTATAGTATTTACAAAACCATTTCTGCTTTTCTATTCTATTCTCATCTTTTTCTTCCTTCTTCAAATGTGAAGCATTATCAAATATTTGCTTACTAGTAGATGGATTCCATTTACCTTTGACCTTCCGACGAGATAGGAAAGCTTCATTTGCAACATGCATAATGGAATTATTTTTCCTAAATTGATCTTCTTGTAGAAAAATAGAGACTAACTCCACAAATATTAAGGCATTTGGATTGCATTTCATCACCAAATGAAGAGTAGGACCAGAACTCTGATATGAATCTACAAGAATGTTAAAACGAGTTTGAACAAGTGAACTATCTAACAAGACTCCAACATCGAAATCAATTGGTCCTTCAAATCTTTGATCTTTGTCAAAAAATTATCATTTGAATCTCCTTCCTTCATATGCTCACTCTCCAACTATTTTCCCAAGTAACACGAGCCTCATTTCTTGTTTGGTATAAAGTGGTAATGTATCCCAAGCATCCTTTGTTATTTTGCGAGAACAAATGTGAGGGATAATGGCATTGTTGACAACCAAAGCTATCAATGCATGTGTGGTGATGGATTTATTTACATGTGCATATATGTTGATGACATAATACTTACAGGTAGAGATGAGAAGGGAATTCAAAGCCTCAAGAAACAAATGCAAAAAGAGTTCAAGATCAGTGACTTGGGAGATTTGTCATATTTTTTGGGCATGGAGACTCATATACTCAACATGGAGTATATGTAGCTCAAGAAAGGTATTTGAAGAACTTGTTGATCAAGTTTAAAATGGATGATTACAGGGTAGCCCCTACTCCAATGGAGGTGAATCACAAATTGAGCAGATATGGAGGAGAAGAATTCGAAGATATGAAACTATATCAAAGTCTAGTTGCTAGTCTTATCTATACTACATTAACTAGGCCTGATTTTTCATATGCAGTTGGAGTGTTGTCTCAATTCATGCATTGTCCTAGGAAAGAACATTGGGTTGCAGGACAAAGACTGTTGAGGTACATTAAGGGTACACTCAAAGAAGGTTTGTATTATGGTTTTACATAAGATATAAACATCAAGATATATAGTGATACAGATTGGGCAGGTAATCCTGATTATAGAAGATCAACATATGGATACTTGTGTTATGTGGGAGATAAGTTAATCTCTTGGTGTTCTAAGAAACAACACATAGTTGCTTTATCATCTACAGAGGCAGATTATAAAGGTATAGTTGAAGCTGCAAAGGAAGTCATATGGTTAAAGACTCTTATGAAGAGTTTTGACATCATTCAGAGTACACCCACTATTCATGGAGATAACATGAGCTCATTGTATCTAGCTGCTAACCCTGTTTTTCATGCTAGGACTAAACACATTGAGATTCAGTATCACTTTCTAAGAGAGAAGGTGATTGATAAGGAGATTGAAGTCATACATACTTCAACAAAAGATCAGATTGCAGATATGCTAACCAAAAGCTTGGATGGACCAAAGATACAAAGATTTAAAGAAATGGTAGGTATGAAGAAGATAGAAAAACCTCAATTGATGATTGAGGGGGAGTTGTTGGTGCAAGTCAATCACCAATTGATGTTTTGAATGAAGGATTGAAGTCAAAGATTGAAGAAAAGATTAGCCTATGAAGCTTGAAGATAGTGCACATTCAGGAAATGCAGACTTGTATACATATGTACATTGAACTTATAATTAGCACACATATACCTTTAGTTTTGATCATGAACTTGTACATATTCCCATCTATATACAAGAATAATGTCAGGATATGTATGAGAGAGTATGAAAGTTGATTTATTAGCCATTTAGATGATTGAGAAGTGAAGTAGATATCTCTCATCAACGTATGTAATTTTTCTGGAATAGAAGGAAAGTTGCGCCCGATATTTCTCTGAGTTCTCCTTCTGTGCTTGATCATTTCAAGAATACTTTTGTAGATATCTAAGTAAATAGTTAATCTATCTATGGCTAAGACTTTAGAGCCTAATTGTAAACAGGCTAAGAGAATTATGAGTAGGAACATTTGTATGTGTAAAAGTGTTGAGTCTCTTCTGAAACATGCACAATTTCGATAATCAAAGAATTGATAAGTTCTCAGTGCACAGTGTAACGTTTTGCACAAATGAGGAGCCAAAATCTAAGTTGAAAGGTAAGCCATCTATGGCTAAAAGCATTTGCTTAAACTGGTTCTAATTTGGGAGAACTATGTGTTAGAAGTTGTAGGTGTCAAAATCAATTATACTAAAGAACAGTTTCAGACATAGGTGATTTGTTTGATTCATTTCTCAAGATTCACTGAGTCTTTTGAAGTGATTTAACTTGGAGACGATGTGCAAACACCAGACAACATCTTGTGCAAAGTTTTATAAAAAACTTTACACATTTGATTAGTCAATGAGTGAGTTATATGCAGCAGACTTTTTGAGTGGCGACTCTCTTCATAGTTAGTTCAAGATTTTGATAATCTAGTATTGATCCTCCAAATTGGTAAAGGTTTTCAGTTATTCTTGATATAGAGGTTCTCTAACATCAAGTATAACTTGTTCTTTTGGAGATTAATTCTCTCTATCACAGAATACATCATTTGTTTCACCCATGGCGATTGAATAAGTACACTGATGTAGAAAAATGAATTTATCTCAAAAAGTTGAATAGAACAACCCTGTCAAGATTCGCTAAACCTGTAGTAGACTTTAAGGAGCTTAAACTATGGAACCAAAACTTGTATATATGTGGGAGGAAATTTCCTGCACATGCATTATGATAGTGCATTTGGAGTCAAAATGAGCTCACATCAAAATTTTGATGCTATACAGTGAAGCAAATTTGAGCTCTTAATTAGCCTACGTATGATCACCTATTCTCATGTGATTCTAAGACTATGAATAGAGGGATGTTGATGATGTCCTAGATGAAGTGATGGCCTACTCTCATACCCATTGTTGAAGTTTCAGGTATCAAGAAGTACATGAATAACACAAGGAAGAAGAAGAAGTTTGGAGCACAACAAAACACTGAATGAATTACCAAGTGCATGCACAAAGATAAGTATCCCATTAGGGTTATAGATGTATATACAAGTCATGGGAAAAACCTCATAAAGAGGGAAAGAAGTGCCCCGATAGACCTAACTCTGATCACACACACCACTAAAAATATATCAACAATGCATGCACATGTGAATGTGCATGTGCACCCATCCATGTCCATCCCCTCTCACTCACTCACTACCTTGCCCAAATACCATGATCAAGGTAGGAAATGTGTGCCTCCTTGTATAAAAATAGAATCACATATTCAAGGTAGGCATCTCTCACCCCCACATATACAAATACATCTGGGTGGTTCACTTATAGTGAACCCAATACACATCTACATGCACTTGTGATTCACTTTTTTACAATGATTTTGGGGTGACAAAAGCTAATCTAAAATATAGATGGAGGAACTTCCTAAGCATGTCCACTAAATTCTTGCATGTTAAAGAAGCTAAAATATTTGAATACACCTCAACTCCTAATTTGTAAGTGTTATAATGCCAAGAGATAGTGGACGTAGCCCTCTAATCCATCACCAAAAGATTCAAAAGTTGGCAAATCAACAATATTTTGATATGCAAAAAGTTTGAAGCTAACTATGATTCTAGTTATCTTTATGTCCTTTTGAAGGGGCAAAAGAGGAGGTTCCAAATAATTTTTTTTAAAAATCATTGATATTGGGTATCTGAACAAAGAGAAGCATGCAGTCAAAGTTAACTAGCTACTACACAATCACCAGTTGGAAACCATGTTTGCACGAGCCTATTTGGAGGCTTCCCAAATGACTTTTGGATTTATTGCATTCAAATGTGATTTATATACCTACTTTCCAAACTTTAGAGAACACTTGTAGGCAATAAACAATAAATTTGGAAAACAAATGGTACCTTAAAATAGTGAGCAAAAATGCCATCGTGCAAGATTTGCACTTTTCTTCTATATGCAATTTTGTAATGAGTATTTAAGATATATGTTGGATTCAAGAAATAAAGCATCTACATGCGGAAGGGAGAGATTCATAAATATGAGAGCTCATGATTTTTTATGCCATAAATTAAGAAGATAAAAGAAATAGGACTTCCCTAAGTGATTTAATGAAGACCATTCATTTGCTTCATTCCCTTTGATTTCATGCTTCATGATGCTTCACTTTGATGTTTCTTCAATTTGGTGTGTTGCTCTAGAACAATGGTAAGTACCACATTAAGAAGCTCCACATCCTTAATGTCAATCTACTCAAGAGATAGGAGTGATATGAAGATTGTGAATGCAAGAAGTAGTGAGAGTGAAGGTGAGAAGCATGGAGATGTGCACACACATACACACACACACACAAGGAAGAGACAAGTGAGACACAATGGAAGGTAGAAAACAGACTCTATTTCTCAATAGCTCTATTAAAAGCTCAATCTAGCTCAATGCTCACACTATCCAACACTAGCTTACCCCAAAAATGAGCTCTCTAGCTCTTTTTATAGATTCTAGACTAGCTTTGGCTGGTTTCACATCAAGTGTCCAAAATAGTTAAAAAAATAGGTTCTAAGTGTCGTTTGGAGGTCTAAATGAGATCTGAAAATTACCAAAATTGGTATCCTCATTCTACCTAAGTTGATGAAGCTCGAAGAATCCTCAACTTCTAGAAAATGGAGATACTACATACAAAAGTGGGTGTTTTATGATACACAAGTTACAAAAGTGATGATTTAAATCATTATTTCGAGTTTTGGAAAGTAATATCAAGTATATTTCTTTGAAAAATGACTGCCTGGCTCCCCACAACTCTTTGTAGTCTGCCTCTATATGATTCCTCCACATCTATGCCTTTGGCTACTGCCAACACCCCCTCCTTCTCACGTCAGTCATCCCTGACAGATCCGTGTTGTGGGGTCTGCATGATGTAGTTTTGCAAGAGGTCTTATGTGAGGGTGTGTTCTGTGATGCGAATGCCTCGTGCAAGATCAGCGTCGAGTTCTTCACAGTCTATCATTTGCGGTTCATTGGGGGATGGAAGCCGATAGTGTGTTGAATAGAAAAGTTGTTCGCAATCAAATAATTGAAGTAGATGGGTAGGCCAACAAATGAAAACTTCAAAATGCTACTCCCAAAAGCCTGTCTTGATCATCTCTTCAAAAGGCATCTTATAACATGCACGTAAATACTTTATATGGTAGTACCATGCATAGCATATCGAGAACGAGGGCATAGTGTTCATGTTGTATGAGAGGTCTTGGTTGACATGCTCAAAGCCTGGGGTATTGACATGTGGTGCCTTGATGTGCCAAAAGATCTTGAAAACTATTTGCATCATATCAAAGATCGTAATGGTCATATATGCGAGGACATCCTCCATGCAGTGTAATCAAGGGAGCCAATGGTGGATGGTCATCACCATCATATATCCCATAGTTGGAGGGCCACATGGTGGTGCCAAATAGGAGTAGTTGAGCCAATCTTGGCATTGCTTATTATTTTGAATTTTGATCACAAATGCCTTCCAGGAGTGGCATCGTGGTATCATACCCCAACACGGATTGTACTTTAGGTGCAATGGTTTTTTTTGTTTAGGTGTGCATCATTTCTGGATATTCTTGTAACAGTTGTGAGAAGATGGTTGGATACACTCCAAAAAAGAGGTGGTGCTGCACAAATCCTACTCTACACCTGCCAATGTATCTTCAAGGTACCTTAGTAGACATCTTTAGATTCCCAAATATGCATTTGGATTGGTAATGTACCTTGGAGCATCACCTTCAAATAGTTATCTCAAAAGAGACTACTTTCAAGATTGAAGACTTTCAAAAACTTGCTATTTTGGGACTTGTTCCTACTCAGTATTTCACTCACTGCTCACTCACTGATTGCAACTGACTCAAGAGCTTTTATAAATATCTAATTAGAGTTCTAAGCTTGCTATAGGAATTTATCTCACTAATTTATAATGAGTATATGATGCGAAATCACATTAAGAAGTTAGGGGTATAATCCCAACTTTTTAGGAAGATGAGAGTGAGTAGACATAGGTGATTTGCAAAGAACATATCTCACAGAGTACTAAATCAAATGATATGAAAATTGATACCTAAGAACTAGAAGTTCTAAGATACATACATGAATTTTAATCACATCAAATGGATAAGTATTCACAAAGAACTCTTCAAAACAAGTTCATTGAAATGAGCACTTAGCAACAGACAACAGTAGATACCAAATGACTTGCAAAAACTGAATCAAATGTATAAAAATATGAATGTATTATACAAGGGAGATGATGTAGGCTTACTCATACATATTTAGGCTTGGTGTACCCACAAGCTTGAACTCAATGTGTCCTTTGTCTTGGTCTTCTACCCACGAGTAAAAGTCAGGGTCTTTTATAGATGTTTCTTTAGTTTGAATTTTGAATTTGCCACCTAAAAGTGATCCTACCTTTTAGGATTCTAATTGATTAGATTCCAACCACTTAGTTGGTATGAAGTACAACTCTTAAGGTCACGATATTCTCTCTAGTACTCTCTTTTACAATTATCTTGAGTTAAACTCATAGATTTTACAAGAGGTGTTCATATATGACTTATGGATAGTCACACCCAAGTTGTGAAGTAAACTTTTGATATTTGGTCAAGCATCAAGGCTTTCCAAATGTACCATCAACTCCCCCTCAAGCCTAAAATTCTTGAGTCTTCATTCCGTAGGTATCTCCTGCAACCCAATCATTGATTTGAACTTGTTGAGTTCATCTACATCATTTCCTGTAAGAATGATATCATCTACATACACATAGATATATAACTTCAGAGTTGTTCCTCCTAATGAAGAGTGAAGAATCAGCCTTGGTCAATTTGAATCCTTTGTCCTACAAGAATGTAACAAGTCTATGGTTCCAAGCTCTAGGAGCTTGTGTGAGACCATAGAGAGCTTTCCTAAGTTTACACACATATTTAGGATGTGATTTATCAACAAATCCAAGAGGCTGTGCCATGTACACCTCTAAAATCCAACCATTTAAGAATGCATTTTTTACATCCAACTGATAAGTGTTCCAATTCCTTGAAGCAGTTATACACATGAGAACTCTGATTGTTGGCTTTTTTGCCATAGGAGAGAATGTCTCTTCATAATCAATTCCTTGGGTCTCAGCAAACCCTTTAGCCACAAGCCTTGCTTTGTACCTATTTATTGAAGCATCAGAATTTTTTTTTACCTTATAAATCCACCTAGATCCAATGATTTTCATGGATTGTTTCTTGGGAACTACATCCCAAGTTTGATTCTCTTGGAGTGCTTGTATCTCTTCCTCCATTGCTTCTTTCCACTCTGATTTCTTGTTTGCTTCTTAAAAGGTTAATGGCTCCTCTGAGTTGATATCCTGAGCAATATAGATTTAGTGTTTAGTGACTAGAGAGGTGTCAAATCCAGACCTTTTTGGCTTCTTCTTTTCCCTAGTTGATCTCCTTATTGTTTGTTGAGAGGATTCTACAATATCCCTCAAATCTTGCATCTTCTCTTTACCTTTGTTATTCCATACCTTAAAATTCCTTCTTGGTGTCTTCTCATCATCATCCGAGTCACTTGAATCTTCATGTTGTTGACCCATCTTCCTTTTGAAGTGTTGGAAATTCCTCCTCTAGGTCATAAGGTAGCTTGACTTTTTTGCAATCTTCTTCAAACCATGAGTTGTTTTCATCAAAGACAACATCTCTACTAACAATAAAGCCTTTAGTAATTGGATTATACAACCTGTACCCTTTTTGATTTAGATCATATCCTATAAACACAGATTTCTCTGCATTAGGATCCCTTTTACCTCTGATTTGTGATGGAACATGTGCATAAGCTATGCACCCAAATATTATGTAATGATCTAGGCTAGATCTTCTTCCATTCCAAGCTTTAGATGGTGTCATCCCATCCAATGCTTTAGATAGGAGCCTGCTGATGAGATAGGTGGCTATAGACACAACCACTACTCATAAATAGTTGGTTTATTTTTTCTCATTAATCATGGACCTTGCTGCCTCCACAATGGTCCTATTCCTCCTTTCTGCTACTCCATTTTGTTTTGGAGTATACTTGGTAGTGATCTCTCTTTTGATGCCTCTATCTTAGAGATATGCATCAAACTCATGGGAGAAGTATTCTCCCCCTCCATCTCACCTTAGCCTTTTCAAGGTTTTCCCTATCTGATTTTCAACAAGAGCAAGATTTTTTTTGAAACAATTGAATGCTTCATCCTTATGCTTCATAAAATAAAGTACAGTCCATCTACTACAATCATCAATGAATGATACATAGTACCTGGATCCTGAAATTGAAGGGTCTTTTCTAGGACCCTATTGACACTCAAGGTCAAGCACAAAGCATGGAAAGCGCATCAAAGAGGTGGACACACAAGAAGAAGGAGCATATAGGGAGCTCCAAGAAGTACACGTCAAGTTTTAAGAAGAAATCCCTATAAAAATATTGATTTTCATCACTAAAAGCCATTTTAAATACCATTTGATATTTTTATAACTCCATTTTGTTCAAGCCGAGGAGTCATTGAGCTTGAGGAGTATTAGAAGTATCATACTACCAATTTTCATAATTTTTAGACTCCGTTTGAGCCTTCAAATAAGCCCTAGAACCTAATTTTTAACTAGGCTAGACACTAGGTCTGGACAGGGCCAAAACTAGTCAAAAAACTATAAAAAGAGCTAGAGAGCTCATTTTTTAGGTCACCTTGTTAGAGATTGGAGCTCTTGTATTAGATTCTCTTATCATCAAAGTTCTTCCATTGTTCCACTCTTTGCTTTTATCTTGCACGTGTGTGTATGTGTGTGCATGCTTGTGTGCTTTTACTCACACTTGTGCCTTCACTCGCTCATGGTCCTCATACCAATCCTCACGTCTCTGTGGATTGATAAGTAAAGGAGGTGGTGCTTACGCTTGAGCTACACCAAATTTTGGCACCGTTGTCGGGGAGAGAGCTTTGAGGACGAGCGTTGTGACGGTAAGATCGTAGATATGCGATGTTGGAAGGTAAAAAATAGTTATTTTTTGCTATTTTTCTGATTTTTCTTATTCATCTTCATCATCATCACATCTCCATCTTCTTCCATCTTCATGTTCACAAAAATGTTTCGTTTTTCACTACATATTCCACATTTCCATCTGATTTATCATTCGTGGGTGTGCAAGAAGGAGAGAGGGAGAGGCAAAGTGCTTGTGTGTGCAAGTTTTTGTGATTTCCATGACCCTAAGCTCGACGCGTAGGCTTCGGTGCTGAAAATTTGAAGTTCCCACCAAAAATCTCAGAAAATCGCGATTCTGTGATGAAAATCGTGATTCTGTGAAAATTCAAATTTTTTGAAAATCGCAATTTTTTATTTCCCACCTAAACGATTTTTGAAAAGAACACGATTTTGAGGTCATTCTTAGAATTGCGATTCTCTAGTTGTGCTCAAAATTGCGATTCTCTAAGTTTTCCAAAAACACAATTCTCTGATCATCCTCAGAAGCATGATTTTTTGACGATTCTAAAAAAAACACGATTTTTAGTCAAAATCACGATTTTCAGGTAAAAACACGATTTTCAATCAAAATCGTAATTTTCATGTAAAAAAAACACGATTTTGTGAAAACACGATTTTCAATCAAAGTTACGATTTTCTGATCATTCTCAAGATCGCGATTTTCACAAAACACAATTTTCAGGTAAAACACAATTTTCAATCAAATCAAAATTTTCTGGTCATTCTCAAAATTGTGATTTTCAGGCCAAAAACACGATTTTTAGTCAAAATCACGATTTTTTGATCGTTTTCAAAATCATGATTTTACCAAAAAAACAGGATTTTCTATCAGAATCGTGTTTTTCATGATTTTCACTCAAAGTCATATTTTTCATGATTTTCACTAAAAATCGCATTTTTCATGATTGTCACTCAAAATTGCGTTTTTCACGATTCTCACTCAAAATCGCATTTTTCATGATTTTCATCCAAAATCGCATTTTTCACGATTTTCATTCAAAATTGCGTTTTTTGGGGATTGCTTAGGATCGCGATTCTCACTCAAAATCGTGATTTTCAAGGTTGTTCAAGATTGTGATTTTCAGTCAAAATCGTGATTTTCTCATAAGATCTTGTTTCTCCATTTTGACCCCTAAGAGCCTGATTTGACATAACTTTTTCATCAAAAGTTCATTTCTTGAGCTCATTGATTGTCAGATATACTAATTTGAAGTTGATCCTCAGGTGGGACTAGGAAACCAAGAGGACTACAGAGGATTTTTAGCAATATAAAGGGGAATTTTGGGACCAAAAGACAAAGCTTATGAACCTGAGATATGGTAGACACCTAGGCAAGGATAGAGAAAGCGTTAGATCTTCTAAGGCAAGTGTCAACCATACCGCTAAGTCTTGGTCACAACAACTAAGTGGTTATCCTTACGTACTAAGTTCAGACACAAGTGATTCAGAAATGTCTTTTAGCATGGGGAAATCTACAGGTGGCTTAGGAACTGCGTATTTACAAACACAAGAAGGTCCCTAAAAGACTGTTAGAAGAAGTATTTTTTGAAGGGAAATATTTGTAAAGTGTCAAAAAATTGTAGAAATATTTATGCAAATGATGTAAAAATGAGGAAGAGTCTTCCTCATATAAATTAGAATCATATATATATTTTCTAGAATTTTTGGAAACTCTTTGATAGCATATTTTTAGATTAGAAGGGAAAAGGACCAACATTCAAGTGTGAAAAGGGACACTTGAAAATGTATAAAAGATAATTTCGTCTATTTTGAGAGGGTTGGTTGTATTATTTTTGCTATCCAAGTAATATGAAGAGCTCTCCTGCAAGAAACTGTGTTTTCTACTTTCATGTGAATTTCTTTGATTTGTTGAGTCTATTCTTTGTGTAATCCATGGAATTTGTGAGCTTCAGTTGTGTATTTCTGATTAATGTGTATGAAGAGAGGTGATTTTTAGAGTATTGAGTGAGAAAGTGCTGAAGAATAGAGCTGGAGATGGAAATTATCAAATTTTATAGAATCGCGATTGTCTCGTCTGTGTGATACAGGTATCATTTTTTAGATTTGACTTCATATTTGTGTTCTGCTGAGAAAATAGCACACTTAAGGCACCAAGATCATTGAAAATACTGTTGTTTAGCTCAAGATAATCAAAATCCTAGATATTTCTTTTCATCTTCATAATTTCTCAGAAAAACAGTCATTTTCCTCTTATTCTTGGATTCCATTAACTAGAAGGGGTTGTGGTCTTTGCATACTTCCCAGATTGACAATTTAAAGATGTCTAGTTGATCCTTTATGCTAAAATGATTGGAGAGGACAACTCCAAAGGGTAACAACAAACATTTTTTGGCGTTGTTGCCGGGGAGTAAAGCAAAAGCTTCATTGAAGTTTGGACCTTGCTGGATCTTCCATTGTTGATGGTATTGAACACATTGAAAAGGTACTACTCTTTAATCAAAAAAGGAAACATGAAAAGGTAGGTTTCTTTGCTTGTCTTTTGGGAAAAGAAAGAAAGAGTTAACCTTTTGAGATAAAGAAGTTGTGAAATTCTTGCAAATTGATAGTTGATCATATCATTTTTTTTAAGAGTAAAGTGTAGGTGTGTGAAAAATTGAATCAAGATTGTTGAAGAGAAGGTAAAATGTGACTATCTTTGCATTTGTAGAGTGCTTTTTGACCAAGTACCAAGCAAATTTGTTAATCTTGGAAAAGATGACATGATTGCATTGAGGAAAGTCAAGTAAAGTAGCTATATGCAAATAGATAAGATCCATTTGTTTAGCCAAGGCAAAGCAATAATCTTGAGAGAAGATTTATTTGCATCTTGAAAAGAAAAAATGTTTGAGTTTATCTTTGCATGAATTGATAATTGCACTTCTTAGCACATATTTCATTGGAAAGCTTTACTCCTAAACTGATTAGATTGCAAGCATAGAATAGTATAACCAATCATGAAACAAAAGATCAATGGATCTTTAGACAAGAAAACCCTAAGTGAAGTGTTTACCTTGATTTAGGGCAAAATACTAAAAAAAAATCATAAAATCCATTAAAAAATTCGAACAAATTTCCTTTTTTCTTAGAAAGTTGGACTGGAGGATTGTTGTTGAAAGTGGAGGAGAAAAAGTGGAAAAAAATTTTGAAAATTGAAAGAAAATTAAAAATGTCAAGAGTGGAAGTTGCTGTTTAAATTTTTCAAAAAAAAAAAGACTTTTTAAATGAGTTTGATGGTGTATAATTGCAGATGACAAGTGATCTGGAGTTGGTGAAGAACATTGAAGGGGACTAGGTGGAAAGAAAAGTTAAAAAGTGCAAAAGCTAGAAGTTCAGAAAAAGCACAATTCTCTTCATAGGATCGCGATTTTCTGTAAGAAAAAGAATTTGATTTATTTTGCACTTTTGGGTATTGAGGTAAGTGATTGTAAGAGGTTTCATAAAGTTGAGGGAGTAAAGAAAATCAAATTTCAATATGTTAGTAAGAATTGAGCATCAAGTGATTAAATTGAGAATTGGGTATAGAATCGTGATTTTCATCAGTAGGATAAAGGGAGTAAAATTTTGTTGAAAAGATAAGAATTGTGAACCAAAACCACAAAATTGCTAAGGGTTAAGGATCATACAATGAAAAGTGAAAATTGTGAGAAATTCACACAAAATCGCGATTGTCTGAAGGCTATAAACACATGAAATCTCAGATAAAAGGCTCATTTGAGTGAGAGAGAGAGAGTGAGAGAACTTGACAGAATCGCGACTTCCTGCAACTACAAAGATCTTGGATTTTTCTTGATCAAGCAAGCAAGGTAATGGTCTTCCAATAAATCTTTGCATGATTTCAAGTTTTCACATGATGATAAGAGCACAAAAACACAGAAAATTGTAAAAAACACGGAATCGTGATTTTCAGTTCTTTGAATTTTTTTGAGAAAAAATAATATTTTTGTTCAAAATCTTTTATTGCATGTTAATATTTTAATAAGGCGCTTCTATTAGAGAAACAAAAACTTAAAACATCTAGGACCAAAAAAGTTTAAGAATCTGCTCAGAATCGCAATTCTGAGATCAAACACAAAATCGTGATTCTGAGCTCAAAAATGCGATTCCCATAATGCGATTTTCATAAGAAAATTGTGTTTTTAACGATTATGAGCAATCACGATTGTCTGGGAACAAAATCGTGAAAATCATGATTCCCTTCACAGGATCGTGAAAATCATAGAATGCGATTTTCATAAGAAAATCGTGTTTTTAACGATTGTGAGCAATCACGATTATCTGGGTACAAAATCGTGAAAATCATGATTCCCTTCACAGGATCGTGAAAATCATGATTCCCTTCACAGGATCGTGAAAATCACGATTCCCTTCACAAAATCGTGAAAATCACGATTCTATTCACATAATCGTGAAAAAACACGATTCTATCCACAGAATCGTGGCAAAACACGATCCTATTCACAGAATCGTGAAAAACATGATTCTATTCACAAAATCGTGAAAAACACAACTCTATCCATAGAATCGTGGAAAAACACGATCCTATTCACATAATCGTGAAAAAACATGACTCTATTCACAGAATCGTGAAAAACCCAATTCTATCCAGAGAATCATGGCAAAACACGATTCTATTCACAAAATCGTGGAAAAACACGACTCTATCCATAGAATCGTGGCAAAACACGATTCTATTCACAGAATCGTGAAAATTACGATTCTATTTACAAAATCATGAAAAACCTGATTCTATCCACATAATCGTGGCAAAACACGATTCTATTCACAGAATCGTGAAAAACCTGATTCTATTCATAGAATCGTGAAAAACACGATTCTATTCACAGAATCGTGAAAAACCTGATTCTATTCACACAATCATGAAAACACCTCAATTTAAAGGGAGTCAAAAGATAACTTGTTATAGATGTGGGGGAGAACATTTCATTAGAGACTTCCCCCAACCTCCTACACTAAGAATAGAAGGAGCCTACTGCAAGGATTGTGGCAGGGAACACTTAATAAAGGATTGTCCAAGAAACCCTAAAAAACAACACAACAGATCTAGTAACATACCATTAAAAATAGTTAACATAATGGAGCAAGAAGAATTGAGTGACCATGACCAGGTAACTGTAAATGCTATAACAAGAGCACAAGCTAAACAACAAGAAACAACAAAGGAGACACATACACAGGAACATAAGAAAATTCCATTTCCAAAAGAAAAGAAAAACAAACAAAAAGGGAGATGGGAAAGAAAAATGAGAATGGGTAAAAATTTGGAAGAAGAGACTATGGAAGAGTCAAACAATAACCAACCACAAAATATACAGACTCAGGAATAGACCAAAAATGGAGACTCTGATAAGAGCATACAAAGGAAGAATTCAAGATGGACCAAATCCTACAGATCATGTGATGGCCTATCCTATGCCAGATTTAGAAGATGAAAGGATGCAAAGATGTAAACAAATCATACAAGAAGCACAACTCAAAATGGGGGAACCAGTCAATTATCAAACAATACTTGAAGGAGCAAGTGCAATTGAAACCAGAAAACATATTGATCAGGAAGAAAATTCACAAATAACCTTCCAAATCAATATAGACAGACACTGTACAATTTTATACCACACCACAATGGAGGAAATAGGAAAACAAAATCCTCACTTACAACACAATATGAAAAAGCGGGAAACAAAGTCAAAGAACCTAGATCCACAACAACAAGAATTGGAAGAGTTGTTGTACATACCTATTGACAAAATAGGAGGATATTGTGAAGGGGAAGAAGGAAACTCAACTCTAAGAATACAATTTGGTGAAAATCATGCCAAGGCTATATTAGACAGTGGATCAGGAGTGGCTATCATGACTAAACAAACTTAGGAGAAATGGGGAAAAAATGAGTTAGTACCCACTAAAATGAGATTACAACTTGCAGATGGATACATAGAAAAACCCCTAGGAATATGGGAAAAGGTGATTGTGGAAATATGTGGAATAGAAATAGAGCATACTTTTGCCATAGTTGAATTCCCACAATCCACTTCATATGAAGTCATCCTAGGAAGACCATTTATGAGACAAATGCACATTGTGCAAGATTGGGGTAATGATTGCCTATATCTTCAAAGCAAAGGAAGAATAACTAGGATGAATTTAAGAAATGGTCAATATTGTGATATGTCCCCTCAAGAATGGTTCAAAGTACATCAACATCAAGAATTAAGTGAGGAATCACGGAGTGAAGATCAGAATGAGACTAAATCATCAATGTGGAAATGTAATGTGATAAGGAATCTCACAGATAAGAAAAGGAACCACAAGATGAAAGCTACATACCACAAGAATTTAAATATGAAGAATTTGAGCCTTATGGTTGGAATCAGATTTTGACCACCATGGATCTAGCTAATGATGAGTATGTGGGAGTAAAATTACAAAATGAAGATGGGTATGATATCTACCACATATGAGTACAAATGATAAAGGTGTCAAAAACAGAGGAAGACCAGCAAGAAGGAATAATATAAAAAAATCGGAAAACACAATATCTAGAAGAAGTAGAAGCTACAGATGCTATAAAAGACAAGATCTCGGGAAAGTATAGAAAAAACAAACGCAAGGAAATAGAAAAAGATCAAGAAGTAGGAAAAGATAAAAAAATAACAAACAAGCATCAACAGTTTGATGTACCTTCAAATTTCAGGACCTATGAAATAGAAGACAAACTACTTCTAAAAATGAAACCAAAAAGAGAAAAGAAAAAGGGGGAGGCATATGACAATGAGGAACAAACTAAGAAGGTGATGATCACCCAAGAAGAAGGGGAAGAGAGACATATTGTCATAGCTGATGACATGACAAATCAAGAGGAGGAAGCATTAAGGAATTTGGCTAGAAACTATAGGGATGTATTTGCTTACTGCTACAAGGATTTGAAAGGAATTGACCCTAAAATCTGTGAGCATAATATTCCTATTACACCTGATGCAAAACCTAGCAAACAAAGACACTATACATTTAATGACAAATACTCTACAAAAATAAAGGAAGAAATTGACAAGCTGCTGGTTGCCAATTTCATCTATGAGATTGAGTATACAGAGTGGATATCTCCTATAGTTGTGGTACCTAAAAAGAATGGGAAACTCAGGGTATGCATTAACTTGAAAAAGGTGAATGCTGCAACTATAAGGGATAGCTATCCATTACCCATAACAGACCATCTTTTGGAAAGAGTTGCAGGTAAGGAGGTCTATAGTTTTTTGGATGGTTTTTTAGGATACAATCAGGTACCCATAGCTTTGGAAGACCAACATAAAACTGCCTTTTCCATAGAATGGGGAATCTATGCTTTTAGGGTTATGCCTTTTGGTCTAACTAATGCCCTAGCAACTTTTCAAAGATTAGTGTGTCACATATTCAAAGAATTCCTTAGAAATATCATGGAAATTTATGTGGATGCTCTTTGCACTTTTTCATTAAAAAGAAAAGATCATTTGGAGGATCTAGAAAATATATTCAAAAAATGTAGAACATACAGAGTATGTCTAAATCCAGAGAAATGTGTGTTCTTTGTGAGGCAAGGGAGAATGTTGGGTCACATAGTTTCTAGAAATGGAATTTCAACAGATGAAAGAAAAATTAAGGCCATAGTGGAACTTCCAAGACCAACAAATGTAAAGGAACTTCAAACTTTCATGGGACATTGTGGTTATTATAGAAAATTTGTACACAAGTTTGCAGACATTGCAAAACCCTTGTATGCTTTAATCACAAAATTTGAGTGGACCAAAGACTGTGACCAAGCTTTTGAGACTTTAAAAACTTGTCTGGTAACAGCACCAATTCTGAAAACCCCACAGTGGGAGAAAATTTTTCATGTCCATGTAGATGCTTCAAATTATGCTTTGGGATGTGTGTTAGCACAACCAATAGAAGGGAGCAAACTAGAATTTCCAGTTGCTTATACTAGTAGGCAATTGAATTCAGCAAAAAAAAATTATACAACCACTGAGATGGAAGGGTTGGGAATGATATTTTTTGTGAAAAAATATAGACATAATCTTTGGCCAACAAGTTTAAATTATTTGTGGATCACCAAGCTTTACTCTACTTAGTAAACAAACCATGTCACACAGGTAGGATAGTCAGATGGTTTCTTCTACTAATGGAATTTGAGTTTGAGGTAGTGGTCAGGCAAGGAAAAACTCATTTAAGAGCAGACCATTTGTCCAGAATCCAAACCAAAGAGCCAAGTTCACCTTTAGATGATGACTTACCAGATGCATATCTATTCAAAATATAAAGTATTCCTGAATGGTCCATGACTTTAGTACCTTTGCTAACCATGGGACCTTGCAGAACATCTGAAAGCAACACACATCTAGTATTACAAAGTAGGAATTTTATGCTGCTAGCTGGACATTTGTATCATCTCAATCAGATGGGTATATTGGAATATTGTACTCCAGAAAAAGAGTAGCAGGAGTATTTAAAAAGAGCTCATTGTTGGAATCCCTATATTCATGCTTCCATAATAGTCACCCTAAGTAATCTGAATAGGATGGGAATACATTAGCCTAATAAGATTCAAGATGTAAAAAAGTATATTTCCAACTGCTGGGAATGCCTCCTTGCAAAATTCAAAAATTATAACCTTATACTGGTTTCAGAAAAATCAAGATTGGAGTGCAAACATAATTGAGGAGTTGAAAAGAAACAACAAAGGAAAGCCAGTAAGAGCTAGTGCAGACTCAAAGAATCTACAAATGATTTTTGAAGAGTATCAACTGATAGGAGATCAATTGTACAAGAAAGGGATGGATCGATATTTAAGAATTTGTGTTCGTGAAAATAAATATATGGAAATGTTATGAGATGGCACATTCTGGAGTGGCAAGAGGACATTTTTCAAGTGAAAGAACTGCTAAACTCATATTATATTCTGTTTTTTGGTGGCCAACTCTATTTCTTGATGCAAGAACATATGTGAAAAGATGTGACATTTGTGAAAGAATAAGTCAACCAAATAAAAGAGACAATATGCCATTAGTACCACTTATTTCAGCAAGAGCATTTAGCAAATGGGGGTTGGATTTCATTGGACCTATACACCCTCTAGCAACACAATCCCATGCTGAATATATACTAGTAGCCACAAATTACCTGACCAAATGGGCAGAGGCCAGGGCTACAAAAAGGAATGATGCTCAGACCATTGCAAGATTTCTTTATGAAAATATTATCACCAGATTTGGACTACCAATTGAATTGGTAAGTGACAGAGGGACTCATTTTTTGAACCAAATAATAGAAAACATAATTGAATATTTCATGATCAGTCATAGAAAGTTCGCCCCTTATCACCCACAAGCCAATGGTTTAGCAGAAAGTACTAATAAAGTACTTTGCACTGTTTTTTCAAGATTGGTAAATACAAATAGGAATGATTGGGATTTGCAACTTAATCATGTCTTATGGGCTTATAGAGTGGCATACAAAACTGCACTTGGAACCACACCATTTAATTTGGTATATGGACAAAATGCAATTCTACCTTTAGAATTTCGTATTCCTACACTAAAGGTGGGGAGTCAATACAAGTGGACTCGACATGAATTATCTGAGAGAGTGGTGGAATCGGAAAAACTGGGAGCTTCTAGACTTCAAGCAATCATGAGCATATATGCAGATAAGAGAAGGCAAAAAGCTTATCATGATGTTCATATTAAAGAAAATGACTTACAAGAAGGAGATCTAGTTTTAGCATACACAGTAAAAGAACATCAGAAGAAATTTTAGAAAAAAGGACATGGGCCTTACATTATCAATCAAATAAGTAACAATGGAGCCATCCAATTAGCTATTATAGATGGAGAAATCATGCCAAACTTCATAAGTGGATGTAGGGTAAAAAGGTATGATCTTCCATTAAGTGTTTCTAAATGGAGAAGAATACATCAAGCTCAAAACAGGAAAAAAGAAGAGGAAAAAATTAGACACAAGGCTCAACAGGAGGCAAAGGAAAGGATAAGGAAAATCAAGGAGCTTAGAGAAGTCCTTTTGTGTGAAACACCTTTAAGAGTAAGAGAGCATTTGCCTATTATAACAATGAACTTTCATAATGAGAGAATCAGGGTGTTGATAGATTCAAGTGCACCAAGTAAATTTCATCAGTTCAATTTTGTTGGATAAGTTTAACTTGAAAAGGACTGAAAGTAAAACATTTATCAAAACCTTAGAAGGTCAGATAATACAAAGCTTGTCTTCACCATCTATTAAAGTTAAGTTCAATGAAGAATATATGAAAATAGATTGTGAAGAATGGCCAGATCATATGATGACTGAGAAATTGATTTTGGGACAACCATGGCTCAGGCAAGGTAAAGTAATTTTGGATTTTGAAAATATGAAGCTTAAATCTACACTAAATGACAAAAGGTTATCAATGTTTTTATTGAGTGATGAAGAACAGGAAAACCAACAGGATCTCTATAACTCAGAATTGGAGGGATTTACTTTTTCACTAGAAGCTACAAAGAAATCACAAACACCACTTCTTCATGACCAAATCTACTTCAATCAACAACAGGAGGAAATTGAAGAAACAAAAGGTGTTGAAAAGGTAGAAGAAAGGTGGAAAGTGTGGAATGATCAGAAAGCATCTAGGCATCAAGATAGAAAGAATGTGGAAAACAAAGTACACATAAGCACTGCTCATCAAAACAATTTTCCAGAACTCAATGGATATGGAAGCCAAAAACTTCCAAGAATAGTTCATCAAAAGAAGATTGTGTTATTCCTAGAACAAAGTCAACACGAATCAAGTATTATTGGGTAAAAAAACAGATCTGATTCAATGGAAGAAAACAAGCATTAAGATACTAAAAAGCTCAAAAGTATGAAGAGTTACAGATGAAAGAAACGGCATAATGGTCATCTGATGCACACATGGGATTCTTGAGAAAAAAAAAATTCAGAATTTTACAAGAAGGAAATTATGACATCTTGGAAATTATTTCCATTGACTCTACCTCATCCTCTTTCTAAGAAAAGAAATAGGAGGGGAAGAGAGAGAAGTGGAGGAAATTATTATAAAAAAAAAGAGAAAAAAGAGAAAAAAAGAAAAAAGGAGAAAAAAAAGAAAAAAAAGAGAGAAAAAATTATCAATTCTTTTGTAATTCTTTTTGTTTATATAAGTTATACTGCACAAGCAAGATATAGAGTGTAATTTAGGAGGTTTCTATTTTTCATTCATTTTTTCTTTTTTCATTTTTTCTTTTTATTGTTAAAAAATATATAAAAAAAGAGCTGTTAAAAGGAAACAGAGCATTAGACATCTTGCTACACATGCGATGATCACTTCAATTGACTTTTCATCTGTGACACAAATAAGGAAGTCAGGATTCATCTGAAATTTTATTTTCATTCTTTTTCATTACATCTCAAGACAAATGTGATTTTATTTATGTTTCTTGACACTCATGTGGGTGGAGTTTTCTTTTCTGTGATGTTATATTTTCCTCATAATGGTGAATCCAAAGGAACTACCAATTCATGACTTCAAAGCAGACTCAGTAACTTTGTCTAGAGGACATTGGTTCTTAGACAGTGAAGCAACAATAGAAAAAGTGGAGCTAGAGTCTGATGAAGAGCAAGAAATTCCAGAAGCAAAGAAGGTAGCCAAGGAACTAAAGGAAAACCTTAGTATCATTGGTCAGCACATTTTCACAGTAGGAGTTGGAGGTCATAAGTATACCATGTTGTGCCAAGAATTTTACAAATCAAAAAAATTGCAGTCAATTATAAAAGATGGAAAGCAGTAGGATTACACAGACTGTTGGATGAACCTTTATTTTTCATAGAATTTGAAAGAGTATCACAGGTGATGAATAGTCTGCTAGAGGTTGGAAAGGGCAATGATGCATATTTCAGGTGTTTGGTCAAGGACAAAGAAAACAAAGAAGTGAATATTACTATAAAGGCAGAGCATATCAGGGCAGCCCTCCAATTTTATTCCATGGGAACTAAGCTAGACAATAGTTTTGTCAAGAAGAATAAAGCAACCTATGCAGGATATTCCAAATTCACTGATTTCAAAGGAAAAGAGAATGAAGAATTTGCAAGCAGAATGTTTCTTCAATATTTATGTTTTCCAAAACTTCTTAGATACACCATGCCACACAAGCTAGTGACACTGATCATGTTTAATAATAAAGACAAGACCAAGCCATTTGGAGTGATGGATGTAACTCCCTACATCCATGATCAATTGAAGGAAGCAGCCAAACATTGGGAGCAAAGAAAGTTCATGAATGGAGTACAGTTCTTGACAAGGATTATATATCATGTTTTAGGAATGGAGGATCAATTAAAGTTGGCCCCAGAAGCTCAATACTTTAGAAGTTTGATGTCATGAATTAAAAGCCCTTCTAAAATGATGACTATAAGAGAAGTAGAAGCCCAACCAAGCCTGAGGGGAGCAGAGAGGAAGAGAAGGACAAAAATTGAAGAAGTGATTCCGGTAATAAAGAGAAGATTGGATCCCAGAAAAGTAGAATTGGAACAGGAGGAAGCAACAAAGGAAGAGCATGAAGCTGCTCAATAGGAAGTTCAGTCTTCCAATGAACCTCATCCACCTGAGACAAGTAAGGAACAATTGTATTCTTATCTGGCTCAAGGAAACAATAAAAGGGTAATCTATGAAGCCCAATATCAAAAAATGTTGGAAGATTACTCTTGTAAAGAAACCGATTGGATACAAGAAGAAGTGGAACACTATGAAGAGTTGCATGATTAGATGATGGCAGTAGAGACTGAAGAGGTTTTTATTAAAAAGGACGTAGAACTGTTGTCTTATTTCAAGGAGTTACAAGCTCCTCCCGAAACTAGGACCGCAGTAGTAGTGAAGAAGAAGGTTCAGAAGAAACCTGTGCAGAAAAAGAAGTTGACCAAGAAAAATAAAGGAAAAGCAGTAGAACCTGTACAAAGGATGGAAACAGGAAAATTGTCAGCAGAAGAAAAGAAGCAGGAGGAATCCATTATTATAGAAGAACCAAGAATGGACAAATCAGGGATAGCTGGTTCTTCACAATTCTCTTCAGATTCAGAGAGTGACATTGAAAATTTTCTGTTGAAAAGTTTGAATTTATCAATACCTAGCACACCAATTGTGACCATCCAAGTCTCTGAAAAAAGCAAAATACCAGAAGATATGAGTCAAAAGTCACAAGGAGTACAGATCCAGGAAGAAGCAGCAAAACAGGTTAGTCCTAGAGAAGAAAAGAGGATACTAAAAGGTAAAGCAATGATGATGGACAAGAGGTTGAAGCAAGGAAGGAGTTCAATAGTGGATTGGTGGACTCAGGGTTTAAAGCAGTATGGACAAAACCATCACAGCAAACCTATTTCAAATTTAATGAGGAAAAGCTAGAAGCAGAAAAGGAAGCTCAGATATGCAGCTCAGTGCACAAGAAAGAAGACAAAGATCAAATTGAGGAAACTGAGGAGGTATTATAAAGATGGATTTCAAAGAGGTTAAAGAAGGGAATGCAGAAAAGGAAATAAATCAAAGCATAGAAGATATACTTTATGATTTAAATCATAATGAGGAGTTCGCAACTACAGAAGATCAGGAAAAGGAAGAAGACTTAGATCTTATGGATATAGATGAGCAAGAGGAGGGACAAAAGGAACAACAAATAAATGATCAGATAAAGCTCTCAGTAGAGAATGATTCAACCTCAACTAATATAAAATGGTCTAACATATTGGTTTCACTCAAAAGAATTTTGACCGTTGTTTCTAACTCAAAAAAAAATAGATGTTTTTTCATCTATTTCAATATTACTCAGCCACACGGCGGTGAATCCGTTCCCGGGCCTTGTACACACCGCCCGTCACACTATGGGAGCTGGCCATGCCCGAAGTCGTTGGCTTAACCGCAAGGGGAGAGATGCCTAAGGCAGGGCTAGTGACTGGAGTGAATTTTTGGAATATAATATGTGGAATTTACAAACATTATACCCCAAAAAATTGACTTGAGAGAGCACGCTTAATTGAACTGGCTATTAGTCACAATAGTTAATAAAGTTGGTGAACTTTAGATTATATTTACTAATTATTTCTGAATCCTTGAAATAATATATGCGTAAATAAAAACTTTTACCTCTCTTCCCTGTGTTTTGAAAAATTCATATTGTGAAATAAGTAACAAAAAAGAAAAAAAAAGTTGGTACAAAATGAGTTTGATCTAGCCAAAAATCAAGCCTCCGTTTCTCTTCAATACATTTGGTTATCTGTTCTAGAATGCTGTATGTACCACTTCAACGTGCTATTACTTGCGATGCAAGGGTTTTATCAACGTTCATAGAAAATTGGTCGTGGGCAAAAGTGCCCCGATCACTGGCAGATCAAGATTCTTCCATAATTCTTCCAAATAATTTTGCGGAAAACTTCCAAGAATTTGCAAATGAGTAAATGAATGAAATTTGAAAATTTATTATAAATTTTCTTAATTTTACATACGGATTGCGATTAAAACAGACAACCCTAATACTAGGAGTCATCGTCGGAAAATATAAGCAACTATTGCTTAACAGCAGGGAAAGCGAAAGCCAAGATTTGCTTTATCGGGTATCTATATAGCGCAATTATCAAGGGCGCGCTCTACCACTGAGCGTTCACCTACTTACTCATTGTTATTCGGTGTCCAATTTGTTTATTAGTGAAGCTTGGGCAAAACTATGATCACAACAATAATAAAATTTAAAAACTACTCAAGTTAATAAAGTACAGAAAGAGGAAGGACAGGTCATTAAAGAAAAACAATAGGAAATGGAGAAAAAGAAGACAGAACAGATGGAGATAATAAAAGAAATATTAGATCATGAGAAGGAAGAGGTCACACATTAGAGTATGAGGAAGATTCTACAGAAAAAGAAGAAATGAAAGAAGAAAAGGGTTATGAAGAGCAAAAGAACCAGGTCATAGAATATGAGGAAGAAGAGAATGACTGCAAAGAAGAAAAGCAGATAGAAGTAAAGCAAGTGGAGTTAGAAGCTGGGTTAGAAAGGATACCTAAGGATATTAGGTCTGCTTGTAAAGTAATCATGAGTAATATAGAGCAGTTCAGACCATCTAGTAGAAACATGATTATATCAGGAATGGTGGCTGAATCTGAGTTTGTGAAAGGCAATAGAATCATTAATGAGAAAAAGAAAGAAAAGGAACAATTAAAGGAACATTTGAGGATTGTTCAAGAGAGAAATGAGGATTTGACCAACAAGATAATTTCATTGGAAGAATTGGAGGTTCAACAACAAAACAAAATTAAGTTTCTTGAAGAGAACTGTGCAAAGCAGATAGAGCATAGCAGCAAAATAGAAATGGAGCTGAAGAAAATAGAAGGAAGATACAGAACACTTCAAAGCTCATATCAGATTATGGTCAAAGCAAATGAAGAAATAAACAGGTTATTAATGGAAGAAGGCCAAATAAAAGAAGAGAGCAAGATTGTACAAGTAACACAAGATGAGAGGGAGAAATTGAACAAAGAAATTCTAAGACTACAAGCAGAACTGAAGGAAGCCAAGGAATTGGAAAAGCAAGCTAGTGTACATGCTACCAGCTCAATGAGAGGTTATAATAAACTACATTTGGATATAGCAAAAGAGAGGAGTGATTGGCAGTTGAGTATAGAAAAAGAAAGAAGTGAGTGGAAATCAGAAAGAGAGTTGTGGACATCTCAGAATAGAAGCTTAATGTTGATGGTGGAGGAGCTACAGAAAAAGTTGGAAAATCCACAAAGCTAGGTTGAAGAGCAGGTAGAGACTACACAAACAGAAGAGTATGAAGGGGGAGATGATAACAGAACTCAACACTTTGATGAACAAGAAAACAAAGCAGCAGTTGAGGAGTACTCAGATGAGTTTGTTCAGAAGCTTTTAACAGATAGAGAATCTAGAATGGAATTTATCAGAAAAATGCATAATGAATATGAAGAACAAATTGTGAATTTTTCTCTCAACAAAGGAATAAATCAATACCAACACCATTGGGCAGCAGATGGCCTAGGTATACCTTTTTGCATGATTATTGAAAGTATTAAAAATTACCAGCTTGCAAGGGTAGGATTGTCATCAAACAAGTATTTGGAATATGAAGAGGATATCAATGTAACTAAGGAGTTATTTGAAAAAGACAATCCTAAATGGAGGAACAGGTGGTTAGATGCCAACAAAGAATGCAGGAAAATCTGGAAAGAGGCACCTATTCAGTTAAAGATAAACCCAGCCTATTGTCCAGTAGCAAGGAGAAGGAAATGGATTGTGTTTTGGGAAAGAAATGCAGGACAGATTCTAGCAAAATGGCTGAACTTTCCAAAATTAGCAGGACCTCAAGCAAGAACATGGCAAACAAAGAAATATATGGTTGACACACCAGAGTCTGTCATATCTACATATAAAGATGTAAATGATCTAGCTTGTATTCTATTAAGCAGAGTGATGCGACTTATATTGGCATGCATAGAAACCTTTATAGATACAGATGTTAGAACTCTCAATTATATTGGTTTCAATTCACCAACTGATGCATTACTTTCTGACCTCAGTGAAACCCCAGACAGAATTTGCTTAATGGCCAAGACATTATTTTTGGGAAGTCACTATCTTCAAATTTTTTAGGATGCCTTTGATTATGGATTTTTTGAAAGAGAATCAGAAATCTTTGGAAATTTATCAGTAGTCACAAAGTCTAGACTCACAGCCTATGAAGCAGCATATACAGAATACCTAAAGAAAGATGTGATAGATAAACCAGAAGCAGCTGTACAATGGACAAAAGCTCTATTTGAAATGGTGAATAACTTGAACATCACATAAAGAAAAAGTCATGACCTATTGTCACAGGTGTATCAAAGAAAAAAGAAGTAAAGGAAGCTCTCACTATGTTGCTCTAGCACAATGGTGAGAACCACGTTAAGAAGCTTCACCTCCTTAATGTCAATCTGCGGAAGAGATAGGAGTGATATGAAGATCGTGAATGTGAGATGAAGTGAGAGTGAAGGTGAGAAGCATAGAGATGCACACACACATACACATACACAACGAAGAGACAAGCAAGACACAATGGAAGGTGAGAAATCAACTCTATTGCTCAAGATCTCAATTACAAGCTCAAAGTAGCTCTAAGCTCACACTAACTAACTTCAAAAATGAGCTCTCTAGCTCTTTTTATAGATTCTAGACTAGTTTTGACCGGTTGCACATCCAGTGACTAGCATAGTTAAAAAATAGGTCCTAAGTGCTATTTGAAAGGGTAAACGGTGTCTAAAAATAACCAAAATTAGTACGCTCATTCTACGTAAGCTCCTCAAGCTCAAGGACTCCTCGGCTTGCACAAAATGGAGCTATGAATTACAAAAAGGGTTTTTCTATGTTACATATGTTACAATAGTGATGAAAATCACTGTTGGAGGTTTTGAAGAATATTTATAAAACATAAATCTTTGAAAAATTGATTCGACTGACTCCCTGCTCTGTCTTTACATGATTCCACGTCTTCTATGCCTCTGGCTACTGCCAACACCCCCCTCCCTCTCGCTTCTATCGTCCTCGAAAGAACCTTGTTGTGAGGTCTGTCGGATGTAATTCTGGAGTAATTCCTGAGCGAGGGTGTGTTAATCGAATGCCTCGGGCCAAATCTACCTCGAGTTTCTCCCAATCAATTGGTTGCGGTTCATCGGATGGTGGGAGTCGATAATGTGTGGAATATACCATCTGTTCACATGCAAATAATTGAAGCAAATGTGTGGGCCTGCTGATGAACACTTATCAATGGTATTCCCAGAAACCGGTTGTGAACATTTCTTTGAAGGTTTGCTTGTAGCACGCCGGTATGTATTTAATTCTGCAATGCCAGGCATAACACACCCGTAGCGATGGCGTTGTACTCAGATCATATGCAAGATCTAGATTGCCATGCTCGAAGCCCGAGGTGTTTACAGGTGGTGCCTTGACACATCTGAAGACTTTAAAAATCATCTGCATCATGTCAAATATCTTGACAGTCATGTGCGCTGCTATATCATCCATATGTTTCAAGCAAGGGAGCCAGTGACGAATCGTTGCCATCATGTATCCGACTATAGGTGGTCCGGTGGGTGGGGTGAAGTATGGGTAGTTTAGCCAATGCTGGCATTGCTTGTTGTTTTGTACCTTAATCGCAAATGCCTTCCAAGAGCGGTGACGTGGCACTGGTCCCCAACATGGGTTGTACTTTAAGTGTAGTGGTGCCTTGGCCCATGTACTCATCATCTCAGGATATTTCTGTAAGAGATCCTTGCGCCATTCTGGTTTATAGATTTCTCCTTGCTGCGCGTTTATTGGCAAATCGTCAAGCTCAAACTGAGTAGTGTGAGAGGGTTTCTTGCCTGTTTCTTTCTCTATGGCCAACTGATATTCTGCCATTAACATAAAATATGGTTTATATTGTAGCTCGTGCCCAGATATGTATCTGCGAGGGGCCAAATGAGCAAAGTATGGGGACTGTAAAATACGTTCTTCAATCATTGCCATGGCGTGTAGCTGCGCCTCTACCCTTGCTGAGTGGGTTGTTCCAAGTTCTTCGATCGTCTTCATCCATGCGGGAGTTGGAAGTTCGAAAGTCATCTGGCCTTCAGCCGTGACTCGTCCGCCTGGGATGGGTTGGGGTTCATATGCTTCTTCGAAAGTTTCCTCCACCGGAATAGTGATTGTTTCTTCCTCTTCTAGTAGTTCCGATGGGGAGTCTGGCCTTGGTGGTGCTTCATATACTACTATCTGTGATTGGAGCGTTGATACCTGGGCCCGTAAAGCGTTGAGTTCCTCTAGGATGTCAGGAGATGGGCCCCTAGGAGCTGGTAGTCCTTGTTGTACTGGTGCTTTTAGCTGGAGTAGTTTATGATCTTCTTTCAACTTCTGATATTCCTCGTTCATGCTATCATACTCATCTAACAATCTGACATGATCTTCTAACAACATCATCATAGACTCTAAGGGCACGGCCTTGAAGCGACTGGGGCTCAATGGTTGGTCTGGTTGATCTAGGGCAGCTTCTAAATTCTCTCTGTTCTGTTCTTGTAAGCGTTGGTTCTCTTCTTTCGCTGCTGCCAAGTGTTGTCTGAGTAAGCCCATGTTCCTAGTGAGCGATATCCGTAACAGCCTCTTTTGTCTTTGCTTCACTCTCTAGTTCCAATTTATGATATGCCTCTCGTAGCTCTTGGTAGCGGGTATTCAATGAGGCATTCTTGATGGATAGTGAATTGAGCTGCGACTGTAAATCATTCGTTGTCTTCTGCAGTTGCTGATAATTAGTTCCAAGAGATGTGAACTCATCTCTTACTTGATTCATACAGGTGAGCATTTGTCGAAATGCATTATCTACAGTGGGTGATAATATTAATGGTGTGCTAAGTGAAGATGCAGTGGGTGTAGATGCAAAGGGAATGGGGAATGGAAAATGGATGCTGTGGTGATTGTGGAAAATTGTGGTGTGCCTATGTATGGTTGTGCCATGAATGAAGTGAGTGGTGGTGCGATGGGTGGTGATATATCCATGGCATTGGATGTGGTGTCAAGTGCGGTGACCGTGAATAATGGCATGATCGTGGGTGCTTGCATGGGTGTAAATACAGGGTTTACAAAGGTTGAAGAGTAATTTACAGAGGGATTTTCTAATGCTGCTTGGTGGAAAGGGGAAAGAGGAATGACGGTGGGTCGAGGAGGTGAAACAGGGGAAAAGGTTAATGGAAGTGGGAATGGGAAGAGGGGTCTTGGAGGTGTGGGGAAGGACGGGAAGGATGGGGGGAAAATTGGACTGGAGAGAAGCGTAGAAGTTCTAGGGGGTAGACTAGGTTGAGTGGGTGCAGGAAGGGTTAGAGGAATGGAAGCAACAAAGGCTTCTGCTACAACGCTATCCAAAGATGTGGATGGTCTGGGAGAGATCGGATGTACAGGGGAGATTGGAGATACAGGAGATGAAAGAGGAGAGGTTGGGGTAGTGAGTACTTCGGTTACAGTGGTATGTACAATAGTAGTGTGGGGTGGGGAGTCGATGATAATGGTGTCTTCTCCCCATGATCCTTCAGGGACGAGACGTGCTTCCTTGGCCTGTTCTAAAGATTGACCACCGGTGGGTACCCGAATGTATTCACCAGATTTGGTTAGTAGGCAGACTCTACGAGGGTCATACTGCGGTAACGGTTTCCTCTGCAAATATCGTAAGGCTTCGGTGGATCCCACTGATTTGACAAGTTCTTTGAAGCCTCTGATGTATACTTCTTCGAATCCGCCTGAGACAAGTTCCTGTTCTATAACTGCTTGACTCTCTTCCTCAGTCAATTTCTTGCGCGCCCAAACTTTGTCCATGGTGCGATATAGCTTCTTGATGGATAGCGTATAAGCTGCTGCTTCAAAGGTTTCATCTTCATGCATACTGGTATCACCTTGGGTGTTCGTGTGTTGTCCTTGTTCATCTGTCTGTACATGCTCTTGGGATTCATGAGTGCCCTGGCTGGCTTCGTCATCGCCATCATCTTCATTGGTTTCTATTCTTTCGTCCTCGGAACTAGATACTACTTGTCCTTGTGGTTGGTCTCGAGGCGTGGTCGGGTAGCTTGGCCGCTCATATTCCTGAGAGAAAATCTGGCCTTCTGAAAATTGAAATTCATTGGAGAAAGCATCTTGCATTTCGAAATCAAACGTTGTATCTATGGGTTTCGCTTCCAAGTTAGGTATCGGAAAAGAAAAAGCTTCCGCACCAATAGTGGTGGGAACTTCTGCTGTAGTGGTGGTCGGTTCTTGAAATGGTGTTGGTTGTGAGGTAACCGCGCTAGAAGTGCCTTCTATCATGACCGGTCTTGATAAGCGTATGCGAATTGGTTGTACAGTTGTAGGAGCCTCTGTCGGAGACTGTTCTGGAGAGGGTTGCGGTGACAGTGATTCTGGGATCCATCTGCGTTGTTTACAATACCTATCACATTGATTGGTGTCACATTTGAAGCGTTAACTGGGTTCTTAGGACAATCTTTTATGATGTGCTCTTTACCACAATCGGCACAAAAGCCTTGTATGTTAAAGTATTGCGATTGTCCTGATATCGGAGGATGTGGGCAATCCTTTATGAAATGATCTCCTTGGCACCTAAAGCATGGTCCTCTAGGGCGCTGTGGTCTTTGCTGTCTCAATTGGGGCCGTGGATTTGGGTTTGTGTACATCACATTAGCGTAATCGGGCTCCCAACTAGGTTCCAAGGGTGGACTATCATATTGATATGTCTCTATGTGTTCTGGTGACTCTATGTAATAAGCGGGTGGACTATCTACATGAGTAGAGTCAAAACTGTTTGAGTTCGGGTCACTTTCGGTGATCAAAGGTGAAGAAGCCACTAAGGCCCTACTTAGGTTCTCTTCTGCAGCAGCATATTTAACTGAGATGACATTCACTGTGGGGGTGGCTGCTAAGCTAAAACAGGTTGAGGTCTCTATTGAGCCTGATATGGATAGTTCTGAGGAGGCCTATAGTAATAAGGTTGAGCATTGCATTGGCCTTGATACCTACCTGGCTGCGGGTATGCTTGTGGGTAGTTCTGTCTCACTACTTGTTTGTTATAAGGGCACTCTTGAGCCGTGTGATTTGTGTATCTTCTCTCAATTTTACAGTATTGGCCACTAGGATTGGCTTGCGGTTGTGTTGCGTTCGGGCACATGTTTGCCATATGATCACCACCACAGGTGTAACAACGCTTGTTTGTTGTTACCCTAGGCATCTGTTTACTAGAAACTCCTAGTTTCTGGGCCACTTTCTCTGTTAGATCCTCTATTGAGCAAGACAATTTTGTAGATGCTAGAGATGAACAATCTGAGTCCTTATAGACTTTCGAGAGTTCCAACTCGTCTCCTAAGTTATCCTCAATGTCTATATAGATTCTTACACAATGCTCTAGCATTCTGGGTTCTTTTAAGTACACATAGGAGTGTAGCTTAGAGCTCAACAGGCCATCTAAAAACAACGACACTTGCTTGGCCTGTGAAGGTAACTCTTGTATTGGACATCTTTCAACATATTGTCTAAACCTACATCCTGCCAATCTTACTGTTTCCTCAGGGGTCTGTTTGAAGCTATGAATCAACAAAGACATGTCATGCCTGATCCCACTTTTAGAGAATTCAATGATGAATGACTCTAAAAAGTGATGGATGTCTCGAAATTGCCTTTGTTGCAAAGGTTGGAACCAAGTTAAAGCTATATTCTTTAACGTTAGTCCAAAAGCATTATATTGCGTGAACATGTCTTCGACTTGCTCTGCTCTTAGTACTTGCTTAAATTCTACGACATGGTCATAGGGATCTCCTATCCCATCAAAATAGTTTTTCATGGATTACACTAACTGAGTGGGTCTTAATATTCTTGCGTGTTCACATGGTCTAGGTAGAGGAAAATCATCTCTACCACCTGGCATTCTAGGTTCTCCTTGTCTATCCACTCTGTCCGTGTTTATGGTGGTTCTATCTCTTCCTATGGGATGATTGAAGGTTACTTCCGGTCTTTCTTTGTTCTTTTCTCTTTGCATGCCATGGGCTTAGGATGTTCCTACCCCTTGTTGGCTCGCGTTTATGTTTGCTCAAGATGGAGGGAATACTAATTCGCCTCTCCATGTGTATGTGTTTCTAGCGTGGTCAGGTAACACAAATACTCTTTCTGAAGTCTCATCCAGGTATACAACCTTTCCAGGTGTATTCGGGTCTTTAAATTCGTAGATTATGATGGAGCCTGCCTCACTAGGGTGTTCTATTTTGTACCTCCAAAATCTGAATTATGCCAAACTCATTCGTATTGTTTGGCTAAGTACTTATGATGTACATTGTTCCTTCCTTATCTATGTATGCATCTCGTTAGAATTTCACCACTGGACGTTCCAATCCAATCAGGATTGTGCATTTGCACCACTTGTCTTTGCAAATCATCCTCATAGATGCGAGCACCTAATCTGTTGGTTCGGAGAAACTCTAATTGAGTCCTATAGGATCCTTCAGGTTTTTCTAAATATGCTACATTTGACCCTCCTTCTGTTCTTTCTGTGCTAAATGCCATTTCTGATTCACTTGTATCTGAGCTCTCGTAGGGGTAATTACTATTTAATTGTTGAGCCCATGATCGTGCAGTAGTTCCTACGCTTGCTTCTGATGATCTAAGGCTTCGTCGGTCTGACTTACCTATATATTTGCCCGATCTAAGGTTCATGAATTTTCTTCCTTGCACACTCAGTACATGCTCAGATCGTCAATGGTTCTTTGTTCTTACTTTCTTGCTTCTTTTTAAGTTTCTTTAGATTCTTGTCTTGTTGTATGTGTCAGGAATCGACTTTCCGTGGTAATTTTGAGTTCTCATTTCGTCAGAATTAAGTTCTTTCCCTTTAGGTTTTTGTATCACACACCTTTACTTTAGCCTTGGACTTGAAAATGTTAAATGTCTTGAACTTGAGGCGTTCCTATCATCGTTAATCCACAATGCTAACATTTAGCCTAAGCTAATAATTGACTGAGGGGGTTGAGTAATCTTCCAACCTCAAGTCAGTTGCTTTGGTTGCTCTGATGCCCAAGAAGCAGCGCTTCCCAAGCCTTGCGTCCTTCACTGCCTTGCTTTGGTTGTCCTTGGTTGCCCTTGCTAGACCTGGAAAAATTCAATGTTCGACCAATTCTCAAATGGATGATCAAGCACTTGAGTATATACACCCTTAAAGGTCCTTTAACCTTTGGCAAAATTTTAATGCCCCTTGGCTTTCTAGTCCTAGCTATGTCAACCTCAAATTAGCTTATCTAAAAATCAACGTATTCTTTATGAAAAAACAATTGAGGTCACGTAGTACTCGTAAAGAGCTTTCTAACGAGCTATAAAGCTCGAAAAACGGACTTTGGATGAAAAAGATATGAGTGTTCAGGCTCTCGGGGGTAAGAATTGACAAACAGGTTTTTCTTCAATTATGAGTTAAGGGTCTCCTATGAATCTAATCACCCAAAAATTTGCCAAAATTAGCCCCAAATTTGGTCAAAAAATGAAACCCTAAAAATTGCATTTGGGGTGAGCAATCGCGATGGTCTGGGACTGTCATGATGGTCCAGGTGAACAGTCGCGATGGTGTGGCACAATCGCGATGGTCCGAGGGAGCAAACAGTCGCGATGGTCTGAAAGTGAGCAATCACGATGGCGTGAATGTGAACTGTCGTGATGGTCCAAAAATGAACCGTCGCGATGGCGTCAGTCAACGATCAACGTGAACCGTCGCGATGGTCCGAGTGAACCGTCGCGATGGTCACGGGCGCGATGGCATGAGCCAATCGTGATGGTCTGATTTTGAGTCGTCGCAATGGCGTACCTGGGACAGTCGCGATGGCGTGACTAGTGAGCAATCGTGATGGTCTAGCTTGCCATGTGGCAGCATCGACACGATGGCATGACCCAATCGTGATGGCGTGGGGTCGACGAGATCATCGTGATGGTCAAGGACCGTCGTGATGGTTCAAGTGAACCGTCGCGATGGCGCGAGACCGTCGCGATGGTCCGGCCGAGCCGTCGTGATGGCGTGAGCCAATCGCGATGGTGTGACACAATCGCGATGGTCTGAGCCAATCGCGATGGTCTGAGCCAATCATGATGGTCCACCAAAGTATGAATTTTTCAAATGCAAGTTTAGATTCCTATATGCGCAAGGGTCGCCTACACGCTGGTGAACTCACTTACCAAAAAATTGGCAGACCATCGTGATGGTCTGACACCTACGACAGATCTCTGACAGAAAGTGAAACCTTTTTGCAAGCTTTCATGATGCTCTGGAGCACTGTACCTGCAAGAAAACGCAGAAACACAATAGCACATGCAAGCACAAAAGCTCTCTCTCTCTCGCATGCACAAATGAGGGGAAATGAGGAGAATGGGTGGATATGGTGAATTTTCTGATTTTTTTGAAGTGGAAGATGATGATGCGGTGATGAAGATGGAGTGTGGGGGAGGTGAAAAACACCAAAAAATAACTAAAAACAACAACAAAAACTGAAATTTTTACCTTCCAACACCACTTCTTGCTATACTCTTACCATCACACATTCGTCCTAGACTCGATCCCCGGCAACAGCGCCAAATTTGGTGTTGCTCTAGCACAATGGTGAGAACCACGTTAAGAAGCTCCACCTCCTTAATGTCAATCCGCGGAAGAGATAGGAGTGATATGAAGATCGTGAATGTGAGATGAAGTGAGAGTGAAGGTGAGAAGCATAGAGATGCACACACACATACACACACACAACGAAGAGACAAGCAAGACACAATGGAAGGTGAGAAATCAACTCTATTGCTCAAGATCTCAATTCCAAGCTCAAAGTAGCTCTAAGCTCACACTAACTAACTTCACAAATGAGCTCTCTAGCTCTTTTTATAGATTCTAGACTAGTTTTGACCGGTTTCACATCTAGTGACCGGCATAGTTAAAAAATAGGTCCTAAGTGCTATTTGAAAGGGTAAATGGTGTCTAAAAATAACCAAAATTGGTACGCTCATTCTACCTAAGCTCCTCAAGCTCGAGGACTCCTCGGCTTGCACAAAATGGAGCTAAGAATTACAAAAAGGGTTTTTCTATGTTACATATGTTACAATAGTGATGAAAATCACTGTTGGAGGTTTTGAAGAATATTTATAAAACATAAATCTTTGAAAAATTGATTCAACTGACTCCCTGCTCTGTCTTTACATGCTTCCACGTCTTCTATCCCTCTAGCTACTGCCAACAAACTACTTATCTGCAAGAGTATTTTTTGTCAGGAGCCAAAAAGTCTAGGAGGGGAAGAATGTTAGAAGAAGTATTTTTTGAAGGGAAATATTTGTAAAATGTCAAAAAGTTGTAGAAATATTTATGCAAATGATGTAAAAATGAGCAAGAGTCTTCCTCATATAAATTAGAATCATTTATATTTTTTTTAGAATTTTTGGAAGCTCTTTGATAGCATATTTTTAGATTAGAAGGGAAAAGGACCAAAATTCAAGTGTGAAAAGGGACACTTGAAAATGTATAAAAGATCATTTCCTCTATTTTGAGAGGGTTGGTTGTATTATTTTTGCTATCCAAGTAATATGAAGAGCCCTCCTGCAAGAAATCGTGTTTTCTACTTTCATGTGAATTTCTTTGATTTGTTGAGTCTATTCTTTGTGTAATCCATACAATTTGTGAGCTTCAGTTGTGTATTTCTAATTAATGTGTATGAAGAGAGGCGATTCTTAGAGTATTGAGTGAGAAAGTGCTAAACAATAGAGCTGGAGATGGAAATTATCAAATTTCACAGAATCGCGATTGTCTCGTCTGTGTGATACAGGTATCATTCTTGAGATTTGACTTCATATTTGTGTTCTGCTGAGAGAATAGCACACTTTAGGCACCAAGATCATTGAAAATACTGTTGTTTAGCTCAAGATAATCAAAACCCTAGATATTTCTTTTCATCTTCATAATTTCTCAGAAAAACAGTCATTTTCCACTTATTCTTGGATTCCATTATAGAAGGGGTTGTGGTCTTTGCATACTTCCTGGATTGACAATTTAAAGATGTGTAGTTGATCCTTTATGCTAAAATGATTGGAGAGGACAACTCCAAAGGGTAACAACAAACAAAGACATAGTTGGAATATAATAGGACAGATGAGTTTGGAAACATCATTCCTAAGAATGAGATAGAAGACCTAGAGCAAGGAGATGTAGGACGAGAACCCAAGACTCCTAGAGGTAAGTCAGTTTTGACCAGAGTGATCACTCCAGATTGGATCCCTCAAGACAACAAAAGCATAGAACTATTCTTGAATAGAGAAAGGAAGTAAGCCTTTTGGAGATTCAAGCCTAATCAATGCAGCCCAATAGTCACCATTCATGAGTTCAAAGATCCTGAGACACCAGGCAAAGTTTTCTATTTGGATAACACATCAAAAAAAATGTTCTTGGTATCAGAGCATGAAAGGCACACATACACTTGGCAGGATGAATACATTTTCCCTCCACCAAGATCGAATGTGTCACATGGCCTCCACAGAGCAGGATCATCCAAGGCTCATGAAAACTAGAGGGAAAGGACTAGAGAGAGACCTCAGGTAAGCTTTATACACAATGTGGGTAGAGACAGATCAAGATTGGAAGGTGAAAGACATGAAAGAGAGAGACATCAAGCACATAGGCATCAAAGAAATGAACATGATTTTCCATTGTCTAGACCCTGAGAGCACCGAGAACCCTTCAAGTGGTCAAGACAATGAATAATTACTTTGATGGATCGGGAGATCCTTATGATCATGTGGCCGAGTTCAAACAAGTGTTAAGAGCTAGTTCGAGGCATTTGATTTGACTCTCAAGGGCACTGCCTTAGCTTGGTTTCAACCACTAAACAATCACAACTATCGAGATATAGGTCAATTACTAGACAAATTCATTGTAGAATTTTCCAAGAGTGGTATCTGGCATAACACATCATCCTTGATCCACAGCTTCAAGAAGACACCCGAAGAAACAATGAGACTAGCAAGAAGAAGGTTTAGACAGTACATAGAAAGATGCCCTGTGCCTGAATTACCCACACCAGCCAAACAAGTGGCTTTGTTTTTAGATGGCTTACTAAGCACCAAGTTAAGATCATATGTGTACTTGAAAGAGCCTAGATCCATAGAAGAGTGTGTGCAGGTGTGCATCAACATAGAAGACAACTTGGGTGAGGAGCTAGAGTTGTCCAAACTCTATAAGGATTCTGAAAGCTCTACTAGTCATACTTCTAGAACCTCCACTAAGATAGATGAGATAGCAAAGCAGGTTGCTAAGAAGCTAGGAGTTCAAAATAGACAAACACCAAGGGTCTGTAAAGAGATGGATTTGTAGTTGATGAAGATGAACTGGTGTGCAAAACATTTGCACTACACTAGCCAAATGGACTCTAGAGATATGTGGTGGGCCGTTTTAGCTTTCCAATGGATGTATTAGACATCCTATGTACCTTGGAAGATCACTCTCAAAAAGTTGAATCAAAACACATAAGTTGGAGTAGATTCAAGAGCCAAAAACTTGCTATTTATGTTCATACACCTGTCCAAAGTTTTGAATAATTCTCTGGCCCCAATAGCAATTAACTTAATTCCTTTTGGGGAACCCTTATTAGCTTAGTAAGATAACAATCAAGATTTATTTCAACCAAAATGATGGACTACACAAGGAGACAAAAGTTTAGCAAGTGATAGGATGACCCTGATTTTCCCGGGCTGCAACAATACACAGACCCGTGCGGAGTAAAATAGAAATATCTCACAACTAAAGAATCCAATGCTCATGAAAATTTATAGGCATATACTAGACAGTATGAAGGATCAATTTCCCCAAGACATTCCATCTATTTAGGAAGATCAAGTAGAGCAACAAGAAGATGAGAGAATAGATTTTGAATATAATTGTTTACAAGATTTTCCACAATTCACAGGCCCATGGGAATTTGAATCTCTTCACATCAGAGCTCCCACAATATTGGTAAGACATGAAGACTCAGTGGTTCCAAGGAACACTGATGTCATGAAGAACACTAAGGTTCAGTGTAATCTCACCATAGAAGAGCTGCTCAAAGTAAAACTTGAGTTATGGAAACATGTGGCAAATCAAGTTCTAGAACTTGATTCCAATATCCAAAAAGCAAGCTCTAGACAGAAAGTTCTAGAGATACCTCTAGAAAAAATAGGAGATGTGAGTGAAGGTGAAGAAGGTAATACTTATCTTCCAATCACCTACCAAGTTTACACAACCAAAGCGATCATAGATTCAGGCGCAGGTGTTGCAATTGCAACCATCTCCTTGTGGAAGCAATGGGGCAAATCCGCATTAAGACCAACAAGAATGAAGCTTCAAATGGCTGATGGACATATTGAAAGACCTCTAGGATTGCTAGAAGGGATACTCTAACAACTTGTGGTGTAGAGTTTGAACACACCTTTGCTATATGTGACTTTGGAAAAAATGATGTCTATGCGATGATCTTAGGAAGACCCTTCCTATGACAATTGCAAATAGTACAAGATTGGGGAACCAACTCCTTGTACTTGCAGCACTTCGGGGTCATTACCAAAGTAAATCTAAAAGATTATACCTTCAGAGACGTACCACCCCTACAATGGAATCCTATCCACAAGGTGCCAAAAGATTCAATCTCTATGCATTGTGAAAGTTCTTCTGATCCATCTTGGATGCATGAAGATACTCACTTATGGATGTGCAAAGTCGCAAAGGAAGAGGAAAAACACCTTAAGATGAGAGAAGAAGGAACTTCTCAAGAAGAAAGACCAGTTAAACACCTAGCCTACACACCAATGATTTTTCTAGATGAGGAGTTTGAGCCTCATGGTTGGGTAGAAATCTTAGCCACCAATGGCATGGACATTGCAGTCAATGAAGAACAATGGACACCTCATTGTGATGAGGAGGGTTATGATATCTCTGTGTTCATGTGTCAGCCCATGCTAGAGGAATCTAACCCTAGTAATGTCATAGAAGAAGAAGAGGATGGCGATGATCTAGAGTCCATTGTGATGGATAGTTGCTCTAACTGCCTCATTTGACTTCCCTAACAATACCCCACCTGAGGAATGTGAATGCAAACCATATGGAATGATTGGGAAGGCGGACTAGAAGATTTTTGGTGAAATCCATCAGACAAGCATGCTCCATCCAAAGTCAACCCATGAGAACTTGGCGATGGATAGTCGCTAGTTAGGAGGATGTCCGAAGATCTTCCCCTGGTCTTCCTTTTCACATGAAGGGGTTTACATCAGTAGTCAGGTGGGATAAATCAGCAGACAAATGGGGACCATAGGCTCCTGTGTCCCATCCTCCACACTTCCTCCCAAATAGCCTAGATCTATTGTATAGAATTCCTCACTTTTTGATGGGCAGGTCATGCAAGTGTTGGACCTCCCTTCTTTTCCAAAGCAGAGTGTCAACCAGACCTCTCAACCATGACCTCCAAGAAGTCAACCATGACTAAGTAACCAAAATTGATGACCACACCAGACAAACCAAAAGTGACAGCAGAAAGCAAGTATGGGTTCCAAAAGGACAAAAAGTACCAACAATTTCCAACAATGCAGACAATGACAAGAAGAAGTCAAGGCAGAAGTAGACTCAGTATCCAACCTAGCCTTGACCATATGTTCCATCGACGAGGACCAGATAAATTTGGATTGCCAAGAAGTACTTAACAAACTGACCCACAACCATGCATATTTAGTACCAAAGAATTGAATTTTAGCTCAAAACCCAAGCCATGTAATATACATCCCTTCAACATCACCCCACCCATCAACACCACTACTACTGGATTCACCTTTTGTACATCAGTAAAAGAACATAACCCACCCATTAGCTCTTAGGAAATGGATTTTGAAATGTGTCCAGAAACCTCTACATGATCCTTTGTATAACATAACACTTCCCTTCTCTAACCATTAGCCTTGTAATAATTCATCCACGAATGAACTTTGTATAAATTCACACACACTAACCCACCATCACTTGTAATAACATCTCATCACAAGCAATGTATGCAATATCTAAAGCATGTAGATGTCTAGTGACCTCCATTAGTTTATGATAAATCACTCCATAAACCACCTCACGACACTCAGCTACACACATTACACCAGCTATGGAAAGGGATTACGGTCTTTGATTATTGGGATCATAATTAATTTACATACTAATGTGTTATAGTTTTGTAGCATATCATGTGGGCACTCATTTCAATCATCATGCAAGTTGAAGGAACTTCCGAGGCTAGCCCCAACGCACTAGTGGTCAATTTTGGTAATCTGCTAGCTGAATCTTACTCTACATCGCAACCACCAGAATTTCAAGGTTTTACGGGACCAATGCCCATCAATGATCCTCCTATGGGACGCACTGAAAAAGTTCATAGCAACTCACACTGGTTCAAAGGTCTAGGAGGACCCCTAGTAGACGCACACTTTATCTATGACTCCATGCTTTGTTTTGATGGTAACAAGTGGGGCAGATATCAATTTTTCTCATGTGAATTTGAAGAGCATCAGAATTCAGAGGAGTTGCGACACATTTGGGCTAGGGCTGGTTTCACCGAGCATTTTAGTGATCCCTTGCCAAAACCTAATTTCTATCAATGCTACTATTTGGTAACCACTCTTGAAGCCCTTGAGAGGAAGGAATTGTCGGGAACTTTCATCTTGCCCTCTCTTGTGAATAATCCACCTTATAAGAAGTTTTATCTATCGAAAGACCTCATTCGAGATGCCCTAAAAATCCATGGTACTCATACACCCACACAACAAGAAAGGCTCATCCCCAAGCCCATGAAAAGAGGTGACATTTTGAAGTAGACTGATATCTCAGCCATCATGTAAAGAGAGATGGTGGATGCAATCCAAAGATGAATTGGTGTATCTACAACCAGCTTCACACCAGCCAACTAAGACTTCAGAGTTGGTTAGTAGACCATTTGAGCTTCCTAAATCCACAAAAAATTCACCCAAGTGTTTTGGAACAAGTATCTCAAAAGTTTGAGTCAAAACAGACTAGTTGCAAAATGACTAGCTCCCAAAACTTTCTATTTTTGTATATACACTTGCTGGAAAAAATGAACAGTGCTCTGAACCTGGTAGGAATTAGAAAAATTCCTTTTGGAGATGGAAAGTAGACTCAGATAGCTTGCAAATACAAGTTAAAATATTTCAATTGATCAACTGAGTAGTGAGCAAGAAAACATAGATTTCTCACAAATGATAAATCCGATGAGATTTTGGGATCATAAACTAGACTTAGAGAGAAATCCAATGCACTTTAAAACTCTGAAAAAGGTTATGTATAGCCAAGATATGAGCTTCTGAAGTTAATATTCTGAGTAAGTATAGCAGAGAATAAAACAGAGAAGAAGTAAATGATGAATGTATAGATTCACATATAATTACAACCGCATTGGCAATGAATACTTGCACAATGGGAGTAGAATGATAGAGCTATGGACTTAGCTCTTCAATCTCTACAAATGAACATGAAGTGGGCACAAATCAAGCTCTCTAATGGCAACTTCCTTCTTGTTCTTTTTATAGCTACTTTTGGAGGTAGTTTTGAATTTGAATTCAAATAACTTCACCTAAAATTGATGCTAAGAATTAGGAGATATTCTCTCATCTGATGGATTCATGGTTTTAGGTAGTTAGAGCCACAAATTTCCTTTTTTACATCATGGATGACTTAAGCCATTCTTTCTTTCACAATTACAAGAGATAAAATATACTCTTTTACAAGAGGTGTTCATATGTCTACACATATGACTAAAAATGAACATAAATGAAATCATATCAAGCATGTAGGCTTGGGTAAAATGCACCAACAGGTCCCCCTCAAGCCTAACATGCTTGGCCACCAAATAAGTCTTCAGTTGTCCTTGATTTTGTGTTAGTATATGATCAATGTCTACCCCTCATGATTGTATACACATTTTGTAAGGCCCCCTTTATGAGGAGAAGCCAAGCGTGCATTACCCAATTGATGGGAATCCCAACTTGCATGCTGGATGAAGGTCATATTGGACCATGTAAGGTATTATAAGGAAAGGGAGTTACTAAGGTCTCCAATTGTGGGGTCCAGGGCAGCGGTGAGCAGCCCCGCCTGGGGGGTCCAAGGGGGCCAACGGACCCCCTGGCTGGGGGGTCCCAGGGGGCCAGCGGGCCCCTTGGTGGGGGTCCGGGGGCAGCGCCCCCGGCGCGACAGTAAAGGGAATATTCCATGGAGTATTCCCTGTCAGAGTCAGAAATCATTTATATTTGTTAGGTCGGTTCAACCAGTCTAAGCCGTGTATGGCAATTACGCGGGTGGTGGCCGCCCACGCTTTACCGCCCATGTATAGTCGTCCATTGCAGGCCACCCATGATCCTATATATACATGAGTTCTGCACTACCTAAGACATTGAGTTGAGCCAGCATACCTCTACCTTGTATCTCCCTATCTAGAGTTGTCTAGATCACCATTTAAGCTCTACCTTGAGAGCACACGGGTGGACAACGCCATCATCTTTGTACTTGCTGCTAGTAGAAAATTGTTGAGATTCTCCTATATCTGTTATCTTCTCTACTATTGCTCCTGTGTTATATTGAGTAACTTTTGTCTTACATGGTATCAGAGCCGTAAGGTTCGAATAGCTTGAGAAGTATCACTATTTTAGCCTACTATCATACTAGAATATCAGTAGATTATTCGAGTGATTACATGATGGCTTCATCGTCGAACACTGGTCTTGGTGCTTCAGCTAATGTTAATGCTGCACCTATTCGAATTCGTCCACCTGCATTCACTGAAGGGAAGCTGGATGGATCCAACTATACACTCTAGAAGTTCAAAATTTCTGCAATTTTGGACTCTTTTGAATTACTTGACACTGTCATGGGACCGATGGGACTGGATCCAGAGCCTATACCAGTTGAAGATCCAGCTAATTCAAGATTGATGATTCAGCCAGATTCAGATCTTCTATGAGCTTGGAAGAGGCGAAATGCTGATGCATTATGTGCAATCGTCACTAGTGTAAGTGATTCTGTGCTTACTTTAGTTCAACATACTACTAAAGCACATGAGGCTTGGGGCATATTGGCTCGACAATATGAGACCAAGAACCATAGTAGGATACAGAATTTAGAAAATCAGTTGGCAAATGAAAAGCATTCTGATTCTGAAAAGGCTGAAGATTTTATCAAACGGAAAAAACATCTTCAAGACCAATTGGCTGCAGTTGGTGTTGTTATAACACCAGAAGAGCTGGCTTGAAGATGTGTACGTGTTCTTCCGGCAAAGTATGATGGATTAGTAACAGCCCTTAATACTCAGGTAAGACCAACTCCCCTCACATTTGAAGAGTTTTGTGCTATGCTTTTAGAAGAAGAGATGCGGTTGAGGAATCGGCAAAGCACAAGTGATGCTGCATTTTCAGCAAATGCAAAAGGTAAAGGCTCTTCTGATGTATCAAAGAAGAAGCCAAAGAAGAAAAAGTTCACAGGAAGTTGCTTCTATTGTGAAAAGAAAGGCCTTGCCATCAAGGATTGCAAGAAGAAGCAAGCTGATGAACGGAATGGGACTATAAAATCATCATGGAAGAACAAAGAGTCTGCAAACAACACAGAGCTGGAACTTTGGGTAGCTATTGAAGAGGTATGTTCATCTGCTCAAGCTCGTGTTGATGAACCATGGATTTTAGATAGTGGAGCTTCTCGCCATATGACCAGTAAAAAGGATTGGTATAGTTCCCTAGTGCCTCTACGGGAATCCATCAATGTAGTGGTGGGAAATGACTCCAAGTGTCCAGCCGAAGGAACTGGAACCATCTCTTTTATCCCTTCTCCAGGTGTTGAGAAAAAGTTATCCAATGTTCTCTATGTACCTACACTCAAAAGAAATTTGTTGTCAGTTTCTGCAATAACAAATCGTGGACTTGAAGTTCACTTCAATAAGAGTGGTGCAGAAATCATGGATTCATCAGGTAATGTTGTAGGTAAAGGCATACGACGGGATAACTTGTATGAGTTAAGTGCTTTAACTGCTACAAAAGATAAAGATGTAAGCAGGTTATGGCACCAACGATTTGGGCATCTCGGATTTGCAGTTTTGAAGGAGATGCAATGAATAGGGATGGTTGCTCATTTGCCTGCATTTTCAGAGTTGCAGGAACCTTGTGAAGCTTGTATGATGGGCAAGCAACAACGAAAGGTGTTTCCAAGAGAGACCAGCAATCGATCTCAAGCTCCTCTAGAGTTGGTACATGCTGATCTCTGCGGTAAAATGTCTACACCTGCTTTAGGAGGATCTTTCTACTTCTTGCTGTTAGTCGACGATTATAGTAGAAAGATGTGGGTTTATTTCATTCGAGAGAAGGCTGATGCTTTTGAAAAATTTAAAGCGTGGCATAAGTATGTAGAAAATGAATCAGGAAGGAAACTGAAGAAATTTAGAACAGATAGAGGAGGTGAATTCTTGTCAACAGAATTCAACAATTACTGTAAGGAGCATGGTGTGAAAAGGCACCTTACCACAGCTCATACACCTCAACAAAATGGCATTGTTGAGCGCAGGAATAGGACAGTAGTTGAAATGGCTCGTTGTATGTTAAAGGCTCAAGACATGCCTGATTCATTCTGGGCAGAAGCAATCAATGCAGCAGTCTACATCCTCAATCGAAGCTACACAAAAGCTCTGAAGGGGATGACTCCTCAAGAAGCATATTTTGGTCAAAAGCCTTCAGTTTTGCATTTCAGAGTTTTTGGTTGTTTCTGTTATGCACATATTCCTGATTCAACAAGATCAAAGTTGGATTCAAAAAGCAAAAAGTGTGTCTTCCTAGGATATAGTGAAGAGTCTAAAGCATACAGGTTGTGGGATCCTGAGGCAAGGAAGATTTTTGTCAGCCGAGATGTGGTGTTTGATGAACATCTTTGTACTTGCTGCTAGTAGAAAATTGTTGATATTCTCCTATATCTGTTATCTTCTCTACTATTGCTCCTGTGTTATATTGCGTAACTTTTGCCTTACATTTCGTGCAAGCCAATCATCAACTTGAATCTACTCTATTTTGTACCATCAAGAGCTTTAGTTAACATGCCTGCACATTGCATATCTCTAAAGACACACAATAGTTGAATATCCTTACTCATTAGCTTCCCCCTTACATAATGTTAGTGGACTTCAATATGCTTGGTTCTAGCATGGTATACAAGATTAGCTGCAAGATGTAGTGAGCTTGTGTTGTCACCAAAGATGTGAGGTGTTGAAGAATGAAGTCCAAGATCTATAAACAAATATTTTAACCACATGATTTCTTGAGTTGCATTAGTCAAACCTCTATATTTGGCTTCAATAGAAGATAATGCCACTATTGGTTGCTGCTTGGATGAACAAGAAATGATTTTTGAACTTGCAAATGATACATACCCAGATGTGCTTCTTCTATCATCTCTAGATCTGGCCCAATCCACATTTGAGTAGGCCTTTAGCTCAATATTTGAAGTAAATGAATAAAAAAAACCTTCATTCATGGTCCCTTTTAGGTACTTGAGGACTCTCTTCGCCACTTCCATATGTGGTCTTCTTGGCTTATTCATAAATTGACTCAATATGATAACATTATAGCACATATCCACCCTTGTGAGTGTTGCATAGTTCAAACTTCCAACCAAGCTTTGATAGCTTGTGATGTCCTCAATTGGCTCTCCTTCATAAGCACTAAGCTTATGATTTTGCTCCATAGGTGTACCTTCACACTTGGTGTTTTCCATCTTGAACTTGATCAGCATGTCATGTACATACTTCCTTTGTGTGATGTATGTACCTGAGCCTGTGTAGATTAACTCCAATCCAAGAAAATAAGTGAGTGGTCCAAGATCACGTATTTTGAACTCCTCCTTCATTTGATTCTTTACCTGTTTGATTCCTTCAAGAACATTCCCTGTGATAATAATATCATCAACATACACACATAGATAGATCACTTCAGATCCATTCCTCTTAATGAACAAAGAGGTATCCACCTTGCTAGCTTTGAATCCTTGGTCATGCAAATAAGTCACCAATATGAAATTCCAAGCTCTTGGAGCTTGCTTCAATCCATACAAAGTGTTCCTTAATTTTCATACATAGTTAGGATGATGTGGATCCTCATATCTAGGAGGTTGTGCCATATACACTTCCTCAAAAATCCATCCATTTAAGAAAGTGTTCTTTACATCAAGTTGATAGAGCTTCCAATTTCTAGATGGAGCAAGACTAATGAAAACCCTAATTGTAGGCATTTTTGCAATAGGAGAGAAAGTTTCCTCATAATCAATACCATGGCTTTGAGCAAATCCTTTAGCAACTAACCTTGCTTTATTTATATTTATACTTCCATCTCAATTCCTCTTGATTTTCTATATCCATCAAGATCCAATTACCTTCATAGATGGCTTGTTAGGTACAAGCTCCCAAGTGTCATTCTCCTTTAACCATTTCTTCATCCATTGCATCTCTCCAAGCTTTCTTGATTTGTGCTTCTTCAAATGTGGTAGGTTCTTCATTGCTTGAATCCTTTGCAATGTAGATTGAGTGCTTGGTGACCTAAGAACTATTATAACCATACCTTTTTGGTTTCTTCTTCTCCCTTGAATACCTTCTAAGTGGTTGATGTGAGCTCTCGGGTCCATATGTAGCATCTTGCATCTTTGCTTTACCTTTGCTCTTCCATAGCCTTAGTCTTTCCAAGTCTTCTAGGTCCATCTCCAAATCACTTTCTTCAATTTTCTTTGGCTCCTTTGGTTGAAGTGATGGAAAATCTGCTGGTCTAAGGTCCTGAGCTGCAAGCAACCATGTCTAAGATTTAGGTCGATTGAGTGATCATATAACCAATCTTGGCCAAGGATTAATGGTTCTATCAAGTCATCATCATGGCACACTAGGAGTTTCAAAATCATGGTCGCTTTGTGTATGAGGATAGGAAGGTCCACCTCACCCATGCAAGGGGTTTCCATGCCTCCTAGCCCTATAAGATATGCCTCAATTGGTTGCATTTCTAATCGTGAGTCCTTATAATGAGACCACCTAATCACACTAGCCAAAGCTCTTGAATCAATTAAAGCCTTAAGCTCATGGCGGATGTTGCCTTGGTCTAGAATGAGTGTAATGAATGGTCTCCTATTCACTATGCTAGGATGAGCAGTTGACTTTGTTTGACACATGGCCATGGGGTATCTCGGTGCTTCCTCGAATTGGTTAGTGTTCTCTCCCTAGTCCTTGTCTTCTTAATTTCATGCATTCAATGCGTTCTAGAGCTTCTACTTGAGCTTCCTCACGTATTCTCTTTTCTTCTTCCTTATGCTTCTTTGCAAACATGAGTCGTCTAAGCATATCCTTTTTCATGTGATCATGAGAGTGCAAGAGTAATCAACCAAAGGAGTCATTCATAATGTCATAGCATATAGTAAATCATTTGATCATTGCCCAATCATACAGATCAAAATAAATTGAGGCCAAGTTTAGGTAGAATCCTCATTAGTGGGTTAATCACACAGAGACAACTCCCATCCTGCACTGATTGTGAAGATCTTCAAACCTTAACTGAGAGTGATCATGCAACAATGTCTTTTCATCAAAAGATATATAAGATGAACCATATGCTTCAAAAATTTGTCAAGACTTATTCCTGTAATATACAGCACACACTTGCAATGCAAATGACAGTTAGATTCTTCGGATTGAGAGCCAAAATGTTGTGAACACTTACATATTGGAATGATATGTGCAACTAGGTGAATCATAAACCAAGGACAAACCCTCAAGCACTTCAGACATTTCTAACACCCCATGAGTATCTTCTCCAATTATCAACCTTTTAGAGGATTCTCATTGAAGAGCAGTACTACGTGTATATTTTGGAAGTATAGCAAAACCAAAAGATCATGTAGCACAACTCAACACCAATAACAATTAGTGGCATGAAACAATCAATACAGATTATTATAATTCCATTATTAGAATTCTTTGACATGCCCTTAGAGTGATAGTAGGCAATGTGGTCAAAATCAATGCAACCCCCCAAGTTCCTCGGGTACAAGAGCTTTCCAACGTAAGAAGCACATAAAACAGGGATCCAATATTATATAGCAAAGTGCAACTACTTAAAGATATTCCTTGGCCACATAAGTACACATAAATGCATTACAAGTTCTCCTCTGAGATCGAAGAGCTTAGCAATGTAGTTCAAGATCCAAGCCCCCTTTTAATCTAATGAATATGAAAATAAAGCATCAATCATAATTGATAGAGAGGAATATGCATACTATCCTCATTGAGACAACCATATAGCTGGTCATTATGTCATTGGGAGTACTAGGTCTATAACACCCTACTCTCAAACATGTCAATCAAGGTGCCAAAAATATGATTCTTACCCTCCATAGAGCATGCAATTGCTCTTTTGAAGATCATCTGACACATATGGGCAGTAATCACAAATTAAGAGTTAGGAGGGAGAAACACTCATGGACTCCCAAACCTGTAAGTCTATTATATCCGCCTTATTAGGGCAATGATCATGATCCTTGATGTCCAACAATATATCATAGAATGAATGGTTGGTCGTTGCAAGACCTGATATCATGTGCTACGAGGTGTGATTAGTCCTTCTATCATGCCATATAGAGAAGCCATCTTGTAGTACAACAATATAGAAATAGAATTATTAGAGAGTATGGAGAATAGTTCATCCTGCATTCATAAAAAAGATGATATACGAGGAATCATGGGACCACTAGGTGCGACAATTGCAGGAAACTCCATATCCCACCCGAAAGCATAGCATCAGTGAGCTTGTGATTGTCTATAAGCAACATTCCTCTATTCATCATAAAAAGTCATATGCTGTATAATTGGGCACATGAGAGCTTGAAGTTCATACAAATGTGTGTTTCGCCAGTAAGAAAACCAAGTTCATGGATCCAGTGATCAGAGTCTTCCTATGGTAACCTTTAAAAGAAAGTCATATCAATCCACAGAAACGTCAACGAGCAATGTATGTTGAGTATTAGAATGTCATCTCTTCTCTATTCATGTTAGTGTGCCAGATGGATAGAGAGTGACACAATTGATGAACGTAAATTGGGTTAAACAAAAAAATACAACAAAAAAAAGGTGATACTCCTTTACTTAGTGGGTGCATCAAATCAAGTGGCTTAGCTTATGACCGCCTCGTTCCATAGCCTCCTCTTTGTTGAAGTGGGTGGGCCGCATCATGAAATCACACCACTTTAAAGACCCCATGGGAGAGTTGTGTGTGCCCAATTCCATATAGATCTTCTTTCAAGCATGATACCCTATGGGCAACCTCAAAACGAAGAATACATTGTTCTTGAGGTACCTCCTAAGGATACCCAAAAAACCTACAAAGATCTCAATAGTCTAGTCAAGGAAAAACTTAAACTTGCATAATGGGCATACATTACAGATTAACTTAAGTCCCAAGAAAGAAGGCATAGGATCAAAGAGTTACAACAGGACTATCTCCAAGCTATGAAGAAATGAAAACTTTAAACCCAAGTATATGGGCAATCACCAAAGACCAACATGTCTTTCAAGTGTGACACTTGAGGACAAACACCTTAAGAGAGCATACATCAAGACCATCTGAGCATTAATACCCCTTAAGGTCGTGTATGAGAATCTCCTTCCAATGAGCAAGCTCCGAGTCCATTGAGGAGCTCCTACAAGAATTAGTTTAAAAAAGAATAGGATAGAGTCATCTTGTCACCACTATCATTGAAAACAACCACTTACTATGGAACCAGAAAATGTCTTTTAGATCTATCCTTCACAAAATATTAGTATATGACATCACTTCCAACATAATCCGCTCATGAAATTTTTCACGCTTATAAGGTTGAACCGATCCTATTACAAAACAAGATCTATCATAGTCTGCAACGGACCACATCAGAACATCAATGCAGTATTTTAGCACAGAGAGAAAAAGGAAGGCAAGAATTGTAGTTCAAATGAAACTAGATACTCTCTTTAAATCAAAGCAGCTATGTGAAATTTATGGTCCAATCTTGACCTCTTTACACACCGAATACTATATGATTTATTCCCACTCCATGGAGACAAACATGCAGGGTTAAGCCATTCTTCAGATTTGTATCTGAGTTCCAAATTTCGAATATTACAATTGTTTCAAGTTAGACAGCAGTAAGACAGGTATCACACGCCACTTTAAAGTTGATTCAAATCAACCCTCAAATGTATGTCTAACAATGAGCATGATTAACCCAAGTACCAAACAACATACAAAATCTCACATCAAAAGGAATTTGAGGACACAACCATCTTGAGGATGAAGGCAGTGAAGTAGTGTTTGACTATTGCATGTGTACGTCTCCACCTGTATTCAGAGCTACCCTTTACATGCAAAAAATCTTGGGTAGAAAGAGAATGACTTCAGCAGCTTCAACTGCAAGCGATGGGGAAAGTTGAGAAGAAGCCAAGATGTCTCTGGGATGTTCCCATTGAGATCCATAAAAATTTTGTGCACATGGGCCGATGCCTTGGGAGTGACCATAGAGTCTAGACAAAAAATTACCATAGACCTTATATGCATGAGCTCTGGCTGATTATGGAGGGTGAAAGCTTGGATCATCATTCGAGGATTTGTTGAGGAAGAAGGTTCGACCTAAGGAGTGGGGAGCTCTAGCCACATATGCCTTCTTCATAGTAGGGGAAGCCCAAAACCTCCCACCCCCAGTAGGGGAGGTAGAGAGCGAGCAGCATGCACTGCATCCCATGGACCTACAGAGCTATGATGCCATGGACCAAGGTGTCTCAAATCCCAAACAAACTGACTAGAGGCATTGTTGACATGAGTCACCCAGGTAGTAAATGGGCAAGCCAAAACGAGCTCAGCCCCACATGAGCGGATGTGTGTAGGGTCGTAGCCATTAGCACAACCCCATCAGCAAAGCGAAGTCGAGCATGGAAGCTCAATGCCAAGCAGAGAAAAGGAGGAGACCTACTCCCGAGTGGAGAGCGAGCCAAATCTCGAGCATGAACAAATGAGGTGTAAGCAAGAAAGGGGCCAATGCACCCCACGTCTTGGAATGAAAGGGCTCACGAAAGCTTGATCCCTCCATAATGGCAACAATACTTGCTAAAGACTCGACAGCTTATCATAGAGTCCATCATTCAGCACAGTGACTCAGAGTTGTGCCCTGCCAAGAAGATGAATCACAAGGGGAAGCCAAGGCACATATGTCACAAGATGGCGAGGATGAAGAAGGAGGAGCAACCCGCCTCTACTCATACAGCGATGCCATGAGCATGCATTCACCATGGTAATGCAAAAATGAATGGGCCACCACCTTCGCAGGATAAGACCTTTGCAGAGGAGGGGAAGCACACAAGGAGCTCAATCCACAAAACAACAGAAAGGAGCACATGGGGGAGCAGCCCATGCTCAACCCCAGTGAACAGACAAGGGAAGCGATTGACGCTCAACACCCACATTATAGTGATTGTTTCCCGCACTTAGTTGAACGAGGAGAGGGGTAGGAGGCATTTAGTGCCCCCCACGCATATGTGTAGCTGGTCCGTAACTCAAGATGAGAGAGAGAGGAGATAGAGATTGGTAACTGCTCCCTCTCCAAGTTCGGTTTTTTTATCAAAATGGCGAAGTACCTTTCCTCTATGTGGAGGAGAGATAACAGATGGGCATTGGGGAAAACGAACCCACTCACCTACTTCAATTTCAAAATTATGAGTTTTCATGAGGCATATTAAGATTCTTGCAAAAGGTGTCCCACCATCTATAAAATGCTAGAAAAACTAAATTCGTGGGAGAAATGGCTATGTGTCTCTCGTTTTCTTTGCGTTGTCTTGTAAAAGAAGAGAGGGAGGGAAAAGGGAGTGTACCACCAGAAGAAATGGAAGAGGTAGATACTGATGCCCATGTGGTTGTGAGTGGAGCTGTATGTATGAAGGAGAGTGAGAGGGAGAAGGGGGTTAGGGGAGGTTTTTGTGCAACAAACAAAATTGAACTAAAACTATACTGCAAAAACAAGAAAATGGGGATCAAATGGTCCAGTAGAAGGGTGAAAGTGCCATGCAAGAACTCAAATCTTGTACAATTGAGCAAAAAAGTTGCAAAACAATACTTTACCACATGTTCTTGAGCTGTCCAAGTGATGAAAGGCCAATCTCCCCGACAACGGAGCCAAAATAATGTTGAAGTTGTAGTAGTTCCAAGACCCTCAACACCTTGCATGGAAGCAAGAAGGAAGGATCAAGAGTGACTCTCCTCTCATCCATCCCTACCTCCAACATGTTCAAGCCATTGGCCATCAGCCCCATGCTATGCCACATGCTTGAAAACATGGAGAATAGGGAGTCAAGGATCCTAGTCCATGTGTAAAATACAAGCAAAGCAACTACTCTACTCACACATAGGAGAGAGATGCATAGGCACACACACCTCTCACTCTCACACACTCACAAAGACAAAATACATAAATGTAAATAGTCTTGCAATAAAGGAGAGCATTCTTCCATCCATAAGAGATATTACATGAGAGCACGTCCACCAAAAGCTCCCCTCTTTACAAAAATGAGCCTCTATATATAGGCTAAGCACATTTCCCCATGTGCTTCTTTGAAAAGTAAAAGGGAATATCTCTCTAACTAACATATCTCTTTGATATCTTGCAAATATTCTCTCTAACCAACAAATTCCAAGAATGTGGATGCGTGGGATTTCTATGTGGGAAATTCCTTTCATGTGCAAAAAGGTGAAATATTTAAATGCCTCCCACACTATAGTATAAGGGGAATATTAAAAAGTGCTTAGGAGAGTGTTCATATGGGCACATCTCCTTTATACAAAAAAAGGTATTTTTGAGCACTAGAGGGGTGCCTATGCTCAAGGAAATTATGGGCAACCCCAATAAACCAACATATGGCTACTTCGGATCTTGAATCTAAGATGGCTTTAGTGGTGTAGCCTTAGTGGGTTATTGGAAGATAGGTATTACCTTCCTCTCCCTTGCTCATGTCTCCAGTTCTTTCCAGAGGTATTTCTAGTACCTTCTTATGTGAACCTTCCTGAGAGTTATTGTTAACTGTTTTTGGGAATTGGTTTGCTATGTGCTTCCACACCTCTGGATTAATCTTCAACAATTCTTCTAAAGTGAGATGACACTACACTTTAGTGTTTTTTATCACTTCCATATTCCTAGGGATTACTGAATCTTCATTTCTGATCATTATGGTGGGTATTCTCATACTCATAGATTTGGCTTCCCAAGGTCCTATGAACAGGGGTAATTCTGGTAAGGAATTAGATTCAAAATCCATTTGTTCACTAAGTTGCTCTTCCTCTACATCATCATAGATAGAGGGTATGTCTTGGGGAAATTGTTCCTGCAAGTCATCTATCTCTTGAATAGGGGGATGGGTTACTTGCTCTGGTCTCCACCTCTCTTCTTGGATTTCTCTTAGAAAACCTTGGGAGTACTTATGTATGGAAGAAAGACTGTCTTCTTCACACACCGTGTTCCACACTTGAGACAAAGATGATAAATTACCTTCTTGTGTCTCTAAGACAATAGGGTTCTTTGGCAGATTCTTCTTCTCGTTGCTAGCAATCAAGTATTCTAGCCTCTCCAATAATCCTTGAAAGTGTAACTCTAGTTTTGCTATGTTACTCCAATTAATATATCGAGAGGCTTCAAACATGGTGTGGGGTAACTCTACCATCTTCATGCAAAGCTTTTTTCTCTCAATTTCTAAGTCTGCTCTTGGATAGTTCTTACTCAATTCAGCTACCTGTGGTCCTTCTTTTAATCTTGCCTAGTATGCTTGGAACATCATGTCTAGATTTTCAGGTATGGGTTCAACTAGAAGTGATTTTGGTTTTTGAGCTAGGTTGTCCTAATTTGACTCTTGCAAAGTTAATTCTAGGATTTTAGCTCTAGTTTCCTTTAGGCTTCCTTCCAATTCTTTTATCTTTTTACTCCATTTCCTTTTGATTCTCTCTCGTGAGTCCTTCCAAGATTTCATCTTCTACCACTAGATTCTCCAACTTCACTAGTCTCAACTACTTTTTCAGGATTAGGCTACTGATTTTGCAACAGTGTCTGGGCTCTTGTTATAGTTGGATAGGTACATACATTGGATAAGATCCATATGAGGTGTTCACAATACCCATCTCACTTTTGAGGCATTAGGAGAGTTCTTAGGGCACTCTCTAATGATATGCTCTTTACCACATTCTGCACAAAAGCCTTGAATGTTGTAATATTGTGATTGTCCTGCTATCGGAGGATGTGGGCAATCCTTTATGAAGTGATGTCCTTGGCACCTAAAGCATGGTCCTTTAGGGCCCTCTGGTCTTGGTTGTCTCAACTGAGGCCGTGGGTTAGGATTAGCATACAGTATGTTTGCGTAGTTAGGCTCCCAACTGAGCTCCAATGTTGGACTATCATATTCATATGCTTCCATGTGTTCTGGAGACTTCGTGTAGTATGTTGGTGGACTATCTACATGGGTGGAGTCAAAGCTATTTGAATTAGGATCACTCTCGGTGATCAAGGGTGAAGAAGGCACTAAAGCCCTATTGAGGTTTTCTTCTATAACAACATATTTGACTGAGATTACATTGGCTGGTGGGGGTGGCTATGAGGAGATGGTTGGATACACTCCAAAGATGAGGTGGTGTTGCACAAATCCTGCTCTACACCTACTAATGTAGCTTTAGAGCACCTTAGTAGACACCTTTATCTTCCCAAATATGCATTTGGATCCATAATGTACCTTGGAGCAACACCTTCAAATAGTTATGTCAAAATAGATAACTTCCAAGATTGAAGACTTCCAAAAGCTTGCTATTTTGGGACTTGGTTCTGCTTTGTAAATCATTCAGAGCTCACTCACTGATTGCAATTGAACCAAGATCCTTTAGACATAGCTAATTGGAGTCCTAGCTTGCTATAGGAAGTTACATAACTAATTAGGATGAGTACATGATGAGAAATCATATTAAGAAACAAGGGGTGTAATCTCACTTTTTAGGAAGATGACAGTGAGCAAACATTGGTGACTTGCAGAGAATGTATCTCACAATGTACTAAATCAAATGATATGAAAATTGATACCTGAGAACTAGAAGGTCTAAGCTACATATACTAAGTTGAATCACATCAATTGGATAAGTATTCACAGAGAAAGCCTAAAAAAAATTCACTAAAATTAACATTTAGGAGCAGACATTAGTAGACATCAAATGGCTTGCACTAACTGAATCAAATGTATATTATTATGAATATATGATACAAAGGAGATGATGAAGGCTTACTCCTACATGTGTGGGATTAGTGTACCCATAGGCTTGAATCTCAGTGTGTCCTTCTTCGTGCTATTCTATCCCCGACTATAAGTAAGGTTCTTTTATAGATGTGATCTTAATTTGCATTTTGAATATGCCACCTAAAAGGTGATCCTACCTTTTAGGATCATAATTGATTTGATTCTAACTACTTGGTTGGTGTTCATATGTGACTTATGGATAGCCACACAACAAGTTATGAAGTAAACCTTTGATATTTGGTAAAGCATCAAGGCTTGCCAAATGTACCAACAGTGGCTTGTGAGCCAAAACGGGTTGTGGTCTCTGTTGATTCTGACAAGGGTAGTTTTTTGGAGGCTTCTAGTAATGAGGTTGAGCATTGTATTGACCTTGATATCTACCTTGTTGAGGGTATGCCTATGGGTGGTTTTGTCCAACCACTTGTTTGTTATATGGGCAGTCTTGTGTTGTGTGATTAGTGTATCAACTTTCAATTGTGCAATACTAGCCACTAGGGTTGGCTTGAGGTTGCGCTACATTGAGACACACATTTTCCATATGATCAACACCATAGGTGTAACAATGTTTATTTGTTGTTAACCCGACATCTGTTTACTAGAAACTCCTAGTTTTTGGACCACTTTTTCTGATAGGTCTTCTATCGAGCTGGAATATTTTGAGGACAATTGAGAGGAGTTATCCGAGTCTATGTAGACCTTTGAAAGTTCCAATTTGTCTCCTAAATTATCCTCAATGTCTATAAACATTCTTACACATTGCTCTAGGGTTCTAGGTTCCTTCAAATATACATAGGATCGTAGTTTAGGGCTCAAAAAGCTGTCCAAAAACAAGGAAACTTGCTTGGCATGAGAAGGAAGTTCTAGCATTGGGCATCTCTCAATGTATTGCCTAAACCTACATCTTGCTAGTCTAACTGTTCCCAGAAGGGTCTGTTTGAAGTCGTGAATCAATGATGAAGTATTATGCATAATTCCACTTTTAGAGAATTCAGTGATGAAAGACTCTAACAAGTGATGAATGTTCCTAAATTGCCTTTGTTGTAATGGTTGGAACCAGGTTAAAGATGTGTTCTTTAACGTGAGTCCAAAGGCATTGTATTGTAGGAACATGTCTTCTACTTGCTCTGCTCGCAATACTTTATTAAACTCTACAACATGGTCATAGGTATCTCTTGTCCCATCAAAGTAATTTTCCATCGACTTTATTAATTGGGTAGGTCTCAATATTCTTGGATGCTCACGCGGTCTAGCTAGGGGAAAGTCATCCCTACCACTGGGTACTCTGGGTTCCCTTGGTCTTTCCATTCCATCGACGTCCGTGGTTGGTCTATCTCTTCCTATGGGATGGGTGAAACTCACTTTTGGCCTTTCTTTGATCTTCTCTCTTTGGGAGCGATGGGTTGAGGATGTCCCAGCACCTTAATGGCTCGCATTTACATTTGCTCTTGATGGGAAAAATACTAGTTCGCCTCTCCATGTATAGGCTTGCCTCGCATGATTGGCTACTACAGACACTCGTTCTGAAGTGTTGTCTAGGTAAACTACCTTTCTAGGTGTATCTGGGTCCTTGAATTCCTAAATGGTGATGGAACCTACTTCACTTGGTTCTTCCATTGTCTATCTCCAAAAGGCTTCATCAGTGTAGTTATTCAGGAACAATTCAATGCTTCAGTTATCCTGAGGGATCGAGTCTCGGTTTAACATTCTTGTCAATACGGATTTCCCTCTAGGTGTCCTAGGTTCATCTCTTTTTGTTTCTTTTCCTTGGGCTCCTGCTTCCATCTCAAGAATGACTACACCAAACTCATTGGTGTGGTTAGGCTCATTAGTTAAAATGTACATGCTTCCTTCTTTGTCTAAGTAAGCATCTCTCTTGAACTTTACCATCAGACATTCCAATCCAATGGGTTGGTCAAGGTTGTGTAATTGCACCACTAATCTTCTCAAACCATCCTCTTAGATGTGAGCACCTAAGCGATTGGTTCAGACATATTCTAATTCGGTCATGTGGGGTCCTTCTAGTCTTTCAAGATAAGCTACACTTAACCCTCCTTCCGATCTCTCCATGCTATAAGCCATTTCTGATTTACTGGTATCTGATCCCAAATCGTATGGGTAGCTATTCAATTGTTGTGCCTAGGAACGTGCAGTAGTTCCCACACTTGCTTCTGATGATCTAAAGCTTCATTGATCTGACTTACTTATGTGCTTTCCTGATCTAAGGTTCATGAATTATCTTTGTTGCTCACTCAATACACATTCTAATCACCAATACTTCTTTGTTCTTAGTCACTTGTTTTAATTTCTAATTCTTTTTAATTCTTGTCTTGTCTCAATGTACATGTTAGGAATTGACCTCTATTGTATTTTTGAGTTCTCATTCCATCGAAATAAAGTTATTTCCTTTAGGGTTTTCGTTTCACAGTCTCTTATCTTACTCTTGGACTTGAAAAAATTAAGTCTCTTGGACTTGATGTGTTCCTATCATCATCCTAATTCAATCCACAATGATATGCGCATTTAGCCTAAGCTAGTAATTGACTGAGGGGGTTGAGTATTCTTCCAACCTTGAGTCAGCTTCATTGATCGCTGTGGTGCCCAAGAAGTCGTGCTTCCAAAGCCTTTCTTAGTTCGCTCCTTGCCTTGCTTTGCATGCCCTTGGATGACTCTTGCTAGACCTGCAAAAGTCCAATGTTTAGACCACTCTTCTTAATGAATAGGCACTTTGATGCATACACCTTTAAGGGTCCCTTTTCCTTTGATAAAAATTCTCAAGTCCCTCCTTGCTTTCCTAATCCCACAAATGGGTCGAATTCAATTTATCCTATCTTAATATCAGTGTGTTATTCTTAAGAGAAATAGAGCTTTCCAACGAGCCCTAGAGCTCAAAAAATGGACTTTGTATGAGAAAGTTATGAACGTTCATGCTCTAGGGGGTTAAAACTAGTAGATAGGTTTTTCTCTGAATATGAGCTAAAGGGGTCTCCAATATACCTAATCACTCAAAAATAGCTCAAAAATCAAAACCCTAATTTTGGCATTTTAGGTGAACAATCATGATGGTATGAGATAATCACGATGGTCTAGGACCATCATGATGGTCCAATTGAACCATCGTGATGGTCTCGGACTGTTGCGATGGTCCATGAGAAATGAGGTTTCTCTTCAATGGTCACTACAATTTTCTTGGTCTTTTCTTTATTATCATATGATTCTCCTTGCGATGGTCCATTGACTCGTCCTGATGGTCCAAATTGATTGAGTCATTGTGATGGTGTGGCCAACCATCACGATGGCATACCTGGATCATTGCGATGGTCTGAATTGATTGATTTGTCATGATGGTCTACTGACCCATCACGATGGTCTATCCTAACGAGGCATCGTGATGGTCCGAGGTGGTCAAGCCATCATGATGGTCAAGTGAACCATCAGGATGGTTCAAATGACATGTGGCACGTGGGTCGTCGCGATGGCGTGGGGTTGAGGGGATCATTGCGATGGTGAGTGACCGTCGTGATGGTCCAACTGAACCGTTGCGATGGTGAGTGACCGTCATGATGGTCCAACTGAAGCATCACGATGGTGTGAGAACATCGCAATTGTCCGATCGAGCCGTCACAATGGCATAAGCCAATCGTGATGGTGCGACACAATCTAAATGGCGTCGTATTCCAAAAAAGCCAACTTTGTCAGACCATCGCGAGCGTCGGACACCAATGGCAAATTTGACAAAAAATTGCAAAAACTTACCTTTTCTAAGCTTCCCTACTGTACTGGAGTGCTTTACCTACAAGAAAACTCAAAAACACACAAACATATGCAAGATTAATAGCTCTGTCTCTCTTGCATGCACAAATGAGGAAAATTAGGAGAATATCTAGATATGGTGAATTTTCTGATTTTTGTGGAGTGGAAGAAGATGATGCGGTGATGAAGGCGGAGTATGGGGGAGATGAAAAACACTAAAAACTTTGCAAGAATGACAACAAAAACTAAAACTAATTAGCTTTCAATGCCGATTCTTGCTATACTCTTTCCATCAAGCGTTCTTTCTAGAACTTGATCCCCAAAAATGGTGCCAAATTTGGTGTTGCTCTAGCACAATGGTAAGTACCACATTAAGAAGCTCCACCTCCTTAATGTCAATCTACAGAAGAGATAGGAGTGATATGAAGATCGTGAATGCGAGATGTAGTGAGAGTGAATGTGAGAAGCATAGAGATGCACACACACACATACAAACACACACATAAGAGACAAGCTTATATCCAACTGAACTGTTGTGATGGTGTGAGAACATCGCGATGGTCCGATCGAGCCGTCACAATGGCATAAGCCAATAGTGATGGTGCGACAGGATCACAATGGCGTGAGCCCGTCGCGATGTTCCACCAAAGTATGAATTCTTGGGATGCATCTATGGATTTGTGCAAGCGCGAGGGTCACCTGCACCGTGCTATACTCATATTCCAAAAAAGCCAACTTTGTCAGACCATCGTGAGCATCCGACACCAATGGAAAATCTGACAAAATTGCAAAAATTTATCTTTTCTAAGCTTCTCTGCTGTACTAGAGTGCTTTACCTACAAGAAAACTAAAAAAAACACACACATATGCAAGATTAATAACTCTCTCTCTCTCTTGCATGTGAAAATGAGGAAAATCAGGAGAATAGGTGGATATGGTGAATTTTCTGATTTTTTTGGAGTGGAAGAAGATGATGCGGTGATGAAGGCGGAGTATGGGGGAGATGAAAAACACTTAAAACTATGCAAGAACGACAACAAAAACTAAAATTAATTACCTTTCAATGCCGATTCTTGCTATACTCTTTCCATCAAGCGTTCTTTCTAGAAATTGATCCCCGGCAATGGTGCCAAATTTGGTGTTGCTCTAGCATAATGGTAAGTACAACGTTAAGAAGCTCCACCTCCTTAATGTCAATCTACAGAAGAGATAGGAGTGATATGAAGATCGTGAATGCAACAAGTAGTGAGAGTGGTGAGAAGCATGGAGATGCACACAAACATACACACACACACACACAGAAGGAAGAGACAAGTGAGACACAATGGAAGGTAGAAAATAGACTATATTGCTCAATAGTTCTATTACAAGCTCAATCTAGCTCAAAGCTCACATAATCCAACACTAGCTAGCCCCAAAAATGAGCTCTCTAGCTGTTTTTATAGATTCTAGACTAGCTTTGACCAGTTTCACATGTAGTGTCTAGAATAGTTAAAAAATAGGTTCTAGGGGTCATTTGGAGCTCGAAACGAGATCTAAAAAATTACAAAAATTGGTATGCTCATTCTACGTAAGATCCTAAACCTCGAGGACTCGGATTGCACAAAATTGAGCTACTAAATACAAAAGTGGGTGTTTTATGATACATATATTAAAAAAGTGATGAAAATCACTATTTGGAGTTTTGAGTAATATCAAGTATATTTCTTTGAAAAAATGACTATCTGGCTTCCCACAACTCTTTGCAGTCTTGCTCTACATGCTTCCTTTGCACCTATGTCTTTGGCTACTGCCAATAGTATGCTTCAAGGATCCTTTTTTATTCCAATTTTTCTTTTGAATTCTATTTATGTTGAATGCTTCCTATATCTTTCTCCACCTGAATCAATGAATCACAATTGGGAATGAGCTCGCCTCTTAAGCTCTTTATGCTCCATTGCCTATGTCCTATCTTTCCTTCTCTATATTGCTTGAGAATTCATAAAAATGAGAGAAAATATTCTTTGTCTCTTTACATGCATCAAAGATGAGTTGCTTTTTGTCTTTCATTTGGTTTATTGCACCTCTGTGCTCATTGGATAAGCTGATGAATAGCTTTGGTGATTACTCTTGGTTTGATAATCTAGCAAAGGGGAGAAGAAATTCTCTTCCTATAGGCACACAATGAAAGTGGGGATGTGATCATAAGAAAGTAATAATAATACTATTAAAAGGCACCCTTTTTGTAGGGAAAGAAGAATGTCTTGGAGTCCTAGATAGCTCATGTTCTCACTAACAAGAGGTCATAGGTTTAGTACCTATAGTGCACACTAAAGACCTTTTATGCTTTTTCACAAAAATAGCATTTCATTGCCCTCAAAAAGCACTGAATGTTATTACTAACTTCAAAGCTTTCCAATATACTTTATAATAGTATTAGAGTTTCAGAGGTTTTGATGAAATGGAAGAAGAAACATAAAGCCTTCCATTCCAACGGAGAGAAGATGTCAAGGAATGTATTATCATCTAGGATTCAGAAACAAGGTGATTCATCAATAGGAGTAGATGTAGCACAACCAAGAGCAGCAATAATGTTGGTTATCCCAACATTGTAGATATGACCACCAGCCTTCATAATAGGTAAGCTTGGTGGTACAAATTAAACCATGTGGAATTTTGAAATCACTTATATCCTTGATTCATATGATATTTTGGAGATTTTGCTTAGGACTTATCATGAGCCTCAAGAAACACCTTACACAAATAATCCTAATCAAATGATTCCACTAGATATTGAGCGTCTATGTGTGTTGAAATCTAGAAATACACATACACTATGTCTTCTAATTACAAGTACTACTTAGAGTGCTTCAAAGTCGATTGATCATATTGTGAAGGATTTTGAAACATGTAATTAATTTAGAATTCTATATGAAACTAGTAATCAAAAAGATATGTAGAGATTTAGGAATTAGCTAGAAATAGAAAGTTTTCTCATGGGAAAGTGCAAAGGCATTTATTATCTGCATGAAGAGTCTATGGGATCAAATAGAAGGATCAAGTATACAAAAGTCAAGTGAGAAGCCAACTTCATGTTGTCTTCAAAATTTTCCACAAAAGTTTCAAGGTTTGGTTTATTGATTTAAAACTCTTAAATATTTGAGAATTCAGAGCCTTATGGAGAAAGAGCTACAACTTAAGGCATGGAGTAGTGACAACAAAGGAGATGCATACACATCAAATGTAAAAGTAGGTAAAAATGAAAAAGATGGGGATAAAAAGAAGAATGGAGAAGATAAGTTAAATGGAAAATGCTTTCATTGCAAGAAGAAAGGCCACATAATTCAAGTCCATTACATCAGGAAGGCTGGAGAGTTAAGTGTGAGGAGATGGAGAAATAGGTTCTAGAGATGAGCTGGTGCTGCACAAAATTATCCCTACACCCACCAATATAAATAATGGGATGCTTAATACAACTCTCTAGCTTTCCAATGATGCATAAATATCCTCCAAGTCATTTGGAGCATCAATCTCAATTATTTGCACCAAAATAGATAGCTAGAATATGCAAGAAAGGTGAAGAACCTTTTATTTTGGGACTAAAACGTCTCAATATTATGCTCAAAGCTCACAACTTGGTATGAATTGACCAGAGAGCTTTTTAACAGATCTAGTTGGAGTGCATATCTAACCAAATAAATTTATCTCATCAATTTAGTTGTACCATATACTAAGAAATAAATCTAACAAGTGAGGGGGTCATCCTGGATTTTTAGGATCTAGAAGGTCCGCAGACACAATGACATTCCTTTCCTCATATCTCAAGATCTAGTGACCCAAACTTAATGAAACTTGATACGCAGATATAAGACATTTCAATCTAACTATTGCAACTTAAAGTATAGCCAATGATTAAGTGTAAGCAGAGTAATCGAGTCCACAATATCATTATAATGATGAAGATGCAACAATAGACTAGATAGAAATGTACTTGAAGAAATGTATCAAAATGTATATGATAATGAACATATTATAGAAGGGAAGTGTAGTAGACTATGCATAGGTAGTGTGAGCACAATGTATGCTCAAGTGTGTAGCTCAATAACTCTCAGAATGGCTCACTTATCCCATCACTAAGAATATGTGTATTTATACACATGTCTTGAGTTTGAATTTGAATTTTCCCTCACCTTAAAGTGATCCTACACTTTAGGGATGTAATTGATTTGATTCCTCTACCAAATAAATCATGGGTTCAATTGGTTTTCTATGTGAGATGATGAATAGTTGTGTAGTCATGGGTCATTAACATAGCACTTAGGCTTGCTAATTGCACGAACAACTCTCCCACAAGACTAAGATGCTTGAGTCTTCAACCCTTCATGATTTTCTATAATCCAATTGTTGATTTGAATCTGTTTGATTTGCTTCCATCCAAGGCCTTTTTCATCATTTCTACATATTGTTGATGAGTTGACATGTATGAGAGTTGAAACTCTTTGTTCATAATCTTCTCTCTGACATATGGTAGTGAATTTATATATGCTTAGTCCTAGCATGATAGATAGGGTTAGCAACAAGATGTAATGAGCTAATATTGTCTCCAAATATATGTGTAGTTGAAGTGTTCAACCCTAAACCAGCATATAGGGTTCTAATCCACATAGCTTCTTGTGTAGCATTTTCCAGTCCTTTATATTCAGCCTCTATTGATGAAAGAGCAATTGTGGGTTGCTTATTTGAGTACCATGAGATAAAATTTGTACCTACAAAAGTAAGATATTGAGATGTGCTTCTCCTATCATCTTAGAGCCTACCCAATCTACATCAAAAAAGAGTTTAACAACTATATCAGATGTATATGGATAGTATAATCCTTCATTGATTGTACCTTTCAAATACTTTAGGATTCTCTTGGGTGCCTCCATATGAGGCTTCCTTGGAGTGTGCATGAACTGAGTGAGCACACTAACTCCATAGCAGATATCTACTCTAGTTAGAGTAGCATAAATCAAGTTTCCAACTAGACTTTTATAGCTAATCACATCTTCAATTAGTTCACCTTCATGACCACTTAGCTTCAGATTTACCTCCATGGGTATACCTATAGCCTTCGTATTTTCCATTTTGAACGTAGAAAGCATGTCTCCAAGATACTTTCTCTGAGTGAGGATACCTTTCTCTGTATAGAACACTTCTAAACCTAGGACGTAAGTGAGCAATCCAAGATCACTGATTTTGAGCTCTTCCTTCATCTCAGCTTTGGTCTTCCTAATTTCATCTCCATCATTTCCTTTAATAATTATATCATCCACATATACACAAAGGTATATGACCTCTGAATGATTCCTCTTAATGAAGAGGGAAGGATCTACCTTGCTAACAATAAAGCCTTTATCCTACAAGTAGGTGACAAGTCCAGGATTCCAAGCTCTAGGAGCTTGCTTCAAGCCATACAAGGCTTTCCTCAATCTGCACACATGTTCAGGGTATGTTTGATTTTCAAAGCCAAGAGGTTGAGCCATATATACCTCCTATGATATCCAAACATTTAAGAAAGCAGTTTTAACATCCATTTGATATATTTCCAATTCTTAGAAGATGCAACACTCATGAATACTCTACTAGTAGGCATTTTTGCAATGGGTGAAAAAGTTTACTCATAATCAATACCTTGGGTTTGTGCAAATCCTTTGGCTACAAGCCTTGATTTGTAGCTATTAATTGAACCATAATAATTCTTCTTTACCTTGTAAATACACCTTGATCCAATGCCTTCATGGATGGTTTCTTGGGAACAAATTCCCAAGTCTTATTCTCTTGTAGAGCTTCTATTTCTTGTTCCATCGAACTTCTCCATTCTCGCTTCTTCTTGGCTTCTTCATAAGTAGATGGTTCTTTAGAGTTTGAGTCATGTGCTATATATATATTGAATGCTCGTACCTTTTTGGCTTCCTTTTCTCTCTAATGGATGTTCTTATAGTTTGTTGGGATGATTTGCCACATCTCTCAACTCTTGCACTTTGGCTTTACCTTTCGAGTTCTAAGAATTGATTTCCCTTCTTGGAGTCTTTTGGTCATCATCAAAATCACTTGAGGCTTCAAGTGTAAGCTCATTCCTCTTTTTCAATGTTGGAAAGTCTTCCTCTAGGTCATAAGGAAGTTTGCTTTTCTTGCAATTATCTTCAAAACAAGATTTGTTTTCACCAAACACATCATATCTACTTACAATGAAACCTTTATTGCTTGGATTGTATAGCATATAACCTTTTTTATTAAGGTATAGCCAATAAAGACGCATTTCTCTGCTTTTGGATCTAATTTGCCTCTGATTTGTGAAGGCAAAAGATCTGACAATGATCAAGGCTTGGTCTTCTTCCATGCCATGCTTCATATGGTGTCGTCCCATCCAGTGCTTTTGATGGGAGTCTATTCATCAGGTATCTTGTTGTGGATAGAGCCCCTACCCACATGTAATTGGGTAGCTTCTTCTCATTTAGCATTGACCTTGCAGCCTCCACAATGGTCCTATTTCTTCTCTCTACCATTCCATTTTGCTCTAGAGTATACCAGGTAGTAATCTCTCTTTTAACTCCTCTCTCTTGAAGATAGGAATCAAAGTCATGGGAGAAATATTCTCCCCCTCCATGTGACCTCAATCTCTTCAAGGTTTTCCCTATTTGATTTTCTAAAAGTGCTAGATATTTCTTGAAACATGAAAACACTTCATCTTTATGCTTCATAAAGTATAGTACTGTCCAACTACTACAATCATCAATGAATGACATATAATACCTAGATCCACAGATTAAAGACTCCTTGCTTGGTCCCCATACATATGTATCGACTAGTTCCAATTGGTCTCCATGAATGTATCCCCTCTTTGTGAATGGTTGCCTGTGTGACATACCAAATTGACAAGCACAATATTTGTAAATCATGTGGTGTTTGGTTATATTTGGTAGAACAAGTACACTCTAATCCGTATTGATTTTCTTCAAAGCTCTTTCACCTATGTAAGCTAACCTCTTGTGCCAAATTTCCAACTCTAATAAAGTTTGGTACCATTATTGAATAAGGCAATATTTCTAGTATCTTGGAGTTCAACTGTGAATAATCTAATTGACTTTTGTTCTCTTGCTATCCTCTTGAATCCTTGATGTGGATCCTCACCAAATGCTCCATTCTTTGCGAATCTAACCTACAGTCCTTTTTCAACAATTTGACCTACACTTATGAGGTTTGTGGTGATAGTTGGCACATATAATACTTTTCTCAATAGGTTCATATTACCATCTAAAGTCTTCACATTGCCTATCTTCTCCACTGGATGCTTTGTGTGATCTCTTGTTTGGACTTCATGCCTATTCCTTGGATCCTCCAAGTCTATGAGTAGAGCTACATTCCTTGCTACATGATTTGAACAACCTCAGTCTATATAGAATACATGTTCATATGTTTTGCCTTGCTTCATGGTCATGTTCATCAGAGGAACTGAATCTTCTTGAGTTTGATCATATGCATAATTTCTTTTGTCTCTCCTTCCTCTGTATCCTCCTTGATATTTATTGTTGTTACATGAGTTGGTGTAACCATTGTTATTGTTGAATCTACCTCTTGAGCTTCCATAGCCTCCTCTATTGTAACCTCTTTGTCTTTGGTTTCTAGGATCACTACAACATATGAGGGGCTTACTAACGCTTCATATACCGACGGTCACAGTCAGCGTCGGTATAGGCCTCGGAAAATCTCACTAAGAGATACCGACGGTCAAGTGACCGTCGGTATGACCGTTTTAAACAGATCGTCGGTGTGGCCCGCAGCCGCTGGTATGCACGTCGGTATATGCGTCGGTATAGGCGTCGGTATAAGCGTCGATATGAGCGTCGGTAACTTACTGGGAACTACCGGCGCATATACCGACGCCCATACCAGCACCTATACTGGTGGCAAGTTTTAAACATACCGCGATCCCGAGAGCAAAACTTCACATTTTTGCACGTGTTTGAGTACTGCTGGTCTTCTGTCGAACTTGCGTGCACGAACCGAATTGTGACCTACATTGTTTTGTGCACACACACACACACACGGATCTCTCTCTCTACACACACACAATCTCTCTCGGCTTAGATCTCACATCTTGGTAAGTGCTGCACGTACTGTTAGCATTTGTGTTTCTCTATGCTTTAGGGTTTGTAATTTCTCTTTTCTTTGATTTTGCAGAAGTTCTTTGGCGTCGATTGTTTAGAATTGGATGATAGACGACCTACATTACGCTTTGACAACAACGATTCAAAAGAGGGACATACTTGTAAGTGATTCTTTTATTCTCTATTGTATGTGTGTGTGTGAGAGAGAGAGAGAGAAAGAGAGAGAGAGAGAAAGAAAGAGAGAGAGAGAGAGAGAGAGAGAGAGAGAGAGAAAGAAAGAGAGAGAGAAGAGAAAGGAAGATAGAGAGAAGAGAAAGGAAGATAGAGATAGGAAAATAGAGCATACATACACACACACACATTTACACATGCATACATACACACATACATGTACACATATGCATACATACACACATACATGTACACACATGCATGCTTACATACACACACCTATACACACATGCATGCTTACATACACACACACACATATACACACATGCATGCATACACACACACATAAATTTACACACATGCATACATACACACACATGCATACACACATTCATACACACACATATATACACATATGCATACATACACATACACACACACATATACACACATACATACACACAAGCATATATACACACATATACACACATGCATGCATACATACACACACATATACACACATGCATGCATACACACATATATACACACATGCATACATACACACATATACACACATGCATGTATACATACACACACATGTATACACATGCATACACATACACACACATACACATACATGCATGCATACATACACATACATGCATGCATACATAAACACACGTACACACACATGCACACACATGCATGCCTACATACACATACATACACAAACACACACATGTATACACATGCATACACACACACATGTACACATGCATACATACACACATGTATATACACACATGCATACATACACACATATAATCCTATTTTTATTTTGAAGTTTTTTTTTACAGCAAATATATAAAAATAGGATTAGGGTTTTTACGCTATTCACATACATACACATACACATAATATATATATATATATATATATATATATATATATATATATATATATATATATATATATATATATATATATATATATATATATATATATATATATACATGTATATACACATGTATACAGAAATATACATATTTTAGGTATAGATATTTAAGATTAGGGTTTTAGGGTTTAGTATTTCAGATTTAAGTCTAAGTCTTTTTTATTAGGGTTTTAGGGTTTTAATACGTAGATAACACATATACACAAACACACATATACATATAATACATACATACATGTAGATACACATGCATACAAAAATATACATATTTTAGATTTAAATCTTTAAGATTAGGGTTTTAGGGTTTTAACACCTACATAACATATATGCACACATACACATGCACATATAATACATATATACATGCATATACATATGTATACAGAAATATACGTATTTTAGGTCTAGATATTTAAGATTAGGGTTTTAGGGTTTAGTATTTTAGATTTAAGTCTAAGTCTTTCTGATTAGGGTTTCAGGGTTTTAATACGTAGATAACATATATACACAAACACACATATACATATAATACATACATACATGTAGATACACATGCATACAAAAATATACATATTTTAGATTTAAATCTTTAAGATTAGTGTTTTAGGGTTTTAACACCTACATAACATATATGCACACATACACATGCACATATAATACATATATACATGCATATACACATGTATACAGAAATATACGTATTTTAGGTCTAGATATTTAAGATTAGGTCTTTAGGGTTTAGTATTTCAGTTTTAAGTCTAAGTCTTTCTGATTAGGGTTTCAGGGTTTTAATACGTAGATAACATATATACACAAACACACATATACATATAATACATACATACATGTAGATACACATGCATACAAAAATATACATATTTTAGATTTAAATCTTTAAGATTAGGGTTTTAGGGTTTTAACACCTACATAACATATATGCACACATACACATGCACATATAATACATATATACATGCATATACACATGTATACAGAAATATACGTATTTTAGGTCTAGATATTTAAGATTAGGGTTTTAGGGTTTAGTATTTCATATTTAAGTCTAAGTCTTTCTGATTAGGGTTTTAGGGTTTTAATATGTAGATAACATATATACACAAACACACATATACATATAATACATACATACATGTAGATACACATGCATACAAAAATATACATATTTTAGATTTAAATCTTTAAGATTAGGGTTTTAGGGTTTTAACACCTACATAACATATATGCACACATACACATGCACAATATATACATGTATATACACATGTATATAGAAATATACGTATTTTAGCTCTAGATATTTAAGATTAGGGTTTTAGGGTTTAGAATTTCAGATTTAAGTCTAAGTCTGTCTTATTAGGGTTTTAGGGTTTTAATACGTAGATAACATATATACACAAACACACATATACATATAATACATACATACATGTAGATACACATGCATACAAAAATATACATATTTTAGTTTTAAATCTTTAAGATTAGGGTTTTAGGGTTTTAAGACCTACATAACATATATGCACACATACACATGCACATATAATACATATATACATGCATATACACATGTATACAGAATTATATGTATTTTAGGTCTAGATATTTAAAATTAGGGTTTTAGGGTTTAGTATTTCATATTTAAGTCTAAGTCTTTCTGATTAGGGTTTTAGGGTTTTGATACGTAGATAACATATATACACAAACACACATATACATATAATACATACATACATGTAGATACACATGCATACAATAATATACATATTTTAGATTTAAATCTTTAAGATTAGTGTTTTAGGGTTTTAACACCTACATAACATATATGCACACATACACATGCAGATATAATACATATATACATGTATATACACATGTATACAGAAATATACATAATTTGCATGCCACATGTGATCATGGATCAATGAGTACCAAAAAGGTTTCACTGAGGGTAGATCCATCGTGGAGGTCATTGTTGATGTGTGGGAAGGACTTATTTTTACAGAGGAATCCTCTCAAGATGTTCTGTTTCTCAAAATCAACTTTGATGAAGTTTATGATAGACTTGAGTGGGATTTCCTTTTGCAATCTTTGAAGGACCTTGGTGGTGGCCCAAAGTTTATCAAGATGATCTTGAAGCTTCTAGAAATGTGTTTGCTCTGATTAGCGTTAATGGAAAGATCTCTCAATCTATTAGATTAAAATGCTGAATCAAACAAGGTTGCCCCAAAGCACTGCTACTCTTTGGTATTCCTACTGATGGAATTAGTTTCTTGGTGAACCATCATGCCTATATTGGCTAGATCCATGGGCTTTTGCTTCCTCAAATCCAAGATGAGATGATCATGATAAGGTTCGATAATGACACGAATACTTTTTTACAGAATGATTTGGATAGTATCTTCTCTTTTTGGCACCATTAAGTTACCTTTTGTGTGGCCTCTCAATTTAAAATAAACCACTCAAAAATTGTATTCAAGACTATTATTGAACGCTCACCCCAATTTCTAGTAGACCACGAGTGCTCCATGATCCCTAGTGGCCAAATCTCTCATCTCTTGGTTATCTAGTGGAAATTCCTAGTTATAGGACCCTCAACTTCTCCTATCTACATAGCCTTCATCTACTGAGCATGAGTCTTCTAGAGTTCCTTCTAGAGCTTTTAAAAATCTTTGGTCAGCTCATCAATGCTAGATCATAAATGGTCCATCTCCTTCTTTGAAGTGGCTACTTGGTCCTACGCTTATTGCAGATCCTAATGCATTTTTTTTACATAACATCGAAGTCCATTCTTTTTAATGAGACACTAAATGATTGATTTAATTCTATCATTAGCTTCCATAAGATTGCGGGATCCGGTAGTCATGGCATCTCGTTCCCTAAGAGCTTGTTCAAAACATTCTTTGAAATGGGAGTACAACACTATGCATGTTCAATAATAGTGTGGGCATAATCTACCCACCAATTCATCTCAGTGACAACTTGGTCATAGGTGTGATGAAGGAAGGGTTCGAGGAGGAAAAGAGAATCCAATAAAAAAAACTTGGTGGTAAATAAGGATAAGGGATAGGTAGAAGTTGAGGAATGTGATGAATATGGTCAATGAGGAGAAGAAGGTTGATGGCATATTAGAGGTTATGAGGCTACTGACGGTTGAGTAAAGGTGACAAAAGTAGAACAAGCTGGAGAGAATTGCTCCCGAGCACTAGAAGGTTGGAATTTTGGTACAAGGGAAGATGGGGATTTGACACGTGCTCCAAGTCTTGGAGAAGATGCGCGAAGTACATGGTAAGTAGGATCAGAGCAGATAGAGGAATGATAGGGTCATCAGGAAGGGATGCAAATACAAGCAAAGAAGGTGCAACAAAAGCGGCTAGCGAATGATAGGATGGGGAGAGAGAAGAAATGACAATGGTGATATTGATAGGTGGAGCAGAAGATCCTTTGTGATTGGAATCTAAGGGTGAAGCCAGACATGGACATTTAGAAAATTATCAGACAAGGAGGACAATGGATTCATCACCATCATCCAAAGTTGGAGGAAATCCTAGGAGAGGCACATGGTCACTAACGAAGGGGCAAGGGCAAGGTACTAGCATTACACGAATTGTGATGAGGAAATCACAAGGGAACAAAAAGGTAGAAACAAAGGAGAGGCATCAACAAAATATGAGTGGTCTGATACAATCTTTGTGAATAGGATCGAAAAAGAAAGAAGCCCGATTCACAAAGTACTTCTGTGCATGGGAAATTGAGGAATAGAAATACTTGGAAATGTCATAGGGATTATGCTACCTGTTTAATGCAACTACTAGAAAAATTAGGATACTCAGGTGATCAGTGAATGGACATAACATATTCCTTAATATAGGATTAGGGGAACAACTTCTATGCCAATTATGTAGATAGAAGTTGAAGAATCTCTTGGCCATCAACCTGAAGCTCGAAACAATACTCCACCTCGTGCAAGGTGAGTGCATGGCCAGCCATAAAAATATGAAATGCAGCCTCTGAGGCTCGGTGGCTAGCAATGGTGTGAACTACTACACTAGCCTCTGGTTGCGTTACAATAGTGACCCAATCTAGCAATGCATGGGGAACAAGTCCATGTTCCTATAGGAAGAAGATTGTAGGGTCAAGCATCATCATATATGGCGGTTCATAGGATGAAGAGCTTCCATAGCATGTAGAATAGAGGGCACATTTAGTTAGACAATAAGAGCACAAGATAAAAAATATGTGATAAAAAAACATGGCCTAAATAGAGGAAGAAGATCAAGGCATGAGGGGAGAAGAGAACATGATGAAAAGATAAACAAAATCTATGATCACACCTACATGGTATTATCATGCAATCCTTGGCAGGCGGCAATGCATTAGAACTATGAGTGCTAAGTTTTCATGTCCATGCATGATCACCAACTGTGGAGGTTATAACCATTGATCAATATTTGTAGCAGTCAACCAATCAAAGTCTATAACAAGAATGCTTCTAGATCGAGTTGTGCCAAAATTTGGTACGATGCATTTGAGTGGAGACTTAAAGGCTCTTAAATGCATTTTTGGTATAAGTTGTTGGAAGTGGGATGCACCACAATTATTCACAGGTTTACAGGATCTTTTGACACATGAACCTTAGCATACACACCTTAATACTGAAAAAGAGATGAGTGACAGATAGAGAGAGTGTAGAAACATTTTTCAAAGTGTATGATAAGCTAGAATGCTCATCTACACTAATTGATATGTAAATGTCAAATTACAATGTGTGAATATGATACAAACTAACACGTGACCCTTAGCATACACACCTTAATACTCAAAAAGAGATGAGTGATATATATAGAGAGAGAGTAGAAAAGTTTTTCAAAGTGTACGGTAAGCTAGAATGCTCACCTACACTAACTGATATGTAAATGTCGAATTACAATGTATGAATATCGAGTTCATATTTTTGCCTAGATATGAATCTAGGCAAAAATAGAAACTCGATAGAAGAGATTGTGTGCAAAGTTCCTAAGAGGTATGAAGAGTGTGTGTGCGTGAGAGAGAGAGAGAGAGAATATGGAGAATATAAAAAGTTTAGAACTGTTTTATAGAAAACCCTAATTTTGATTAACTCTAAATTAGAAACTAGTGAATGAACAAGTAGGAAGAGAAATACACTTGTTACTTATAGTAACTTAGCAAGTGATGCTAATGATTGGCTGAAACAAACTCTTCCAAATACTACACAAGAAGAGTACACCTCCTCCAAGAGTATAGAACTCTTCCTCTAAGTAGGGTGATGTCCTTGATCTCATCCTTAGCCTTGCATTGAGCTTGTGCTAGAGCTTGAGAAGATGATTGACAATGAGCCAACCTCTTTCTTTTATAGCTTATGAGCCCAAAACACAAAGCTGTTTTGAAAAGCTAGATTTCCATGAAAAATCTAGGTGAAAACTCTACTAAAAGCTACAAATAAAGCAACTTTTGCTAGATCTATCACAAATTGCTTGTAGAGAAGAAAACAAAAATTCACAAAGAAACCATTGTTGTGTTGCCACCGTTCAACGATGGGATTCGAACCCTAGTGGGTGTCACGAGATGCATTTGGCTTATCCATTCTACTGTGTGTTGTACTTGTGGAGGGTTGTATAAAGAACATATTTTATGTCTATGGTACTAGACTTTGGGACATTGTTTTCAAAAATCCCCCCTTCAATATCACAATGATACAAAGTTTAACCACCTACAAAACTTCTGATGTTTGAAAAACTTCAAATATCTGAAAGTATATCTCTTAACTAATTTCCACTGAATCATGAGCTGACCGTGTATGAACTTGGATACTTGAGAAACTATAAATTAAATGTCCAAATGTTTATTGCATAGATATATCACACAACAAACTGCTTGACTATATAATGTAGCATCAAATGGTCTTGAATCTACTTGCTACTCTAATGACACATTGACATCCATTGGCATCTACATAGGCTTGGAATCTATCATCTCAAACCTTTCCAATAATTTCTTAGTGTATTTTTGTTGTGTCATGTAGATACACTCATCTCTCTATATGAATTCCATCCCAAGATAATAATACAAAATGCCTTTAATATTCACATGAAATGTATGCTAAAGGTGCACTTTAAAATATTGAAGGGCTGAATCCTTCGGACCTTTCATGATCATATCAACAACATATATGATAATAATAATCAAAACATCTTTCTCAGCTTTAACATAAAGAGTGGGAGCTGCATCTGAGTTCTCAAAACCTTTTTGTAACTCACAAAGCTTCCATGTTTGGTTCTTATGAATAGAATCAATCTCTTGTTGCATAGCTTTCTTCCGTACAGGGCTATGTAGTGCATCTTGAACACTGGCTAGTCCATTCATGACTAAAGTTAGAGCTAAACTATTATGAATCTCAAAATGTTCTGCATAACTTACATGGTCTGTTTGTTTTCTTCTTGTGTGACTTTTGGTTCTTCCAATGTACTAGTTTATACCACTATCCTTCCAAGTTTGATATATCCACTTTGGTGTATTCTTAAAGAGTGGTGGAATCCTTTCTAGTTCTTCAGTATCGCTTTCTTTTGGAACTATCGAATCTTCTCCAACTTCATAAGTTAGAACATCAAGAGGTACTCATGTTGGACTAGGTACTAATGTAGGTAATGTAACTCTCTCTTAACCTTTATTAAGTGCATCTCTTAGGGTTTGAGAAGGTTCATCACCCCCTTTGTATGGATGAATGTAAAATCCGAATTCCTTCTAGAAATTGCATAGTCATCTACTTTTATGATTTCTAAAATCTCTTCCTTCTTATCATAAATATGAGTTTTTGTAATATATGTAATGTCTGAGAGTAGGATATCACCTGAATCTCGATGATAGAATCTTTATCCTTTGCTTTCAGTTGCATAACCAATAAAGACAGCTTTAATGGCATTTACATCAAGCTTGCCAGGATCCTTCTTCTCAATGTGAAAATAAGCTGAACCCAAAACTTTAAAGTAACTTACATTGGGCTTCTTCCAATAATAAGCTTCATAATATGTCATAACCTTTAAAGCTTTTGTGGAAGACCTATTCAAAATGTGATTAGCTATATGTACTACATCAAATAAAAGCTTGGGGGGAAGCTTTTTGGATGACATCAAACTACACATCATTTCAACAAGCATCCTATTCTTTCTCTAAGTAACACCATTCTATTTTGGTGTGTAAGCAATAGTGCATTGATGAGAGATACCTTTGTCTTCAAGAAAATAATTGAAGTCTTTTGACATGTATTCTCCTCTACCACTTCTCAAAATCTTAATTTTTGACTTACTTTCATTTTCAACCATAGCTAAGAAATTCTGGAAAGTAGGAAATACTTCTGACTTTACTCTATGACCAAAAAACCAAGAATATCTTGAGAAATCATCAATTAAAGTAACAAAGTACCTAAAACCTTGAATATAATCCGTTCTCAGTGGACCATTCACATCTAAATGTATGATCTAAAACTTCATTGTGGTCATGATGTATGCATGCTTCTTGAGAGGTAGTTTGGGAAGGTTTCCTTCAAGATAGCCTTCACATGACTCTGCATCATCTCGTAAAGCAAAAGTAGGAAAACTGTCTCTTATCCACTCTACCTCTTCAACCCATTGAAGAGTCACTCTCTACACTCTATATAAAGAGGAGAGTAGCCTGTCGACACCCCTCTGGTCACAGTCTCAGAATCACATGAAATTTGGTGAGCATACTCAAGGTGATTAGGGGATCAAAACAGCTTGCCTTTGTGGTGCCGAAATCATGCCTTGAGCTCGTTTCGGCCTCAGAACGCAATATCGTAGTGCTTGCATAGGTTGTTTCATCTTTTTTGTGCCAAATATATATACATGTTTTCGTTCACCAATAAAAGTGGTTTGAAGTCTGCTACAGGTTTAGTAGAACGTGTTAGAGTAGTTTTGTTCAAATTTTTGAGATACATTCATTTTTCTACATGAGGGTATTTTAGTTAGTGGCCATGGCTGAAAGCAGTGATGTATTTTATATGTTGGCTGTTTAGGATAAGTTGGATGGTACAAATTACCCTTTATGGTCTTATATGATGCATTATGTATTGCTCACAAAAGGACTATGAAATATTGTGCAGGGTGTTAAAAATGTCCTATTACTCCTGCAAACACATGTATTGAAGCTGATGCAGATGGCATTGAAGATGCTGATGTTCTTTAGATTCGTGTTCGTGTTGCGGTTCCTATTGCACCTATTGCAGAGAAAACTTGTTGGGATCGTAGAGATGCTTAGGCTCCTTTGTGATAGAAGGGAGTCCCCTTTGCGAAGGCTCCGACATCTTGAGAGTAAAGCCAACAAAGGACATTCCCATCTCTAGTCCGAGTTTCAGAAGGCTAGAAGCATGCTAAGATATGGAGAGTAAGATCAAAGGAAGAATCACTAGATCTGCTTCAAAGATTGGCGGGTAGGAAATGTAGACAAACCAATGAAGGAAATGTGTAGATTCCTTAGAAGAAACAAGAAAAGGAATCAGTTTCTTACATGATTCATAGTCATAGTGTGAAGTGCAAAGCAAACAAAGAGAATAATGCTCTTATCGTTGACAACTTCACCCATATTTTAGAGGTTTCCACACCACTTTGTTCTCATAGGGGGGATTGTATGGCCACCATCTCTAGAGATAGATCCAAAAGAATAGTGCAAAATATGGAGCTGCTTCTTGATGCTCCTATCTTTGACATGGATATTTTAGAAGCGATCGATTCTCTTCCTTATGGTAAAACTGTAGGTCTAGATGGTCTCACTAATGAGTTCTTCAAGTCATTTAAAATAGGTAAAAGATAGAATCGAGAACGCAAGGCCAATTACGATGGTGAAAATGGGATATAAGTCCTTCACTAAGCTTCTTGCTAATCACATTGCATGCCACATGTGATCATGGATCAATGAGTACCAAAAAGGTTTCACTGAGGGTAGATCCATCCTTGAGGTCATTGTTGATGTCTGGGAAGGACCTATTTACAGAGCAATCCTCTCAAGATCTCAAAATCAACTTTGATGAAGTTTATGATAGACTTGAGCGGGATTTCCTTCTGAAATCTTTGAAGGACCTTGGTTGTGGCCCAAAGTTTATCAAGATGATCTTGAGGCTTCTAGAAATGCCTTTGCTTGGATTAGCATTAACGGAAAGATCTCTCAATCTAATAGATTAAAATGCTCAATCAAACAAGGTTGCCCCAAAGCACCGCTACTCTTTGGTATTCCTACTGATGGCATTAGTTTCTTGGTGAACCATCATGCCTATATTGGCTAGATCCATGGGCTTTTGCTTCCTCAAATCCAAGATGAGATGATCATGATAATGTTCGATAATGACACCAATACTTTTTTACATAATGATTTGGATAGTATCTTCTCTTTTTGGCACCATTAAGTTACCTTTTGTGTGGCCTCTCAATTTAAAATAAACCACTCAAAAATTGTATTCAAGGCTATTATTGAACACTCACCGCAATTTTTAGTAGACTGCGAGTGCTCCATGATCCATGGTGGCCAAATCTCTCATCTCTTGGTTATCCAAAGGGAATTCCTAGTTATAGGACCCTCAACTTCTCCTATCTACATAGTCTTCATCTATATATCACACTAGAATGTATATCTTCCATAGTATCGGATACCACCAAAATTGTCACTATCACATTCAAAAAATGAGTCAAAGCAACGATCTCTAAGAGCAATTTCAATAGACTTCCATTAACATCATAACCATAAAATATTAATCAAACACAATGCAACAATTACACTCTTTAATAGTCCATTCAACTTTTGTTACGAAAACAAACCAACAACATATAAAAATAATAGACACAATCACGTAGAACGAGACTCTATGCCCGAAACACCACTGGTGAATTCATGTCTTGCATTGTTTCTTCACTGAGTCCATTCATTCTTTTATCTAGAAAGGTTTCTCTAAAGGTGTAGCATCCATAAACAAGTTTTTGATAATTCAATTTAAGTAATATTTATATCCCAATGTCCTAACCTTGGCACACGCGGAGGACTTGAACCCAAAAAAGATTGTACTATGTATCAGTAGCCAAAACTACACTTGCATAGTCCTGTTTTGTGAGAATCAAATATTTCAAGTTGGATGGTAGTCTAGAATCCATCCTTATCTTCAACAAAAATGTTTTGGAGCTTTTTTTCTACAACTCAAAGGTCACTAGATCCATCAACATGACATGTTCAGATCATTCATCGACTATGGCGATAGCAAAAAGAATATCCTTTGAAGATGTAGCAAGCAACTACTCCTCTAGATCTTCCTTTGAATAAAATTCTTATCTTAATACTACACGACCAGTAAGCTTCGCTTGTTGGGCTTGGTGGTGAGCTTTTACCAATGTTGATTCGGCCACTTGGTGTTGAGCATGAGTCTTCTAGAGTTCCTTCTAGAGCTTTTAAAATTCTTTGGTCAGCTCATCATTGCTAGATCATAACTGGTCCATCTCCTTCTTTGAAGTGGCTACTTGGTCCTACGCTTATTGCAGATCCTAATGTGTTTTTTTAAAGATAACATCGAAGTCCATTCTTTTTAATGAGACCCTAAATGATTGATTTAATTCTATCATTAGCTTCCTTAAGATTGCCGAATTCGAAAGTCATGGCATCTCGTTCCCTAAGAGCTTGTTCAAAACATTCTTTGAAATGGGAGTACAACACTATGCATGTTCAATAATAGTGGGGCATAATCTACCCACCAATTCATGTCAGTGACAACTTGGTCATAGGTGTGATGAAGGAAGGGTTCGAGGAGGAAAAGAGAATCCAATAAAAAAAACTAGGTGGTAAATAAGGATAAGGGATAGGTAGAAGTTGAGGAATGTGATGAATATGGTCAATGAGGAGAAGAAGGTTGATGGCATATTAGAGGTTATCAAGCTACTGACGGTTGAGTAAAGGTGACAAAAGTAGAACAAGCTGGAGACAATCGCTCCCCAGCACTAGAAGGTTGCAAGTTTGGTACAAGGGAAGATGGGGATTTGACATGTGCTCCAAGAATTGGAGAAGATGCAAGAAGTACATGGTCAGTAGGATCAAAGCAGATAAAGGAATGATAGGGTCATCAGGAAGGGATGCAAATACAAGCAAACAAGGTGCAACAAAAGCGGCTAGTAAATGATAGGATGGGGAGAGAGAAGAAATGAAAATGGTGATATTGATAGGTGGAGCAGAAGATCCTTTGTGATTGGAATCTAAGGGTGAAGCCAGACATGGACATTTACAAAATTATCAGACAATGAGGAAAATGGATTCATCATCATCATCCAAAGTTGGAGGAAATCCTAGGAGAGGCACATGGTCACTAACGAAGGGGCAAGGGCAAGGTACTAGCATTACACGAATTGTGATGAGGAAACCATGGGGAACAAAAAGGTAGAAACAAAGGAGAGGCATGAATAAAATATGAGTGGTCATGATACAGTCTTTGTGAATAGGATTGAAAAAGAAAGAAGCCCAATTCACAAAGTACTTCTGTGCATGGGAAATTGAGGAATAGAAATACTTGGAAATGTCATAGGGATTATGCTACTTGTTCAATGCAACTACTAGAAAAAGTAGGATATTTAGGTGATCAGTGAATGGACATAACATATTCCTTAATAGAGGATTTAGGGAACAATGTCTATGCCAATTATGTAGATAGAAGTTCAAGAATCTGTTGGCCATCAACCTGAAGCTCGAAAAAATACTCCACCTCGTGCAAGGTGAGTGCATGGCCAACCATCAAAATATGAAATGCAGCCTCTGAGGCTCGGTGGCTAGCAATGGTGTGAACTACTACAGTAGCCTCTGGTTGCATTACAACACTGACCCAATCTAGCAATGCATGGGGAACAAGTCCATGTTCCTATAGGAAGAAGATGGTAGGGTCAAGCATCATCATATATGGCGGTTCAATAGGATGAAGAGCTTCCATAGCATGTAGAATAGAGGGCACATGTAGTTAGACAATAAGAGCACAAGATAAAAAATGTGTGATAAAAAAACATGGCCTAAATAGAGGAAGAAGATCAAGGCATGAAGGGAGAAAAAAACATGATGAAAAGATAAACAAAATCTATGATCACACCTACATGGTATTATCATGCAATCCTTGGTAGGCGGCAATGCATTAGAACTATGAGTGCTAAGTTTTCATGTCCATGCATGATAAAAAACTACGGAGGTTAGAACCATTGATCGATATTTGTAGCAGTCAACCAATCAAAGTTTGTAACAGGAATGCTTCTAGATCGAGCTGTGCCAAAATTTGGTACGATGCATTTGAGTGGAGACTTAAAGACCCTTAAATGCATTTTTGATATAAGTTGTTGGAAGTGGGCTGCACCTCAATAACAATTATTCACAAGTTTACAGGATCTTTTGACACATGAACCTTAGCATACACACCTTAATACTCAAAAAGAGATGAGTGACAGATAGAGAGAGAGTAGAAACATTTTTCAAAGTGTATGATAAGCTAGAATGATCACGTAGACTAATTGATATGTAAATGTCGAATTACAATGTGTGAATATGATACAAACTAACACGTGAACCTTAGCATACACACCTTAATACTCAAAAAGAGATGAGTGATATATATATAGAATGAATCTAGGCAAAAATAGAAACTCGATATAAGAGATTGTGTGCAAAGTTCCTAAGAGGTATGTTGGAAGCAGCCAGAGGCACAGACGACACGGAAGCATGTAATGACAAAGCAGGGAGCCAGTCGAATCGTTTTTCAAATAATTATGTTTTCAAATACTTTTCAAAAACCTCCAAGAGTGATTTTCATCACTATTGTAACATATGTAACATAGAAAACCCCATTTTGTAACCCATAGCTCCATTTTGTGCAAGCCGAGGAGTCCTCGAGCTTGAGGAGCTTAGGTAGAACAAGCGTACCAATTTTCGTTATTTTTAGACATCGTTTACCCTTCCAAATAGCATCTAGGACCTAATTTTTAACTATGCCGGTCACTAGATGTGAAACCGGTCAAAACTAGTCTAGAAACTATAAAAAGAGCTAGAGAGCTCATTTTTGAGGTTGGTTAGTGTTAGCTTGTTTGAGTTTAGAGTTCTTTTGAGCTTGTAATAGTGTTCTTGAGTAATAGAGTTGATTTCTCACCTTCCATTGTGTCTTGCTTGTCTCTTTGTAGTGTGTGTGTATGTGTGTGTGCATTTCTATGCTTCTCACCTTCACTCTCACTTCATCTCACATTCACGATCTTCATATCACTCCTATCTCTTCCGCGGATTGACATTAAGGAGGTGGAGCTTCTTAACGTGGTTCTCACCATTGTGCTAGAGCAACACCAAATTTGGCGCCGTTGCCGGGGATCGAGTCTAGGACGAATGTGTGATGGTAAGAGTATAGCAAGAAGTGGCATTGGAAGGTAAAAATTTCAGTTTTTGTTGTTGTTTTTACTTATTTTTTAGTGTTTTTCACCTCCCCCACACTCCATCTTCATCATCGCATCATCATCTTCATCTCCAAAAAAATCAGAAAATTCACCATATCCCCCCATTCTCCTCATTTCCCCTCATTTGTGCATGCGAGAGAGTGAGAGAGAGCTTTTGTGCTTGTGTGTACTTTTGTTTTCTTGAGTTTTCTTGCAGGTACAGAGCTCCAGTGCATCAGGAAGGCTGCAAAAAGGTAAAAACTTCAGTTTCTGTCAGAAATTTCCGTCTGTGTCAGACCATCGCGATGGTCTGCAAAGTTCGGAATTTGGAGAAGGCGACCACACCAGCGTGAAGAGCACACCTGCGCCTACAGGAATCCATAGCTGCATTCACAAAATTTGCATTTTGGTGGACCATCGCGACGGTCTCTGACCATCGCGATTGTGTCACACCATCGCGATTGGCTCACGCCATCGCGACGGCTTGGCCGGACCATCGCGACGGTCTCTGACCATCGAGATTGTGTCACGCCATCGCGCCGACGGTGCCATGTGGCAATCTAGACCATCGCGACGGTTCATTTTTCGGACCATTGCGACGACACCCTCACACCATCGCGACACTTCAAAAATTCAGACCATCGCGATTGGCTCACGCCATCGCGCCCAGACCATCGCGATTGGCTCAAGCCATCGCATCTGTGACCATCGCGACGGTTCACTTTGGACCATCGCGATTGTCCACGTTGATCGTTGACTGACGCCATCGCGATTGTCCAAGTTGACGCCATCGCGACGGTTCAAGTTCACGCCATCGCGATTGTGCACTTTCAGGCCATCGCGACGGTGCACTTTCACGCCATCGCGATTGTGCAATTTCACGCCATCGCGATTGTGCAAGTTCACGCCATCGCGACGGTGCACTTTCACGCCATCGCGATTGTGCACTTTCAGACCATCGCGATTGTGCAATTTCACGCCATCGCGACGGTGCCAGACCATCGCGATCATCTCAGACCATCGCGATTGTGCACCCCCATCGCAAATTTTAGGGTTTCATTTTTTGGCCAATTTTGGGGCTATTTTTGGGAAATTTTTGGGTGATTAGACTCATAGGAGACCCCTTATCTCATATTTGGAGAAACACCTGTTTGTCAGTTTTTACCCCCCAGGGCCTGAACGGTCATAACTTTTTCATCCGAAGTCCGTTTTTTGAGCTTAATAGCTCATTAGAAAGCCAGGGGGCAAGCATTAAAAAGTTTGGCAAAAGGGAAGGGACTTAAAAGGTGTATATACTCAAGTGCTTGATCATCCAACTGTGAATTGGTCTAATATTGGATTTTTCCAGGTCTAGCAAGGGCAATCGAAGGCAACCAAGGCAAGGCAGTGAAGGGCATAAAGCTTGGGAAGTGCGGCTTCTTGGGCATCAGAGCAACCAGAAAAGCTGACTCGAGGTTGGAAGATTACTCAACCCCCTCAGTCAATTCTTAGCTTAGGCTAAACGGTAGTGTTGTGGATTAACGACGATAGGAACGCCTCAAGTTCAGGAGAGTTAAATTTATCAAGTCTGAGACTAAAGTAAAGGTGTGTGTGACGAAAACCTAAAGGAAAGAACCTAAGTCTGACGGAACGAGAACTCAAAATTATAACGGAAAGTCGAATTCCTGACGCATACATTAAGACAAGAATCTAAAGAAATCTAAAAAGAATCAAGAAAGTAATAACAAAGAATCTGTGACGATCTGAGCGAGTACCGAGTGTGCAAGGAACAAAATTAATGAACCTTAGATCGGGCAAATATATAGGTAAGTCAGACCGACGAAGCCTTAGATCATCAGAGGCAAGTGTAAGAACTACTGCACGATCGTGGGCTCAACAATTGAACACTAGTTATCCCTACGAGAGCTCAGATACTAGTGATTCAGAAATGGCATTTAGCACAGAAAAACCAGGAGGGTCGAATGTAGCCTATTTAGAAAAACCAGAAGGACCCTATAGAACACAACTAGAGTTTCTCCGAACCAACCGATTAGGTGCTCGCATCTATGAGGATGGTTTGCGAAGGCAAGTGGTGCAAATGCACAACCCCGATCAACCCATTGGATTGGAACGTCCAGTGGTGAAATTCGAGAGAGACGCTTACATAGACAAGGAAGGAACGATGTACATCTTAAGTACGCAGCCAAACAATACCAACGAGTTTGGCGTGATTCAACCAGAGACGGAAGCAAAATCTCAAGGAAAAGAACCATTAGAAGAGCCTAGAACACCTAGAGGAAAATCTGTACTAACACAAGTACTAATCCCGAAATGGATCCCTCAGGACAATAGAAGCATAGAGTTGTTTGTAAATAAAGAAACTGATGAAGCCTTTTGGAGATACATGGCCGAAATACTTAGTGAAGTAGGAATCATCACTATATACGAGTTCAAGGACCCGGATACACCTGGAAAGGTTGTATACCTGGATGAGACTTCAGAAAGAGTCTTTGTGGTGCCTGACCGCGCTAAAAACACATACACATGGAGAGGTGAATTGGTATTCCCTCCATCTAGAACGAACATGAATACAAGTCAACAAGGGGCAGGAACATCATCAGCCCATGGAAATCAAAGAGAGAAAAATAAAGAAAGACCCGAAGTAAGCTTCAATCATCCCGTAGGGAGAGATAGAACAACCACAGACACTAATAGAGCGGATAGACAAAGAGATCATGGAATACCAGGTGGTAGAGATGATTTTCCTCTACCCAGACCACGTGAACACACAAGAATACTGAGACCCACTCAATTAGTGAAATCCATGAAAAATTACTTTGATGGGACAGGAGATCCCTATGACCACGTCGGGGAATTCAAGCAAGTAAAAAAGGATCAACCTAGGAACCATAGTGTCCCAGAGACACAGGAAAGGAATGCACCATCCCTGTCTCAAGTACCCAATACAGAAAGTCAAGACAACCTTTCTTCCATACATAGGTACTCACATGAATTTTTGAGAGAGATCCAAGAAGAGAAATGGAGAAAAGAACAAAGGACTCATCCTCCTATTCAAGAAATAGATGACTTGCAGGAGCAATTTCCCCAAGACATTCCCTCTATTTACGATGATGTAGAGGAAGAACAACTGAGTGAACATACAGGATTTGAATCTAATTCTTTACAAGAATTACCTCAGTTCACAGGACCTTGGGAAGCAAAGTCTATTAGTACGAGAGCACCCATGATAATAGTGAGGAATGAAGAATCAGTAATCCCTAGAAACACGGAAGTGATCAAGAATACTAAAGTACAATGTAACTTCACTCTAGAGGAGTTGCTGAAGATAAAACCAGAATTGTGGAAGCATGTAGCAAATCAATTCCCCGAGCTTGCTACTACTCCCTCACAAATAGGATCACAAAATAAGGTACCAAAAATACCCATAGAAAAGATTGGAGATGTAAGCGAAGGAGAGGAAGGTAATACTTATCTTTCGATAACCCATCAGGGCTACACCACGAAAGCCATCCTAGATTCAGGAGCCGGAGTAGCCATAGCTACCACTGCTTTATGGAAACGTTGGGGTAAGCCAGCATTAAGACCCACCAGGATGAAGCTACAAATGGCTGATGGACACATAGAAAAACCATTAGGCTTACTAGAAGGAATATCACTCACCACTTGTGGTGTAGAATTTGAGCATACCTTTGCCATTTGTGATTTTAGTAAAAACCATGCATATGAGATGATATTGGGACGACCGTTCATGCGTCAGTTGCAAATTGTACAAGATTGGGGAACTAATTCTTTGTACTTGCAACATTTAGGGGTGACTACCAAAGTCAACCTTAAAGACTATTCACATAGAGATGTACCCCCAATACAATGGAATACCATCCATAAGACACCAGTAGAGACGGAATCCGTGCACTCATTAGAATCAGATCCTTCTTGGTTGCATGAGGATACTCATTTATGGATGTGTAAAGTAGCAAAACAGGAAGAAGAAAGGTTAGAAGCCAGGACCTTAGGTGCAGAACAACATCCACGAACTCTTCAAGACCCAGCTTACGCACCTGTAGTATTCCCAGACGAAGAGTTTGAACCCCATGGTTGGGCAGAAATCCTAGCAACCATGGATGTAGCCATCAATGAAGAACAATGGACACCCCACTGTGACGAGGATGGCTATGACATTTCAGTTTTCACGATAGAGCCAATCATGTGCGATGCAATTTTAGAAGAGTGTGAACCTAACACTGATGCATTTGAGGATGCGAGCGATTTTGATTTAGAATCAATTATCATGGATTCTCCCTTTGCATCAGAGGAGGAATATTTTTTCGAGGTAGTGACTCACACTCAGAGACACGAGGAAATTACGAATGAGGTGAGGTTAGCCACGGAAGTGACTAACAAGAGTGAAGGCAAGAAAAGAAAGAAGAAAGAAACCATGTCAGAAAAAGAAGAATCTTTGTTTGAAGTACCCGAGAATTTCAAGAAATATGAAATCGAAGATAGAAGAATCATGGTAAAAATGCCTAATAGAAAGGTGAATGACGGACAAGTGTATGATAACCGAGAGAAAACCAAGAAAATAATCGTAGCCATAGAAGGAGAAGAAGAAAAATGTACATACATAGGGCATGATTTGACAATTGAAGAAGAAGAAGAGCTAGTTGCCCTATTGCGCGAATATAGAGATGTTTCTGCGTGGAGTTACAAAGATTTGAAAGGACTAGATCCAGATATATGTTCTCATAGAATCCCTATGACTCCAGATGCAAAACCGACAAAACAGAAACCGTACACGTATAATGATAACTACGCTGCGAAGATTAAAGAGGAGATAGATCGCTTGATAGAAGCAGGATTCATTTACAAAATTGAGCATACCGAATGGGTATCCCCCATTGTGGTTGTGCCCAAGAAGAATGGAAAATTGCGTGTGTGTATTAACCTTAAAAAAGTTAATGCCGCAACGATTAGAGATAGTTATCCTCTTCCTATCACGGAACATCTATTGGAAAGAGTTGCGGGGAAGGAAGTTTACAGCTTTCTTGATGGTCTTTCAGGCTATAACCAAGTAGCCATTGCTCCAGAGGACCAACACAAGACGGCATTTGCCAGTGAATGGGGCATATTTGCATTTCGTGTAATGCCTTTTGGGCTAACAAATGCACCCGCCACTTTCCAGCGACTCATGTGTCATGTTTTTAAGGAATTCTTACGCAAGAGTTTGGAAGTTTATGTCGATGACCTATGTGCTCATTCAAATGTAAGGCAGACACATATCCCAGAGTTAAGACAAATATTTGACAACTGTCGAGAATATCAGGTTTGTTTGAACCCAGAAAAGTGCGTTTTCATGGTCAGACAAGGCAAAATTCTAGGACACATTGTGTCAAAAAATGGAATCTCTACGGATGAAGAAAAGGTGAAGGTAATTGCAGATTTACCTAGACCAGCTAATGTGAAAGAGGTACAGGCATTTATGGGCCATTGCGGTTATTATAGGAGATTCATACACATGTATGCAATCATAGCCAAGCCTTTGTACTCTCTTTTAACCAACTTTGAATGGACAGATGAATGTGAAAATTCATTCAATGAACTCAAACGACGCTTGTGCTCAGCACCTATATTGACAACCCCGGATTGGAGTAAGCCATTCCATGTACATGTGGATGCATCCAATTACGCCATAGGATGTGTGTTAGCACAACCCACGAATGAAGGTAACATAGATCTCCCCATAGCTTACGCTAGTAGACAATTGAACGCAGCAGAAAGAAATTACACCACTACGGAACGAGAAGGATTAGGGATGATCTACGTAGTAAAGAAGTTTAGGCACTACTTGTTGGCCAACAAATTCAAGTTCTTTACAGATCACCAAGCCCTATTGTACCTAGTCAACAAACCATGTAACACGGGACGACTAATACGTTGGTTTCTATTACTCATGGAGTATGATTTTGAAGTCGTAGTCAGGAAAGGAAAGACATATCTCAGAGCTGACCACCTTTCAAGATTAACCTCAGGAGAAGCTCCTCAAGGAGTAGCGGATGATCTACCAGATGCATACTTGTTTAACCTTGAGATAGCACCAGAATGGGCTAAGCCTATAGTCCCTATTCTCACGTACGGACCCAAGAATCCTAGGATAAAGATCAAAGAGGGAGAGATTACCAAGTCTCAGAGATACCAAATAATGGAAGGAACCATATATAAACAGGATAATCAAAAGATTCTTGCTTGTTGTGTAGATGAATCAGAACATGCGAATTGGTTGCAATTAGCACACATAGGTGCACTACAACAACATCATTCAAAACATCGAACATTACAGACTCTGCATAGATTAGGAGTATATTGGCCTTCGATGGAAGCAGATGTCTACAGGTTGTGTAAGGAATGCAATGTTTGTTGTGAAAGACCACCAGTAGAACATGCTACATTATATCATGTGTCTCTCACACCAGACTGGAGTGAACAGTTAGTGACATACTTGAGGACGAACACATTCCCTCAAGGAATGACCTTAGCTCGACAACGCAGTCTAGAGCAGGAAGCTCAAGATTATTCACTTATTGGCGATAATCTATACAAAAGAGGACGAGATGGATATCTAAGACAATGTGTTCATGAGAACGATTATCTGAGCATACTAGAGACTGCACATCAAGGTGTTGCAGGAGGTCATTTTGGACCCGATAGGATAATCAAAGCCATCCTCTTTGCAGGATTATGGTGGCCCACTCTTAACATGGATGCTCATACCTATGTAAAGAGATGTGATGTGTGCCAAAGAACTCAGTTTCCTACTCGCAGAGATGAAATGCCATTGAAACCCATGATGGGCGGACGTGCATTTTCTAAGTGGGGTATAGACTTTGTAGGACCCATTAACCCCCCTGCAAAAGGTACACATGCTGAATACATTATTGTTGCCACAGATTATCTTATGAAATGGGTAGAGGCAAAAGCCACGAAAAAGAATGATGCACACACAACTGCAAAATTCTTATTTGAGAATGTCTTCACAAGATATGGATTGCCTATAGAGTTAGTGAGCGATCGAGGCACTCACTTTCTAAACCAAGTCATTGAATATTTGTTACAGGATTTTATGGTGATTCACAAGAAATCCGCACCATATCATCCTCAGGCCAATGGTCAGGCTGAAAGCACTAATAAGATCCTTTGTAACGTACTGACGAAACTCGTGAACAACAAACGTTCAGATTGGGACAAACAGTTACACCACGCTGTTTGGGCATATCGAGTGGCCTACAAGACCGTACTCAATGCAACTCCCTTTCAGATGGTTTTTGGTCAGAATGCTGTGCTTCCTTTGGACTTCTTGATACCGACCCTTAAGGTTGCACAAGAACATCAGTGGACCGGCCATGAATTGTCAGTGAGAATAATGGACTTGGAACGATTAGGAGAAACCAGGCTCAAGGCAGCATCAGGAATATATGCAGCGAAGAAGCGACAGAAAGCATATTTTGATGCACATGTGAAAGATAAAGGCCTAAAAGAAGGAGATTTAGTTCTAGTATATACGCTAAAGCAACACGCACGTAAGTTAGAAAAGCGAGGTTATGGACCTATGATCATTAACAGACTCTCAACAAGTGGAGCAGTACAATTAGCCACTTTAGAAGGAGATATAATGCCTAATTATATTAGTGGCTGTAGAGTCAAGTTATATCAGGAACCTCTTACTGAGGATATGCTTAGACGACTCACGTTGGCAAAGAAGCGTAAGGAGGAAGAAAATAGAATACGAGCGGAAGCTCAGGCGGAAGCAATCGAACGCATTAAACGCATGAAGTTAAGAAGACAAGGACTAGGGAAAGAACATTATAACCATCTGGAAACTACACCCAGATATCCCATGGCCATGTGTCAAGTAAAGTCAACCACTCATCCTAGTATAGTGGACAGGAGACCATTCATTACAGTCAGGCTAGAGCACGACAACCCTTGCCAAGAGCTCAGGGCTTTAATTGACTCAGGTGCTGCTACTAGTGCGATTAGATGGTCCCACTATAAGGATTCAAGAATAGAAATGTGGCCAATTGAGGCATACCTCATAGGCCTAGGAGGCATGGAAACCCCTTGCATGGGTGAGGTGGACCTTCCTATCCTCATTAAGGATGTGACCATGACAGCAAAACTACTAGTGTGCCATGATGACGACCTGATAGAACCCCTAATCCTTGGCCAAGATTGGCTATACGATCACTCAGTGGACCTAAATCTTAGACAAGGCTCCTTACAGATTGGAACCTCAGAACAAAAGCGAGTGATACCGCTTGACTTCCCTAACGGCATTCCGATTGAGGTTTGTAACCCTAGACCCTATGAAACGCATGCGAAGGAAGACCGGAAGATCTTGGGTCAGACCAGTCACGTTACGTCTACACCAACCCACTCGGGCTTGGCTAGGGACAATTGTCAATCAGAAGGACGACAGGAGATCTTCCCTGGGGCTTCCTGCAAACTAGAAGGGACAGCTACCCAACCGCTAGGGCAGTTGAACACAATCAGCGGTCAGGTGGGTTGCATCAGCGGCCAAATGAGCACAACACCCTGCGGTGCTCATCCTTCCAAACTTGCTGCGGACTGGCCTAGATTAAAGATAAATAATGAATCACTTCCTAATGGGCAGGTCACGCAAGTGTTGGATCTCCCTTCTTTTCCAAAGCAGAGCGTCCAATGGACCTCTCAAACCCAACCACGAACGAGTCAACCACAATAGAGGAACCCAGACCAACAACATCACCAGACAAGGCAAAGAAAGCAGAAGTATCAACATCACGGAACAAGTGGCACGAAACAAATATGGGTGCCAAAAGGAAAGCAACCACAGGCTATTGACAACACTGGAGACGAGAACAGGACAAAGTTTCAACCAAAGCAGAGTCAGTATTCAAAGTCCCCGCGATCTCCTTCCACAATTACTCGACAGATTTGGATCGCCAAGAAATATCTTATCCATAGACCCACACCCATGCAGATTTGGGTACCCAAACAATGTATTATAGCCCAACCCTCTAGCCATGTAATATATACCCCTCCGAAATCTTTCCGTCCTTCAATACCACCAAACCCGATACCACTTTTCGTCCCTCAGCAGAAACACACCACCCACTCCAAGACTCTTAGGAAATGGATACCGAAACGTATCCAGATCTTCTTGTACCATCGTATCTAACAATTTTCCCACCCCGTTTAAACTCCACCCTTGTACTAATTCACCCTCAACCAAACCTTGTATAAATTCATACACCCAAACCCCACATTTTGCATAATAAAAGCTCATCAAGAAATGTATGCATAATCTGAACCATGTAGGTGTCTAGAGACCTGCATTAGTTTTGCAAATAATCATTGCATCAATCACTTCACGACACTTGGCTACACGGGTTACACATCGGTTATGGAAAGGGATTGCGGTCTCACCTTAATGGGATCATAATTAATTTCCATACTAATGTGTTAATCTTTTGTAGGAGATCTTTTCCATTTAGCTCATCAATCATCATGCAAACCGAAGCAGGACCATCAGAGGCTGGCCCCAGTGCACCGATGGCCACTATTGGAGAATTACTAGCAGAATCTTATCCTACGGTGCAACCACCAGAGTTTCAAGGTTTTCCAGGACCCATGCCAATCGATGATCCTCCTAGAGGATATACCGAGAAGATTCATCATAACTCTCATTGGTTTCAAGGCCTAGCAGGACCATTAGCAGACGCTGATTTCATATTTGAGGCCAATTTGGCATTTAATCTTCGCACATGGACCAAGTACCAGTTCTTTTCAACAAAATTTGAAGGACTGCAGAATACACAAGATTTAACGCACGTTTGGGCACGAGCGGGATTTACAGAATACTTTAGTGACCCTCTGCCTAAACCCGATTTTTACAGATGCTTTTACTTGGTAACCACCTTAACGGCTTCAGAAAACAAGGATCTACCTGGCACATTCATGTTACCATCCTTGGTAAATGATCCTCCATTTAGAAGGTTCTATTTGTCTAAAGATTTGATTCGCGCAGCTCTAAAAATACATGGAACACACACTCCAACGGAGAAAGAACGGCTAGTCCCAGAGCAGATGAAACGTGGTGACGTAACTAAGTGGGAGGACATTTCAGCTATAACACCTGAGCTCTCTAAGCCATTACGGATATGCATGCAGCACTTTGCTTTCCCAGCTCAGGATCATTTTACCATGCCTCACAAGAGAATCTGGTTTGGATTATACTTAGCATGTACTGGACCTCAAACGGTTGATCTAGCTAGCTGGATAATTGATCAGCTCTATTTGGCACAACATAGATGGGAACGAAAGAAAGTCATCAATCGATGTTGTGCCCTCACCAGGATCATATATATGTGCTTGGCATATGATTTACCCATGGAGCGTGCCATGACCAGTGAGGAACTGAAAGCATTCAAAGGGATCACGAGGAAGGCTAGAAAGTCTAGCCAAGGCAGAGCCGGAAAGCGGATGAGAGGTACTATCCCGTGCCTACAAGTCCCAGAATCACCCTCTCCACAACCATCTCCAGAGCAGTCACCAACAGCAGCCACTCCCACAGTACCACCAATTCGTATACGGTTATCAAGACCAGTTACGACGGAGGGCACCACCAGTACTGTTGCACCCCAAGCAGCCATAACCACAGAACCCATCACCACAGCAGCTGAACTTCCCACCACTATTGGTGCGGAAGCTTTCTCTTTTCCAATACCGCATTTAGAACCAGGACAAGCAGAGCCACTGGACCAAACTTTTGATTTTGAGATGCCCGATGCATTCTCCAATGAGTTCCAGTTTTCCGAAGGACAATTGTTTTCTCAAGAATTTGAAAGGCCTAGCTACCCTACTACACCCAGGGATCAGCCACAAGGACAGATCGTGTCCAGCTCTGATGACCAAAGAACAGCAACTCATGACGACGAAGGAGACGACGAAGCTAGCCAGGGAACACATGAATCCCAAGAGCATGAATAGAAGATGGCCAAGGCCAACAAACAGACACACATGGTGATACAAGTACCCATGAAGATGAAACTTACGAGGCAGCAGCTTACACACTAGCTATTAAGAAGCTGTATAGAACTATGGAAAAAGTTTGGGCACGCAAGAAGCTGACAGAGGAAGAGAGCCAAAAAATAATAGAACAAGAACTTGTCACAGGCAGATTCGAAGACGCATACATCAAAGGATTCAAAGAATTAGTCACATCAGTAGGCTCCAACGAGGCACTCAGGTACTTGCAAAGAAAGCCACTACCACAGTTTGACCCCTGCAGAGTACGACTACTTTCAAAGCCCGGCAAATACATTCGTGTACCAACCGGAGCCCAAACTTCAGAACAAGCCAGGGAGGCACGCCTTGTCCCCGAAAGTTCATTGGCCGTAGAAACCATCATTGTAGATTCCCCACCCCGCACTACAACTGTACCTACCTCAGCAGTCACTGAAGTACCGACCACCCCAACCGCTCCTCTCTCACCACCCGTCCATCAAGCCTCCCCTCTTCACCCTCCTTCCCCCAGACCCACATCTTCGTTCGCCGGTGGTGTTGCAGAAATTGTCTTTACGACCACTAACCCCACAATTCCCGCGCCCATTAGCCCTAGTCTACCCCCTCCCACACCCACCTTTCTATCCAACCCTTTCCTCCATCCATCTTTTCCATCTTTCCTCACAACTCCAAGACCCCTTTTCCCATTCCCACCACCCTTAACCTTCTCCCCCGTCTCACCTCCCCGACCCACTGTAACCCCTCTTTCCCCTTTCCACCAAGCTGCTCCAGCCAGCCCCCCTGTAAATTACCTCTCAACCTTTGTAAATCCCGTATTTACACCAGCACGAGCACCCACGATCACCCCCATATTCACGGTCACCGCACTAGATACGTCCACTGACATGGACATCTCACCACCCACTGCACCATCACTCACTTCACTCACGGCACAAACATTTTTAGACACATCACAATTTTCAACAATCACTACATCATCCACCTTCCCACCACCATTCCCCATTCCCGTTGCATCTACACCAACTGCATCTTCATTTAGCACCCCATTAATACTATCACCCACTGTAGATAATGCATTTCGACAGATGTTCATGTGTATGACGCAAGTCAGAGATGAGTTCACATCTCTTGGCGATAATTACCAGCAGCTGCAGAGGACCACCAATGACTTACAGTCACAGCTGAATTTATTGTCTATTGAGAATGCCTCTCTGAACACTCGCTACCAGGAATTATGCGAGGCTTATCACAAATTGGAACTAGAAAGCGAAGAAAAGACCAAGGAAGCCACTGCTGACCTGGATAACTTATTAAGAGCCCAGACAGTCCGCAATGCAACGCTAACACGAAACATGGGCTTACTACGAAGACACCTAGCAGCCGCCAAGGAAGAAAAGCGCTTACAAGATCAGAACCGAGAAAACTTAGAAGCAGCGCTCGACCACCCAGACCAACCACTCAGTCCTAGCAGGTTCAAAGCCATTCCTTCAGACTCGATGAGGATGCTGCTAGACGATCATGTAAGATTACTAGATGAATACGACCGCATGAACGAGGAGTTACAGAAACTCAAAGAAGATCACAAATTACTCCAGTTACGAGAACCGGCACACCACGACATACCAGCACCTGTGGACCCCTCTCCTGACCTCCTAGAGGAACTCAACTCATTACGGGCCCAGGTATCGACCCTTGAATCAAGGATTGCAGTATATGAAGCGCCACCAAGGCCAGATTCCCCACCTGAGCTTCCAGCTGAGGAAGAAACGGTCACCATCCCGGTGGAGGAAACATTTGAAGAAGCGTACGAGCCACAACCAATCCCAGGCGGACGCGTCACGGCCGAAGGTCAGATGACGTACGAACTTCCGACCCCCGCGTGGATGAAGACTATTGAGGAACTTGGAACAACGCACTCAGCGAGATTAGAGGCACAATTACATGCCATGGCGATGATAGAAGAAAAGATATTACAGTCTCCATTCTTTGCTCATTTGGCCCCGCGACGATACATATCTGGGCATGAGCTACAGTATAAACCGTATTTCATGTTAATGGCCGAATACCAGTTAGCCATTGAGAAAGAGACAGGTAAGAAACCATCGCATGCAACTCAATTCGAGGCGGCTGATCTACCACCAGATGCACAGAAAGGAAGGATCTATCAACCAGAGTGGCGAAAAAATTTACTACAGCAGTATCCAGAGATGATGAGTACATGGGTAAAGGCACCTTTGCATTTGAAGTACAATCCGTGTTGGGGACCAGTGCCACGATGCCGCTCTTGGACTGCCTTTGCTATTAAGGTACAAAACAATAAGCAGTGCCAAGACTAGTTGAATTACCCCTATTTTAAGCCACCCATTGAGTTACCAACTGTTGGCTACATGATGGCTACAATTCGCCACTGGCTCCCTAGATTAAAGCATATGGATGATATAGCGGCGCATATGACTGTCAAAATCTTTGACATGATGCAAATGATTTTTAAAGTCTTCCGACGCGTCAAGGCACCACATGTCAACACCCCGGGCTTTGAGCATGGCAATTTCGATCTGGTATATGATATGAGTACAACGCCATCGCTACGGGTGTGTTATGTCTGGCACTGCAGAATAAAGTACCTACCGGCGTGCTACAAGCAGACATTCGAAGAGATGTTCACAACCGGCTTCTGGGAATACCATTAAGAGGTATTCATAAGCAGGCCTACACATTTATTACACTTATTTGCCTGTGAACGAATGGTCTATTCCACACATTATCAGCTCCCGCCACCGGAAGAACCGCAACCAATCGACTGGGAGAAACTCGAGGCAGACCTGGCCCGAGGCATTCGTATCTCCAAGCACACCCTCGCTCAAGACCTCCTATAGAACTATATCCGGCAGACCTCACAGCAAGGTTCTGTCAGGGACGACAGAAGCGAGAGGGAGGGGGGTGTTGGAAGCAGCCAGAGGCACAGATGACATGGAAGCATGTAATGACAAAGCAGGGAGCCAATCGAATCGTTTTTCAAATAATTATGTTTTCAAATACTTTTCAAAAACCTCCAACAGTGATTTTCATCACTATTGTAACATATGTAACATAGAAAACCCCATTTTGTAACCCATAGCTCCATTTTGTGCAAGCCGAGGAGTCCTCGAGCTTGAGGAGCTTAGGTAGAACAAGCGTACCAATTTTCGTTATTTTTAGACATCGTTTACCCTTCCAAATAGCATCTAGGACCTAATTTTTAACTATGCCGGTCACTAGATGTGAAACCGGTCAAAACTAGTCTAGAAACTATAAAAAGAGCTAGAGAGCTCATTTTTGAGGTTGGTTAGTGTTAGCTTGTTTGAGTTTAGAGTTCTTTTGAGCTTGTAATAGTGTTCTTGAGTAATAGAGTTGATTTCTCACCTTCCATTGTGTCTTGCTTGTCTCTTCGTAGTGTGTGTGTATGTGTGTGTGCATTTCTATGCTTCTCACCTTCACTCTCACTTCATCTCACATTCACGATCTTCATATCACTCCTGTCTCTTCCGCGGATTGACATTAAGGAGGTGGAGCTTCTTAACGTGGTTCTCACCATTGTGCTAGAGCAACAAGGTATGAAGATTGTGTGTGCGTGAGAGAGAGAGAATATGGAGAATATGAAAAGTTTAGAACTGTTTATAGCAAACCTTAATTTTGATTAACTCTAAATTAGAAACTAGTGAATGAACAATTAGGAAGAGAAATACACTTGTTACTTATAGTAAGTTAGCAAGTGATGCTAATGATTGATTGAAACAAACTCTTCCAAATACTACACAAGAAGAGTACACCTCCTCCAAGAGTATATAACTCTTCCTCTAAGTAGGGGGATGTCCTTGATCTCATCCTTAGCCTTGCATTGAGCTTGTGCTAGAGCTTGAGAAGATGATTGACAATTAGCCAACCTCTTTCTTTTATAGCTTATGAGCCCAAAACACAAAGCTATTATGAAAAGCTAGATCTCCATGAAAAATCTAGAAGAAAACTCTACCAAAAGCAACAAATAAAGCAACTTTTGCTAGATCTATCACAAATTGCTTGTAGAGAAGAAAACAAAAATTCACAAAGAAACCATTGTTGTGTTGCCACCGTTCAACGATGGGATTCGAACCCTGGTGGGTGTCACGAGATGCATTTGGCTTATCCATTCTGCTGTATGTTGTACTTGTGGAGGGTTGTATAAAGAACATATTTTATATCTATTGCACTAGACCCTCGGACTTTGTTTCCAAAAATCCCCCCTTCAATGTCACAATGATACAAAGTTTAACAACCTGCAAAACTTCTGATGTTTGAAAAACTTCATAAATCTGAAAGTATATCTCTTAGCTAGTTTCCACTGAATCTTGAGCTGACCTTGTATGAACTTGGATACTTGAGAAACTATAAATCAAATGTCCAAACGTGTATTACATAGATATATCACACAACCAACTGCTTGACTATATAATGTAGCATCAAATGGTCTTGAATCTGCTTGCTACTCTAATGACACATTGACATCCATTGGCATCTACATAGGCTTGGAATCTATCATCTGAAACCTTTCCAATTATTTCTTAGTGTATTTTTGTTGTGTCATGTAGATACACTCATCTCTCTATATGAATTCAATCGCAAGATAATAATACAAAATGCCTCTAATATTCACCTGAAATGTATGCTAAAGGTGCACTTTAAAATATTGAAGGGCTGAATCAATCTCTTCTTGCCTAGCATTATTCCATATAGGACTATGTAGTGCATCTTGAACACTGGCTAGTCCATTCACTACTAAAGTTAGAGCTAAACTATTATGAATCTCAAAATGTTCTGCATAACTTACATGGTCTGCTTGTTTTCTTCTTGTGTGACTTTTGGTGCTTCCAATGTACTAGTTTATACCACTGTCCTTCCAAGTTTGATATATCCACTTTGTTGTATTCTTAAAAAGTGGTGGAATCCTTTCTAGTTCTTCAGTATGGCTTTCTTTTGGAACTATCGAACCTTCTCCAACTTCATAAGTTAGAACATCAAGAGGTACTCATGTTGGACTAGGTACTAATGTAGGTAATGTAACTCTCTCTTAACCTTTATTAAGTACATCTCTTAGGGTTTGAGAAGGTTCATCACCCCCTTTGTATGGCTAAATGTAAAATCCAAATTCCTTCTAGAAATTGCATAGTCATCTACTTTTATGATTTCTAGAATCTCTTCCTTCTTATCATAAATATGAGTTTCTGTAATATATGTATTGTGTGAGAGTAGGATATCACCTAAATCTGGATCATAGAATCTGTATCCTTTGCTTTCAATTGCATAACCAATAAAGACAGCTTTAATGGCATTTACATCAAGCTTGCCAGGATCCTTCTTCTCAATGTGAACATAAGCTGAACCCAAAAATTTAAAGTAATTTAAATTGGGCTTCTTCCAATAATAAGCTTCATAATATGTGATAATTATTCACTTCCATTTTAGAATCTTTGAGGCTTTAACTCTAGATGCAAGGGAAGACAGATGCAAGCGAATAGAGGTAGTCAAAGATGTTCAAACACGTGCTACCACTTGAATTAGCCATGTGTAGAATTCAAGCATAGGAGTGTTGAGTATGAGTGAACAAGATTGTTGAAGGAGAGCATGCCATATGGCAAGGCCTCAAAATTCCCAATGGTCAAATGATGTGGATGAATGAATTTGTGACATGTGGTAACCTATACCTCTAAATTTACAACTTCCATTTGATGTGGATGGACAACATGCCACATGGAAAGATACATTGGGATTTGCAATAGTTCGATAAAATGGACTAATACGACAATGCCATGTGGGATCAATGGTCAACACACCCTAAAGACCTTATATAAGCTCCTTAGCTCAATTGTGCCTTTTTTTGTGCTCTCACTTGTCTCACTTAGTTCTCCATATTTTTTATCACATTCCTTTTTTGACTCTCTTCTGCATGAAACAACTCATTGCTTATTGAATACCCTTTGTGTGCAAGGTGATATATGTATTCCTTTGGTTTTTGAAGTTTATTAAGGGTTGAGGCATTCATTCATGTAGTTAGAAATATGACACTTCTTTGGACATGACGGATTCAAGTGATTAAGTTCATCAAGAAAGCTTGGATAGCCCTAATCTCTGGAAAAGATCATGTCCAATGAGAATATGTATATGATGGTTATTTGCTTTTCTTCATTAAAAAGAGTGTTTAAACCAATTGTTTTATGTATATTTGATTTTTGTGAGTATAAGAAGTGGCTAACCATTGGTTAATGTCATGGGATACACATGAAAGCACTTGAGAGCTTGCATTATTCAACACAATCAATTCAGGTGATAAGAGCAATCAAAGAACTTTGGATGGCCCTAATCCCTCAAATCGATCATCTCTGTTAATAACATTGGTCAGATGTAAATTTTCTTATTTGAATGTGAGACAAGGAATTCTTTGTTGATCAAAACATATAGGATTCATTTCCTAAGGTTCAAATCTATTGCATGGTCATAGATCCAATCTTATCCCAACACCAAAGATTCAGTTAGATTATGATCATGACACACCAGGAGCTTCACTATTAGGGGAACCTTGTGTAGAAGAATAGGCACTTCAATCTCTCCTAAAAATGAATTCTCTTTGCCTCCCAATCCTATAATATATGCCTCAATTGGATCCCCTTATAAGTACATCTTTAGATAACAAGTGCCTAATGGCACTTGTAGCAGCTCATGAATCAAACAAATCTTTGATCATCTTGGTTGTAGTTCCATATCTTAGCTCAAATGAGATGAATGATCTTCTATCTATAATGGTAGGATGGGCTCAGGTTTGTGTTTGACACATTGCCATGTGATATCATGGGGCATTAGGATTGGGTAGCATTCCTTGCAATCATAATTTCATTCTTTTAATATGTTCTTTGAGCCTCTACTTGTGCCTCTTCTCTAATTCTTTATTCTTCTTCTTTAAATGTGTTGATAATCATTGGTCAGTAATCACATTTTTCCAACTTATAGGCGTGTTGCTTTAGTGTGTAGAACAATACTAAGTTTCCAAATTTTAGGCCTTTTTCTTCTATATGTTCATCAAAGTAAGTCTTATGTCTCTTTTTTCCATATATCCATGTTGCCACTCATAATCTCCTCTCCTCAGTGTTCTAAATCTAGTATTCTTAAGGGTAACACATGAACATTCTAGTGATGCTCTTGTGCTACGTTCAAGATAGGTATCCAAAAGTTTAATGATAGTATGAAATTTTATCCAAATACAATCTAGAGGGGGTGGCATTGAGTATTGTTTTACATGCCACTCAATATGCCCAAACAACATGATGGAGTTGTTCGTCCCAATCAAAATGTTTACTATCCACTTACTTATTCAACACATTACATAGGATCTTGTTCTTACTTTTATCCTATTTGTTTTCTTGAAGGTGTTGAGGGGTGAACTTCATGTGTATTACCAAGAACTCTTGAAGTAGGTGTTCAATGACCTCGTTCAACAAATGTGATAGAATGCGAATGTTTGGGATTAATTTACTCCGTCTAAAACTTTCATCATTATTTATTGGGCTCAGATTTTACTTTTCATGTAGATCATTCTGTGTTGTTGTATCTATTAAAACAACAAAATATGATTGAAAGACTGGCATGGTGGGCACTTGTTTTACAAGAATTCGATTATGGTGTGGTAAATAGATTCGACTTTTGAGAATCAACCAGCTAGTGTTCAAGATGCACTAGAAGGTGATATGATTATCACAAGTCCCACGATTGAGTTCAAATACAAAGATGAGTGTGTCTACATGACACAATAAAAATACATTGAGAAACTATTAGAAAGGTTTGAGATGACAAATTCTAAGCCTATGCAAACACCTATGGATGTTAATGTGATATTACAATCAAAATCAGATTTAGAACCATTTGATGCTACATTATATAGTCAAGCAGTAAGTTGCTTGATATATCTATGTAATACATGACTCGACATTCAGTTTGTAGTTTCTCAAGTATACAGGTTCATACACAGTCGGCTCAAGATTCAATGGAAATCAATTAAGAGATATTTGCAGACATCAAAAATTTTACAAGTTATTGAACCTTGTACCATTGTGACATTGAAGGGGGGATTGTTGGAATCAATGTCCAACAATGGTCCAAAAACTTAAAATGTTTTAGAATATCATCTACACTTTAATCAAAAGAAGATGATGCATTGGATAAAATGTTTGCCTCTCAATGTGTTGGTCCAGGTTCAAATCCCGTCGGTTGTGCAAAGCTTTTGGTGCATGTTTATTAAAAAATCCATTACATGAGTGGCAGGATATTTTTTGCACGACAAGCGGCATATTTTTTACTTATTTTTCATAAACCTGTTGTTTTATGAGCATATGTTTTATGCTTTTCAAAGTTTGCTTTTAGAGATACACAAAACTATATAAGAACAAGCCCTTGGCTCATTGTACGCTATCACATAAGCAATCACTCAAGGAGAGTTTAAGATACTTGGTGATCAAGGAGATTTCTTCTCACTCTCAAGGAGCAAGGAGGAGATCTTGGAGGCCCTCGAAGAGGGAGTGTTCACACTCTTGGAGGATTTGTAGTGTACATCTTAGTGATTATTTGGAGGAGATTTAGCTAGCTTATCATAAACATCCATTGTTGATTTACTGTAAGTAGCAAGTCTATTTCCGTTCTTACTTCCTAGGTCACTCATTTTTTATTTAGATTGATCAGAATTTGGGTTTGCTGTAAAACAGTTCTAAACTATTCGTATTCTCCATATTCTCTCTCACACACACACACTCTTCATACCTCTTAGGCACACAATCTCTTGTATCTAGTTCCTATTTCTCCCTAGATATAGATATTGTCAGTTTGTATCATATACACAAATTGTAATTTGACATTCATATCTAAGTTAGTGTAGGTGACCTCATAGCTTACCGTTATTCTTGAAATCCTGTCTATGAACCTATTTCCATAGGAAAAGAACAACAACTCCTGTCTATGTGAGAGACAACAAATTGAATATCAATATGAGTTATGCATAAGTGAAAAGAACATCCAATATCTTACTAATAAAGAACAACATTAAATGCATCTCCAACATCATGAAGACTTAACTATGAACCTATTTCCATAGGAGTGGCAATAGGTTTGCAATCTTCAAGGCCAAAATTCTACAATAATGTTTCAATATATTTTGTTTCACACTATTTTTCCCGTCAATTTGCATAAATAAATGCCCAAATAATGATACAAATGCCCCAAATTTGACATCTCAAAAGAGGCATGCAAATCAACCTTAATTTTAGCAATATGCTTCTCATAAGGACTAGTGAGTAGCATCTGATCAACATATGCTACGATGGTTAGAAGTACATCATGTGCATGCTTAGCATATAAGGTGCTCTCAATTGGATTGTTCTCAATACCATGTGCAATCAGCTAGGCATGTATCTTTTCATTCCAAGTGCATGTTGCTTGTTTCAAACCATATGATACCTTTTTCAGCTTGTACACTTTATTTTCATGGCCTTTTTGCACAAAACCACAGGATTGAATACATACACTTCTTCACGTAATTCATCATTCAAAAATGCAGTTATAATTTCCAATTTATGTAGATTTCAATCATGATGGGCTACAGGAGCATAGATATATATGAATGGTGGTCATTTGGCATTTGGGAGCAAATGTTGCATCAAAATCAATGCCTCTCTCTTGAGCATAACCTTTTGCAATAAGCCTATCCTTATACTTGCTAATTGTTCCATTAACCTTACATTTCACCGTGTATACCCATTTAGTGCTAATGGCCTTTTTTCCTAGATGCAAATCATGTAAAGATCAGGTTCCATTCTTCATAATAGCATCATATTCTAATTGCATAGCAGCCCGTCTTCTTGGTACATGAAAGTAATGGTTGAATTGCATCTTCCACAAAAACAACATCGTGGCTAACCAAAACACATTTAGTCTATGGAAAATACAACTGATAGCCTTTGCTTTTAGAAATGTACCCAAAAAAACATATTCGATTGCTTTATCATCCAATTCCTTGCATTGTTGTTCAAGCACTAATGCATATGCTAGACAACTAATGGCATGCAAATGAGAAATAGATAGCTTGTGGCCATGCCAAGCCTCATTTGGAGTGATATATTGTAGTGCTTTGCTCGGGCATCTGTTAAGTACACATGATACACACGTAACAAACTCAAACTAGAGATATGTGGTAAAGCTTGACTTTTGACCATAAACCTCCCCATGTCCATGAGAGACCTATTATTTCTTCAAGCAACTCCACTTTTTTGAGGTATATACGGCATTGTAAATTGATGTTTCATGCCATGCTCAACAAAAATGCATCAAAATTACAAGATATGTATTCCCCCATTAGGTCAAAAAACAACCAAAATGGGGTTGTTTGCTAATGATGGATTAAGATAATTGAGAAATAAGGTGTTTCCACTTGTACACAAATATACTGTTCTTGTTTCTTTTAATCCTACAAAGAAAGGCTTCTTTTTATTAGATATGCTCTAAAAGCACCTCTAACGTGATGTGATTTCTTGTATTAAGTGTAATATTTTTTGTTTACAAAAATGGATATTTTTGCACTTTCAAGAGAAAGAAGATATTTAAAAATATGAAATATTTTGGCTTTCAAAAAATTCTTTGATTTTTTTTATCACACTTGATACATCAAATCAGAAGCTTGTGAGTCTTGTTTTTCCACATGTACATCAAATTTTTTTGTTTATAAATACTCACAAATTTTGCGAGTCTCACTTTTCTACTTTGAACATTCTCTATTCTCTGAGTGTTCTTATGACTTCTACTTCTTTTCGCTTTCCAATTGAGTGCCCTCACATTATGTTATGATTCCTTATCAAAACCTCTTTTTGTGTAGATAAATGATTGGATGACTATGCTTCCTAGTTGTAGAGGTGCCCATAAAGTGAAACAATCTTAAAGAGATGACACAAAAGATCATTGGAAAGGTTATTTGACCATTTTCAAATCAAGAAAACATGTTATCTTTCAATTTCATATTGAATATCTCAAAAATATCTAATGTTAGGATATGACTACAAAAGGTGGAAGAAAAATCATGGAGATTTCATACCCTTGGATTCAGAAGAGAACTATCCATAATTGAGTTAGAATAACTAATGCATCGAGATTTTCAACCTAGAAAAATAATTTTCACTACAAATTAGAGACTCAAAAATATTAGAGAGCATCTAGAGTATCTTGATGATGTTTCACCACAAGTCAGATTCTCAATTGTTGGTGTAGTGATAAACATTAGGTCAGAGAAAACATTATATTACAATATTTCATTTGAATGAAAACACTGACAATGAGTGCTAAATATTTTTCTTACTTATTTTGTTTTTGGGGTATTGAATGATTGCACTTTTCAAATTAATAGTGGCTTTGTTATGCTTTACATCATTGTTCTTGTTAAGTTTCTATTGTTCAAATACTTTCTCCTAGACAATAACTGGTAAAAACTAATATATACAGATAGATAAAGATATAGGATAAAGTTAATGATCTAGAGTTTCTCTATTTTAGTGATTGACATGTCTAGATATAGGATTTGAGGGTAGAAATATTTCAAAATAGAAAAGTTTGGAGGCAATACAAGACATTACCAATTCAATTGATAAGGGCCATTGGAGGTTCTACAATTGCCCTAATTGCTTGAATTGGTTGTCTTTCTCTTCTAAAAGGAAGAAAAAGATATGTTATAATGTTTGAGTGAAGAAGCATAGCTGCTTATTTTCTTGAATTATTTGTGTCCTTTTTGTTTATAACAATAAAATTTATATAGGCCATGCAATAGAACTAAATTAAAAAGAGATTAAGATAAAGCATTTGAGGGAAGAAGCATATCTGAATGATAAATCCTGCATGCCATACAAGACATGACCAATTCAAGCAATTAAGGCCATTTGAAGTTCTCTAATTGCACAATTTTCTTGAATTGGTTATGCACTTTTTCTTTACAAAATATTAGTTTATACAAGCCAAAAACTACAATTGAAATATAGACAAATCAAGATATAACATTTGAGAGAGGAAATAAAGGGTAAACTACTTAACATACTAGTTGATCTCATTAATGGTAGGTGCACCACAAAAACTTCCTCTCTTTGAGAAAAAAAAATCACCAACATTTAGATGTTGAAACACTAATTTCTATATAGAAACATGAATTCAAAACATACTATCTTCAAGATAAAAATAGAATGGCATCATTGTATTCTTAAATAATTTTTCTACAAATAAAATACTTTGAAGGCTTCTTTCTGTAGAGAATTTGTGTTCACAACATAATAGAGATAAAAAAAACATTCCAACATATGTTGGAAATACATGGGCTAGTTATCTAGTGCTAATCATACATATGGAAATTTGTACATCTACTTTTGATTCTTATGCTTTTCATGCTTGGAGCCTTCACCTTTATGCTTTTGTCTTTGGAACATGCTTCAATGGAGAATGAATAGGAGGACCTTTCTTCTTATCACGTGTGTTCTTATTTGCTAGAGGGTGTGTTGCTCTAGCACACTGGTGAGAACCACGTTAAGAAGCTTCACCTCCTTAATGTCAATCCGCGGAAGAGATAGGAGTGATATGAAGATCGTGAATGCGAGATGAAGTGAGAGTGAAGGTGAGAAGCATAGAAATGCACACACACATACACACACATACACACACACTACGAAGAGACAAGCAAGATGCAATGGAAGGTGAGAAATCAACTCTATTACTCAAGAACACTATTACAAGCTCAAAATAGCTCTAAGCTCACACTAGCCAACACTAACCAACCTCAAAAATGAGCTCTCTAGCTCTTTTTATAGTTTCTAGACTAGTTTTCACCGGTTTCACATCTAGTGACGGCATAATTAAAAATTAGGTCCTAGATGCTATTTGGAAGGGTAAACGATGTCTAAAAATAACAAAAATTGATACGCTTGTTCTACCTAAGCTCCTCAAGCTCGAGGACTCCTCGGCTTGCACAAAATGGAGCTATGGATTACAAAATGGGGTTTTCTATGTTACATATGTTACAATAGTGATAAAAATCACTGTTGGAGGTTTTTGGAAAGTATTTGAAAACATAATTATTTGAAAAACAATTCGACTGGCTCCCTGCTTTGTCGTTACATGCTTCCGTGTCGTCTGTGCCTCTGGCTGCTTCCAACACCCCCCTCCCTCTCGCTTCTGTCGTCCCTGACAAAACCTTGCTGTGAGGTCTGCCGGATATAGTTCTGTAGGAGGTCTTGAGCGAGGGTGTGCTCGGAGATACGAATGCCTCGGGCCAGATCTGCCTCGAGTTTCTCCCAGTCGATTGGTTGCGGTTCTTCCGGTGGTGGGAGCTGATAGTGTGTGGAATAGACCATTCGTTCACAGGCAAATAATTGTAATAAATGTGTAGGCCTGCTTATGAATACCTCTGAATGGTATTCCCAGAAGCCGGTTGTGAACATCTCTTCGAATGTCTGCTTGTAGCACGCCGGTAGGTACTTTATTCTGCAGTGCCAGGCATAACACACCCGTAGCGATGGCGTTGTACTCATATCATATACGAGATCGAAATTGCCATGCTCAAAGCCTGGGGTGTTGACTTGTGGTGCCTTGACGCGTCTGAAGACTTTAAAAATCATTTGCATCATGTCAAAGATTTTGACAGTCATATGCGCTGCTATATCATCCATATGCTTTAATCTAGGGAGCCAGTGGCGAATTGTAGCCATCATGTAGCCAACAGTTGGTAACTCAATGGGTGGCTTAAAATAGGGGTAATTCAACCAGTCTTGGCACTGCTTATTGTTTTGTACCTTAATAGCAAAGGCAGTCCAGGAGCGGCGTCGTGGTACTGGTCCCCAACACGGATTGTACTTCAAATGCAAAGGTGCCTTTACCCATGTACTCATCATCTCTGGATACTTCTGTAGTAAATCTTTTCGCCACTCTGGTTGATAGATCTCTCCTTGCTACGCATCTAGTGGCAAATCGTCCTCCTCGAATTGAGTTGCATGCGATGGTTTCTTACCTGTCTCTTTCTCAATGGCTAACTGGTATTCAGCCATTAACATAAAATACGGTTTATACTGTAGCTCATGCCCAGATATGTATCGTCGCGGGGCCAAATGAGCAAAGAATGGAGACTGTAATATCTTTTCTTCTATCATCGCCATGGCATGTAATTGTGCCTCTACTCTCGCTGAGTGCGTTGTTCCAATTTCCTCAATAGTCTTCATCCACGCGGGGGTCGGAAGTTCTTACGTCATCTGACCTTCGGCCGTGACGCGTCCGCCTGGGATGGGTTGTGGCTCGTACGCCTCTTCAAATGTTTCCTCCACCGGAATGGTGACCGTTTCTTCCTCAGCTCGAAGCTCAGGTGGGGAATCTGGCCTTGGTGGCGCTTCATATACTGCAATCCTTGATTCAAGGGTCGATACCTGGGCCCGTAATGAGTTGAGTTCCTCTAGGAGGTCAGGAGAGGGGTCCACAGGTGCTGGTATGTCTTGGTGTGCCGGTTCTCGTAACTGAAGTAATTTGTGATCTTCTTTGAGTTTCTGTAACTCCTCATTCATGCGATCGTATTCATCTCGCAGTCTTACATGATCTTCTAGCAGCATCTTCATCGAGTCTGAAGGAATGGCTTTGAACCTGCTAGGACTGAGTGGTTGGTCTGGGTGGTCGAGCGCTGCTTCTAAGTTTTCTCGGTTCTGATCCTGTAAGCGCTAGTTTTCTTCCTTGGCTGCTGCTAGGTGTCTTCGTAGTAAGCCTATGTTTCGTGTTAGCGTTGCATTGCGGACTGTCTGGGCTCTTAATAAGTTATCCAGGTCAGCAGTGGCTTCCTTGGTCTTTTCTTTGCTTTCTAGTTCCAATTTGTGATAAGCCTTGCGTAATTCCTGGTAGCGGGTGTTCAGAGAGGCATTCTCAATTTACAATAAATTAAGCTGCGACTGTAAGTCATTGGTTGTCCTCTGCAGCTGCTGATAATTATCACCAAGAGATGTGAACTCATCTCTTACTTGCGTCATACACATGAACATTTGTCGGAATGCATTATCTACAGTGGGTGATAGTATTAATGGGGTGCTAAATGAAGATGCAGTTGGTCTAGATGCAATGGGAATGGGGAATGGGGATGGGAAGGTGGATGATGTAGTGATTGTTGAAAATTGGGATGTGCCTAAAAAAGTTTGTGTCGTTAGTGAAGTGAGTGATGTTGCAATGGGTGGTGAGATGTCCATGTCAGTGGACGTATCTAGTGCGGTGACCGTGAATATGGGTGTGATCGTGGGTGCTCGTGCTGGTGTAAATACGGGATTTACAAAGGTTGAGGGGTAATTTACAGGGGGGCTGGCTGGAGAAGCTTGGTGGAAAGGGGAAAGAGGGGTTACAGTGGGTCGGGGAGGTGAGACGGGGGAGAAGGTTAATGGTGGTGGGAATGGAAATAGGGGTCTTGGAGTTGTGGGGAAAGATGGAAAAGATGGATGGAGGAAAGGGTTGGATAGAAAGGTGGGTGTGGGAGGGGGTAGACTAGGGCTGATGGGTGCGGGAATTGTGGGGTGAGTGGTCGTAAAGACGATTTCTGCAACGCCACCGGCGAATGGAGATGTTGGTCTGGGGGAAGGAGGGTGAATAGGGGGGACTGGAGGAATGGGCGGTGATGGAGGAGCGGTTGGGGTGGTCGGTGTTTCAGTGACTACTGAGGTTTGTACAGCTGTAGCGCGGGGTGGGGAATCTACAAAGATGGTTTCTACCGCCAACGAACTTTCGGGGATGAGGCGTGCCTCCCTGGCTTGTTCAGAAGATTGTGCTCCTGTTGGTACACGAATGTATTCGCCGGGCTTTGAAAGTAGTCGTACTCTGCGGGGGTCAAACTGTGGTAGTGGCTTTCTTTGCAAGTACTTGAGTGCCTCGTTGGAGCCTACTGATTTGACTAATTCTTTGAATCCTTTGATGTATGCGTCTTTGAATCCGCCTGTGACAAGTTCTTGTTCTATTATTGTTTGACTCTCTTCCTCTGTCAGCTTTTTGCGTGCCCAAACTTTTTCCATAGTTCTATACAGCTTCTTGATAGCTAGTGTGTAAGCTGCTGCCTCGTAAGTTTCATCTTCATGGGTACTTGTATCGCCATGTGTGTCTGTTTGTTGGCCTTGGCCATTTGTTTGTTCATGCTCTTGGGATTCATGTGTTCCCTGGCTAGCTTCGTCGTCTCCTTCGTCGTCATCGGTCGCTGTTCGTTCGTCATCAGAGCTGGACACGATCTGTCCTTGTGGCTGATCCCTGGGTGTGGTAGGGTAGCTAGGCCTTTCAAATTCTTGAGAAAACATTTGTCCTTCTGAAAACTGGAACTCATTGGAGAATGCATCGGGCATCTCAAAATCAAACGTTTGGTCCAGTGGCTCTGCTTGTCCTGGTTCTAAATGCGGTATTGGAAAAGAGAAAGCTTCCGCACCAATAGTGGTGGGAAGTTCAGCTGCTGTGGTGATAGGTTCTGTGGTTGTGGCTGCTTGGGGTGCGACAGTACTGGTGGTGCCCTCCAGCGTAACTGGTCTTGATAACCGTATACGAATTGGTGGTACCGTGGGAGTGGCTGCTGTTGGTGACTGCTCTGGAGATGGTTGTGGCAAGGGTGATTCTGGGACTTGTAGGCATGGGATAGTACCTCTCATCCGCTTTCCGGCTCTGCCTTTGCTAGACTTTCTAGCCTTCCTAGTGGTGCCTTTAAATGCTTTGAGTTCCTCACTAGTCATGGCACGCTCTATGGGTAAATCATATGCCAAGCACATATATATGATCCTGGTGAGGGCGCAGCACCCATTGATTACCTTCTTTCGCTCCCACCTATGTTGTGCCAAATAGAGCTGATCAATGATCCAGCTGGCTAGATCAACCGTTTGCGGTCCAGTACATGCTAATTACAATCCAAACCAGATTCTCTTGTGGGGCATGGTAAAATGATCCTGAGCTAGGAAAGCAAAGTGCTGCATGCATATCCGTAATGGCTTAGAGAGCTCAGGGGTTAAAGCTGAAATATCCTCCCACTTAGTTACGTCACCATGCTTCATCTGTTCTGGGACTAGCCGTTCTTTCTCCGTTGGAGTGTGTGTTCCATGAATCTTGATGGCCGCTCTGATTAAATCCTTCGAAAGATAAAATCTTTTGTAAGGTGGATCATCCACTAAAGAAGGCAAAATAAAGGTTCTTGGGATGTCCTTATTCTCTGAGGCCAGCAAAGTGGTGATTAAGTAATAACACCTATAAAAGTCAGGTTTGGGCAGAGGATCACTGAAATACTCCGTGAAGCCGGCTCTACCCCAAACATGAGTTAAGTCCTGGGTGTTCTGTAGGCCTTCGAATTCTCTTGAGAAGAATTGATACTTGCCCCATGTGCGGTCATCAAATGTCATATTTGCTTCAAAAATGAAGTCAGCATCAGCTAATGGTCCTGCTAGGCCTTGGAACCAATGAGAGTTACGGTGTATCTTCTCTGTGTATCCCATAGGTGGGTTATCGATTGGCATGGGTCCCGGAAATCCTTGGAACTCTGGCGGTGGAGCGGTCGGGTGGGATTCTGCTCGTAAAACATTGAGGGGCACCGCAGCTACGCTGGGGCCTGCTTCCGATGGTCCTGCTTCGGTTTGCATGATGACTGATGAGCTAATGGAAAAGATCTGCTACAAAAGATTAACACATTAGTATGGAAATTAATTATGATCCCATTAAGGTGAGACCGCAATCCCTTTCCATAACCGATGTGTAACCCGTGTGGCCAAGTGTCGTGAAGTGATTGATGCAATGATTTTTTGCAAAACTAATGCAGGTCTCTAGACACCTACATGGTTCAGATTATGCATACATTTCTTGATGAGCTGTTATTATGCATGATGTGGGGTTTTGGTGTATGAATTTATACAAGGTTTGGTTGAAGGTGAATTAGTACAAGGGTGGAGTTTAAACGGGGTGGGAGAATTGTTAGATACGATGGTACAAGAAGACGTCTGGATACGTTTCGGTATCCATTTCCTAAGAGTCTTTGAGTGGGTGGTGTGTTTCTCCTGAGGGACAAAAAGTGGTATCGGGTTTGGTGGTATTGAGGGATGGACAGATTTCTGAGGGGTAGATGTTACATGGCTTGAGGGTTGGGCTATAATACATTGTTTGGGTACCCAAATCTGCATGGGTGTGGGTCTATGGATAAGGTATTTCTTGGCGATCCAAATCTGTCGAGTATTGGTACTTGTAGAAGAAGATCGAGGGGACTTTTGATGCTGACTCTGCTTTTGTTGAAACTTTGTCCTGTTCTTGTCTGCAGTGTTGCCAATAGCCTATGGTTGCTGTCCTTTTGGCACCCATATTTGTTTCATGCCACTTGTTTTGTGATGTTGATACTGCTGCTTTCTTTGCCTTGTCTGGTGATGTCGTCGGTCTGGGTTCCTCTGTTGTGGTTGACTCGTTCGTGGTTGGGTTTGAGAGGTCCATTGGACGCTCTGCTTTGGAAAAGAAGGGAGATCCAACACTTGCGTGACCTACCCATTAGGAAGTGATTCGTTCTTTATCTTTAATCTAGGCCAGTCCGCAGCAAGTTTGGAAGGATGAGCACCGCAGGGTGTTGTGCTCATTTGGCCGCTGATGCAACCCACCTGACCGCTGATTGTATCCATCTGCCCTAGCGGTTGGGTAGCTGCCCCTTCTAGTTTGCAGGAAGCCCCAGGGAAGATTTCCTATCGTCCTTCTGATTGACAACTGTCCATAGCCAAGCCCGAGTGGGTTGGTGTAGACCTAACGTGACTGGTCTGACCCAAGATCTTTCGGTCTTCCGTCGCATGCGTTTCATAGGGTCTAGGGTTACAAACCTCAATCGGAATGCAATTAGGGAAGTCAAGCAGTATCACTCGCTTCTGCTCTAAGGTTCCAATTTGTATAGAGCCTTGTCTAAGATTTAGGTCCACTGAGTGATCGTATAGCCAATCTTGGCCAAGGATTGGGGGTTCTATCAGGTCGTCATCATGGCACACTAGTAGTTTCGCTGTCATGGTCACATCCTTAATGAGGATAGGAAGGTCCACCTCACCCATGCAAGGGGTTTCCATGCCTCCTAGGCCTATGAGGTATGCCTCAATTGGCCGCATTTCTATTCCTGAATCCTTATAGTGGGACCATCTAATCGCACTAGTCGCAGCACCTGAGTCAATTAAAGCCCTGAGCTCTTGGCAAGGGTTGCCGTGCTCTAACCCGACTGTAATGAATGGTCTCCTGTCCACTATACTAGGATGAGTGGTTGACTTTACTTGACACATGGCCATGGGATATCTGGGTGTAGTTTCCAAATGGTTATAATGTTCTCTCCCTAGTCCTTGTCTTCTTAACTTCATGCGTTTAATGCGTTCTATTGCTTCTGCCTGAGCTTCCGCTCGTATTCTATTTTCTTCCTCCTTACGCTTCTTTGCCAACGTGAGTCGTCTAAGCATATCCTCAGTAAGAGGTTCCTGATATAGCTTGACTCTACAGCCACTAATATAATTAGGCATTATATCTCCTTCTAAAGTGGCTAATTGTACTGCTCCACTTGTTGAGAGTCTGTTAATGATCATAGGTCCATAACCTCGCTTTTCTAACTTACGTGCGTGTTGTTTCAGTGTATATACTAGAACTAAATCTCCTTCGTTTAAGCCTTTATCTTTCACATGTGCATCAAAATATGCTTTCTGTCGCTTCTTCGCTGCATATATTCCTGCTGCTGCCTTTAGCCTGGTTTCTCCTAATCATTCCAAGTCCATTATTCTAGCTGATAATTCATGGCCAGTCCACTGATGTTCTTGTGCAACCTTAAGGGTCGGTATCAAGAAGTCCAAAGGAAGCACAGCATTCTGACCAAAAACCATCTGAAAGGGAGTTGCATTGAGTACGGTCTTGTAGGCCACTCGATATGCCCAAACAGCGTGGTGTAACTGTTTGTCCCAATCTGAACGTTTGTTGTTCACGAGTTTCGTCAGTACGTTACAAAGGATCTTATTAGTGCTTTCAGCCTGACCATTGGCCTGAGGATGATATGGTGCGGATTTCTTGTGAATCACCATAAAATCCTGTAACAAATATTCAATGACTTGGTTTAGAAAGTGAGTTCCTCGATCGCTCACTAACTCTATAGGCAATCCATATCTTGTAAAGACATTCTCAAATAAGAATTTTGCAGTTGTGTGTGCATCATTCTTTTTCGTGGCTTTTGCCTCTACCCATTTCGTAAGATAATCTGTGGCAACAATAATGTATTCCGCATGTGTACCTTTTGCAGGGGGGTTAATGGGTCCTACAAAGTCTATACCCCACTTTGAAAATGCACGTCCGCCCATCATGGGTTTCAATGGCATTTCATCTCTACGAGTAGGAAACTGAGTTCTTTGGCACGCATCACATCTCTTGACATAGGTATGAGCATCCATGTGAAGAGTGGGCCACCATAATCCTGTAAAGAGGATGGCTTTGATTATCCTATCGGGTCCAAAATGACCTCTTGCAACACCTTGGTGTGCAGTCTCTAGTATGCTCAGATAATCGCTCTCATGAACACATTGTCTTACATATCCATCTCGTCCTCTTTTGTATAGGTTATCGCCAATAAGTGAATAATCTTGAGCTTCCTGCTCTAGACTGCATTGTCGTGCTAAAGTCATTCCTTGAGGGAATGTGTTCGTCCTCAAGTATGTCACTAATTGTTCACTCCAGTCTGGTGTGAGAGACACGTGATATAATGTAGCATGCTCTACTGGTGGTCTTTCACAACAAACGTTGCATTCCTTACACAACCTGTAGACATCTGCTTCCATCGTAGGCCAATATACTCCTAATCTATGCAGAGTTTGTAATGTTCGATGTTTTGAATGATGTTGCTTTAGTGCACCTACATGTGCTAATTGCAACCAATTCGCACGTTCTGATTCATCTACACAACAAGCAAGAATCTTTTGATTATCCTGTTTATATATGCTTCCTGCCATTATTTGGTATCTCTGAGACCTGGTAATCTCTCCTTCTTTGATCTTTAACTTAGGATTCTTGGGTCCATATGTGAGAATAGGGACTAAAGGCTTAGCCCATTTTGGTGCTATCTCAAGATTAAACAAGTATGCATCTGGTAGATCATCCGCTACTCCTTGAGGAGCTTCGCCTGAGGTTAATCTTGAAAGGTGGTCAGCTCTGAGATGTGTCTTTCCTTTCCTGACTACGACTTCAAAATCATACTCCATGAGTAATAGAAACCAACGTATCAATCGTCCTGTGTTACATGGTTTGTTGACTAAGTACAATAGGGCTTGATGATCTGTAAAGAACTTGAACTTATTGGCCAACAAGTAGTGCCTAAACTTCTTTACTGCGTAGATCATCCCTAATCCTTCTCGTTCCGTCGTGGTGTAATTTCTTTCTGCTGCGTTCAATTGTCTGCTAGCGTAAGCTATGGGGAGATCTATGTTACCTTCCTTCGTGGGTTGTGCTAACACACATCCTATGGCATAATTGGATGCATCCACATGTACATGGAATGGCTTACTCCAATCTGGGGTAGTCAATATAGGTGCTGAGCACAAGCGTCGTTTGAGTTCATTGAATGAATTTTCACATTCATCTGTCCATTCGAAATTGGTTAAAAGAGAGTACAAAGGCTTGGCTATGATTGCATACATGTGTATGAATCTCCTATAATAACCGCAATGGCCCATAAATGCCTGTACCTCTTTCACATTAGTTGGTCTAGGTAAATCTGCAATTACCTTCACCTTTTCTTCATCCGTAGAGATTCCATTTTTTGATACAATATGTCCTAGAATTTTACCTTGTCTGACCATGAAAACGCATTTTTCTGGGTTCAAACAAACCTGATATTCTCGACATTTGTCAAATATTTGTCTTAACTCTGGGATATGTGTCTGTCTTACATTTGAATGTGCACATAAGTCATCGACATAAACTTCCAAACTGTTGCGTAAGAATTCCTTAAAAACATGACACATGAGTCGCTGGAAAGTGGCGGGTGCATTTGTTAAGCCAAATGGCATCACACGAAATGCAAATATGCCCCATTCGGTGGCAAATGCCGTCTTGTGTTGATCTTCTGGAGCAATAGCTACTTGATTATAGCCTGAAAAACCATCAAGGAAGCTGTAAACTTCCTTGCCCGCAACTCTTTCCAATAGATGTTCTGTGATAGGAAGAGGATAACTATCTCTAATCGTTGCGGCATTAACTTTTTTAAGGTTAATACACACACGCAATTTTCCATTCTTCTTGGGCACAACCACAATGGGGGATACCCATTCGGTATGCTCAATTTCGTAAATGAATCCTGCTTCTATCAAGCGATCTATCTCCTCTTTAATCTTCGCAGCGTAGTTATCATTGTACGTGTAAGGTTTCTGTTTTGTAGGTTTTGCATCTGGAGTCATAGGGATTCTATGAGAACATATATCTAGATCTACTCCTTTCAAATCTTTGTAACTCCAAGCAAAAACATCTCTATATTCGTGCAATAGGGCAACTAGCTCTTCTTCTTCTTCAGTTGTCAAATCATGCCCTATGTATGTACATTTTTCTTCTTCTCCTTCTATAGCTACTATTACTTTCTTGGTTTTCTCTCGGTTATCATATACTTGTCCGTCATTCGCTTTTCTATTAGGCATTCGTACCATGATTCTTCTATCTTCGATTTCATATTTCTTGAAGTTCTCGGGTACTTCAAACAAAGATTCTTCTTTTTCTGACATGGTTTCTTTCTTCTTTCTTTTCTTGCCTTCACTCTTAGTAGTCACTTGAGTGGCTAACCTCACGTCATTCATAATTTCCTCGTGTCTCTGAGTGTGAGTCTCTACCTCGAAAAAATATTCCTCCTCTGATGCAAAGGGAGAATCCATGATAATTGATTCTAAATCAAAATTGCTCGCATCCTCAAATGCATCAGTGTTAGGTTCACACTCTTCTAAAATTGCATCGCACATGATTGGCTCTATCGTGAAAACTGAAATGTCATAGCCATCCTCGTCACAGTGGGGTGTCCATTGTTCTTCATTGATGGCTATGTCCATGGTTGCTAGGATTTCTGCCCAACCATGGGGTTCAAACTCTTCGTCAGGGAATACTACAGGTGCATAAGCTGGGTCTTGAAGGGTTCTTGGATGTTGTTCTGCACCTAAGGTCCTGGCTTCTAACCTTGCTTCCTCTTGTTTTGCAACTTTACACGTCCATAAATGAGTATCCTCATGCAACCAAGAAGGATCTGATTCTAATGAGTGCACGGATTCCGTCTCTACTGGTGTCTTATGGATGGTATTCCATTGTATTGGGGGTACATCTCTATGTGAATAGTCTTTAAGATTGACTTTCGTAGTCACTCCTAAATGTTGCAAGTACAAAGAATTAGTTCCCCAATCTTGTACAATTTGCAACTGACGCATGAACGGTCGTCCCAATATCATCTCATATGCATGGTTTTTACTAAAATCACAAATGGCAAAGGTATGCTCAAATTCTACACCACAAGTGGTGAGTGATATTCCTTCTAGTAAGCCTAATGGTTTTTCTATGTGTCCATCAGCCATTTGTAGCTTCATCCTGGTGGGTCTTAATGCTGGCTTACCCCAACGTTTCCATAAAGCGGTGGTAGCTATGGCTACTCCAGCTCCTGAATCTAGGATGGCTTTTGTGGTGTAGCCCTGATGGGTTATCGGAAGATAAGTATTACCTTCCTCTCCTTCGCTTACATCTCCAATCTTTTCTATGGGTATTTCTGGTACCTTATTTTGTGATCCTATTTGTGAGGGAGTAGTAGCAAGCTCGGGGAATTGATTTGCTACATGCTTCCACAATTCTGGTTTTATCTTCAGCAACTCCTCTAGAGTGAAGTTACATTGTACTTTAGTATTCTTGATCACTTCCGTGTTTCTAGGGATTACTGATTCTTCATTCCTCACTATTATCGTGGGTGCTCTCATACTAATAGACTTTGCTTCCCAAGGTCCTGTGAACTGAGGTAATTCTTGTAAAGAATTAGATTCAAATCCTGTGTGTTCACTCAGTTGTTCTTCCTCTACATCATCGTATATAGAGGGAATGTCTTGGGGAAATTGTTCTTGCAAGTCGTCTATTTCTTGAATAGGAGGGTGTGTTCCTTGTTCCTTTCTCCACTTCTCTTCTTGTATTTCTCTCAAAAATTCATGTGAATATTTATGTATGGAAGACAAATTGTCTTGACTTTCTGAGTTGGGTACTTGAGACAGGGATGGTGCATTCCTTTCCTGTGTCTCTGGGACAATAGGGTTCCTAGGCTGATCCTTTTTCTCTTTGCTTTCAATCAAGTATTCTAGCCTCTCCATTAGTCCTTGAAAATGTAATTCCGGTTTTGCCATGTTATTCCAATTAAGATATCTAGAGGCTTCGAACAAAGCTTGTGCTAGTTCTACCATCTTCATGCAAAGTTTAGTTCTCTCAATTTCTAGATCAGCTCGAGGGTAGTTTTTGCTCATTTCAGCTACCTGAGGTCCCTCTTTTAATCTAGCCTGATATGCACGAAACATCATGTCTAGATTCTCTGGTATGGGTTCCGCTAAAACTGATCCTGATTTTTGAGCTGGATTCTCTTGATTCAATTCCTGTGAACTCAATTCTTGGATTTTGGCTCTAGATTCCTTCAAACTTCCTTCCAACTCCGTTATCTTTTTACTCCACTTTCTCTTTATTCTTTCTCTAGAATCTTTCCAAGATTTTGTCTTTTTACTGCTAGATTCTGCAACTTCACTGGTTCCGGCTACTTTCTCCTGATTAAGCTTTTGGTTTTGTAAGAGCGCCTGGGCTCTTGTTATTGCTTGGATAGGCACGTATGTAGGGTTGGATCATCTGCTTTATTTACAATACCTATCACGTTGATCGGTGTCACATTTGAAGCGTTAACTGGATTTTTAGGACAATCTTTGATTATGTGCTCTTTGCCACAATCAGCACAAAAGCCTTGGATGTTATAGTACTGTGATTGCCCTGCTATTGGAGGATGTGGACAATCCTTTATGAAATGATCTCCTTGGCACCTAAAGCATGGTCCTCTAGGGCCCTGTGGTCTTTGTTGTCTTAATTGGGGCCGTGGATTTGGGTTGGTGTACATCACATTAGCATAGTTTGGCTCCCAACTAGGTTCCACTGGTGGACTATCATAATGATATGTCTCCACATGTTCTGGTGACTCTGTGTAATATGCGGGTGGACTATCTACATGCGTAGAGTCAAAACTGTTTGAGTGTGGGTCACTCTCTGTGATCAAAGGTGAAGAAGGCACTAAGGCCCTACTTAGGTTCTCTTCTGCAGCAGCGTATTTGACTGAGATGACATTCGCTGGTGGGGGTGGCTGCTGAGCTAAGACAGGTTGAGGTCTCTGTTGAGCCTGGTATGGGTAGTTCTGAGGAGGCCTATAGTAATAAGGCTGAGCATTGTATTGGCCTTGATACCTACCTGGCTGTGCGTATGCTTGCGGGTAGTTCTGTCTCACGGTCTGCTTGTTGTATGGGCAGTCCTGAGCCGTATGATTCGTGTATCTTCTCTCAATTGTACAATATTGGCCACTAGGGTTGGCTTGTGGTTGTGGTGTATTGGGACACACATTTTCCATATGGTCACCACCACAGGTGTAACAACGCTTGTTTGTTAGCACCCTAGGTTTGCTAGAAACTCCTAGTTTCTGGGCCACTTTTTCTGCAAGGTCTTCTATTGAGCTAGACAATTTGGTGGATGCTAGAGATGAACAGTCTGAGTCCTTATAGACCTTTGAGAGTTCCAACTCGTCTCCTAAGTTGTCCTCAATGTCTATACAAATTCTTACACATTGCTCTAGCGTTCTGGGTTCTTTTAGGTACACATAGGAGCGTAGTTTAGAGCTCAACAAGCCATCTAAAAACAATGACACTTGCTTGGCTTGTGAGGGTAGCTCTTGCATTGGACATCGTTCAACATATTGTCTAAACCTACGTCCTGCCAGTCTTACTGTTTCCTGAGGGGCCTGTTTAAAGCTATGAATCAACGAAGACGTGTCATGTCTAATCCCACTTTTAGAGAATTCGGTGATGAATAACTCTAAAAAGTGATGGATGTCTCTAAATTGCCTTTGTTGCAGAGGTTGGAACCAAGTTAAAGCGGTATTCTTTAACGTTAATCCAAATGCGTTGTATTGCGTGAACATGTCTTCAACTTGTTCGGCTCTTAGTACTTGCTTGAATTCTGCGACGTGGTCATAGGGATCTCCTGTCCCATCAAAGTAATTCTTCATTGATTTTACTAACTGTGTGGGTCTCAATATTCTTTCGTGTTCACGTGGTCTAGGTAGAGGAAAATCATCTCTACCACCTAGTATTCCATGATCTCTTTGTCTATCCGCTCTATTAGTGTTCGTGGTTGTTCTATCTCTCCCCATGGGATGAGTGAAGCTTACTTCCGGTCTCTCTTTATTTCCCTCTCTTTGATTTCCATGGGCTGAGGATGTTCCTGCCCCTTGTTGACTTGTATTCATGTTTGTTCTAGATGGAGGGAATACCAATTCACCTCTCCATGTGTATGTGTTTTTAGCGCAGTCAGGTACCACAAAGACTCTTTCTGAAGTCTCATCCAGGTATACAACCTTTCCAGGTGTATCCGGGTCCTTGAACTCGTATATAGTGATGATACCTACCTCACTAAGTATTTCGGTCTTGTATCTCCAAAAGGCTTCATCCGTTTCTTTATTTACAAACAACTCTATGCTTCTGTTGTCTTGAGGGATCCATTCCGGGATTAGTACTCGTGTCAGTACAGATTTCCCTCTAGGTGTTCTAGGCTCTTCTAATGGTTCTTTTCCTTGAGATTTTGCTTCCGTCTCTGGTTGAATCACGCCAAACTCGTTGGTATTGTTTGGCTGCGTACTTAAGATGTGCATTGTTCCTTCCTTGTCTATGTACGCGTCTCTCTCGAATTTCACCACTGGACGTTCCAATCCAATGGGTTGATCGGGGTTGTGCATTTGCACCACTTGCCTTCGCAAACCATCCTCATAGATGCGAGCACCTAATCGGTTGGTTCGGAGAAACTCTAGTTGCGTTCTATAGGGTCCTTCTGGCTTTTCTAAATAGGCTACATTCGACCCTCCTTCTGGTCTTTCTGTGCTAAATGCCATTTCTGATTCACTAGTGTCTGAGTTCTCGTAGGGATAATTACTATTCAATTGCTGAGCCCACGATCGAGCAGTAGTTCTTACACTTGCCTCTGATGATCTAAGGCTTCTCCGGTTTGACTTGCCTATATGTTTGCCCGATCTAAGGTTCATTAATTTTCTTCCTTGCACACTCAGTACACACTCAGATCGTCAATGATTCTTTGTTATTACTGTCTTAATTCTTTTTAGATTTCTTTAGATTCTTGTCTTAATGTATGCGTCAGGAATTCGACTTTCCGTTATAATTTTGAGTTCTCGTTCCGTCAGACTTAGGTTATTTCCTTTAGGTTTTCGTCACACACACCTTTACTTTAGTCTCAGACTTGATAAATTTAACTCTCTTGAACTTGAGGCGTTCCTATCGTCATTAATCCACAACACTACCGTTTAGCCTAAGCTAAGACTTGACTGAGGGGGTTGAGTAATCTTCCAACCTCGAGTCAGCTTTTCTGGTTGCTCTGATGCCCAAGAAGCCGCACTTCCCAAGCTTTATGCCCTTCACTGCCTTGCCTTGGTTGCCTTCGATTGCCCTTGCTAGACCTGGAAAAATTCAATATTAGACCAATTCACAGTTGGATGATCAAGCACTTGAGTATATACACCTTTTAAGTCCCTTCCCTTTTGCCCAACTTTTCAATGTTTGCCCCCTGGCTTTCTAGTCCCAAACTAGGTCAACCTCAAAATAGCCGTTCAGGCCCTGGGGGGTAAAAACTGACAAACAGGTTTTTCTCCAAATATGAGCTAAGGGGTCTCCTATAAGTCTAATCACCCAAAAATTTCCCAAAAATAGCCCCAAAATTGGCCAAAAATTGAAACCCTAAAATTTGCGATGGGGGTGCACAATCGCGATGGTCTGAGATAATCGCGATGGTCTGGGACCGTCGCGATGGCGTGAGGGTGCACCGTCGCGATGGCGTCAGTCAACGGTCAACGTGCACAATCGCGATGGTCTAAAATGCACCGTCGCGATGGTCTGGGCGCGATGGCGTGAGCCAATCGCGATGGTCTGAATTTTTGAAGTGTCGCGATGGTGTAAGGGTGTCGTCGCGATGGTCTGAAGTGCACCGTCGCGATGGTCTAGATTGCCACGTGGCACCGTCGGCGCGATGGCGTGAGGGTGCACCGTCGCGATGGCGTGACACAATCGCGATGGTCAGAGACCGTCGCGATGGTCCGGCCAAGCCGTCGCGATGGCGTGAGCCAATCGCGATGGTGTGACACAATCGCGATGGTCAGAGACCGTCGCGATGGTCCACCAAAATGCAAATTTTGTGAATGCAGCTATGGATTCCTGTAGGCGCAGGTGTGCTCTTCACGCTAGTGTGGTCGCCTTCTCCAAATTCCGAACTTTGCAGACCATCGCGATGGTCTGACACAGACGGAAATTTCTGACAGAAGCTGAAGTTTTTACCTTTTTGCAGCCTTCCTGATGCACTGGAGCTCTGTACCTGCAAGAAAACTCAAGAAAACAAAAGTACACACAAGCACAAAAGCTCTCTCTCACTCTCTCGCATGCACAAATGAGGGGAAATGAGGAGAATGGGTGGATATGGTGAATTTTCTGATTTTTTTTGGAGATGAAGATGATGATGCGGTGATGAAGATGGAGTGTGGGGGAGGTGAAAAACACTAAAAACTAAGTAAAAACAACAACAAAAACTGAAATTTTTACCTTCCAACGTCACTTCTTGCTATACTCTTACCATGACACATTCGTCCTAGACTCGATCCCCGGCAACGGCACCAAATTTGGTGTTGCTCTAGCACAATGGTGAGAACCACGTTAAGAAGCTTCACCTCCTTAATGTCAATCCGCGGAAGAGATAGGAGTGATATGAAGATCGTGAATGCGAGATGAAGTGAGAGTGAAGGTGAGAAGCATAGAAATGCACACACACATACACACACACTACGAAGAGACAAGCAAGATGCAATGGAAGGTGAGAAGCATAGAAATGCACACACACATACACACACACTACGAAGAGACAAGCAAGATGCAATGGAAGGTGAGAAATCAACTCTATTACTCAAGAACACTATTACAAGCTCAAAATAGCTCTAAGCTCACACTAGCCAACACTAACCAACCTCAAAAATGAGCTCTCTAGCTCTTTTTATAGTTTCTAGACTAGTTTTGACCGGTTTCACATCTAGTGACCGGCATAGTTAAAAATTAGGTCCTAGATGCTATTTGGAAGGGTAAACGATGTCTAAAAATAACAAAAATTGATACGCTTGTTCTACCTAAGCTCCTCAAGCTCGAGGACTCCTCGGCTTGCACAAAATGGAGCTATGGATTACAAAATGGGGTTTTCTATGTTACATATGTTACAATAGTGATAAAAATCACTGTTAGAGGTTTTTGGAAAGTATTTGAAAACATAATTATTTGAAAAACGATTCGACTGGCTCCCTGCTTTGTCGTTACATGCTTATGTGTCGTCTGTGCCTCTGGCTGCTTCCAACAGGGTGGAGGAGAGTTTGGATCATATGGACAAATATTATCTGGTGATGTTATGAATTGCTCTTTATTTCACCAAAAGGACCCATGCATCTAGGTAAAGAGATAAATTTAAATCATGACTCTAAAACCTATGCTTTAAGAACCTTACTACATTGGCAATCACTCTCCATCCACATGATGTAGAGTCTCTTTGTAATGGCACATGTATTCGTAGGTAACAACTTTTTCTCTATTCATTTAGTTTGCAAATCTAAGGATATTTTTATCAAGGTGCATCTTTGAACACTTGGAAGCATTCCAAAGCCAAATATATCACAATTCATGGATATGTGGTGATACAAAAGTGCATCAAAATAATACTTTACATGAAAGTGCACTAGAACTTATACTTTGCAATTTCCATGTTGTGATTGAAGGGAATTCATAAACAAAGTTTGGTATTTAATGAAGTCAACTATTATTAAACTCCAGCGATGCCTAAAATTGTAAGCCCTACTTGTTTATAGAACTGCAAACTTAGAAAAGGAATGATTATGTATGGAAAAAATATGGATAAATAATATATTCCACATCCTCCTAAATTTCTAAGAAAATGACAAATTTCTCCATGCTTGTAAATTATACACTAAGTCACAAGTGGATCCAAGATAAAGACCTTCCTTGAAACAACCTCTTCACATTTTTGGAGTAGGACCCTACAATAAAACTCTAAACCAGATGCATCAAGAAGACTTTCAATTATTGAAAAAAATGATAAATTATGGCATATAGACAATATGTGAGAGCTATGTTGACAATGATCTTAGAGATTTCAACATTGAAATCTCTCAACATCTTATTTTCTTCAAGCCTTATGTCAAGCAACTACTCCTCCTCCCATGGCATTGAAACTTTCACAATAATCTTGCCATTTGCATTCTCTAAAAGTTCTGAATTGATTTCCTCCGCGTCTCAAGGTCTTCAAGGACAAAAACTTATTATGACATAAGATTCTTCTTTCTTCGATCATCACTTGACTCTATTGTGCATCACATAAATAAGCCACATTCATGAATTCCATTGTGAATTATTCTATACCCTCTTGTAATCATAGAAGTACTTGGCTTTGCCATCTGACATTCAAGATGAGGTTATCTGCATCATTGAGAAAATATTGCTAGAGATCTCTTTTACAACTGTCATAAATGGAAGTCTTGAGATGACAAGTCCTACATATTTTTGTGCTCTATTAATTTCCCTCAATGATTTCACATGGTATTTTACCCCTTTTGTTGTATAAGCCTTTTCACGATCACTCTGATTTTGGGTATTTGTGGGTTGATCTTCATTACCATGGTTCTCTATAGTAGTTTCCCCTTGATTTTTCTCTCTAATAATGTAGATATTTTTAGCAATCTTCTTTTGTCCTAGCCATGCTCTACTAATGAAAGGAAAGAGAGGATGGTCCTTAACCTTATAGATATGAAACAAAAAAGAAAGAAAATGGAGGGACTAAATACATGACCAATTCAAGTAATAAGAGCAATCCAAATTTGTCTAAATGCCCATATTTCTTGAGTGAGTGGTGTCCAAAAATGCCAGCCATTAAGTGATCTCTAGTTATTTCATGAAAGAAAACTTCATAATCAGAGATGTTGAATTAGAAGGTCATGCACCTTTTTATTCCACATCCACACACGTCCCATGTGCCCCTACATCTATAGATATTCACAATTAAATCCCATCAAGGAAATTGATGTGTTTGTTGGAGCACCCTTTTTTCCAAAAGAGTGTGTCCTATTTATTAAGGAACAACAAATTTCTTCATGCCAAATGTAACATAGAAATGTAATCACATATGGAAGGATGTTTGAGTATCAACCTACCATGGAAAGAAATTCATTCTAGAATTGAAGTAGGTTTGGGTCAAGAAAGGTCAATGATCCCCTTGGTCCTACTCAAAGTCTCAACCAAGAAGGAGATAGAAGACTTAATGAACAACCAATGGTGAAGCAAGATATCAGCCATCCATCCAATAGATATGGGTACCCAAGTGTCATTGAAAAAAACAACCCAATGTATCTCACATATGGGTGCCAAATGTTGGCCTACGAGCTTCACTCAAGCATACCCATTCCTCCTCATCAGAGAAACCTAAGAAAAATTGCAATAGTCAAATATGATACAAACCAATGTTGCCTAACATAAGAAAGCATTGCATTGCTCATCCCCAAAGTGAATGGAAATGAGTTCCTAAAAAACTTCAGAACTATTTTCTTGCATCAATGCCTACATCTCCAGCAAATCCCTTCATCTCAACCCCATGTACACAAACTTTTGAAACCCAATTGTTGTCGTGAGTATTCACCTTAATGGTGATAAAACCTTTTAACATTATTGTAAATCAATAAGAAAAACATGCATATATAAACCTTGTAATGCTCATATAAACAAAACTTGTAATCAATCTAGATGAGCTTCCCATAGAATGCATGCATCATGTTGAGAACATTCATCAATACAAGTGTGCATATAGGTGATAGACATATTTTGAGCCGAATTGCATAGTGCACAAACAATGTATAAGTAAATGAATTCATGTCACTTTTGGAAAAGGACCACAGTCTTGCCATATTGAGATCTTATGTCGCAGACCATATTAACGTGTGATTTTTCTTGTCTGTAGATAGAAAGTTAGCATCATTGAAAGAATACCATGGTGGCAGTAGGACCTAGTTCTATGCCTGTAGATTATACGGCTATGCGGATTGAGGAGTACCTCCTAATCCCTTGGATTCAAGATATTTGAAGGAGAAATCACAATTAAACTCCCCCAATCAACTGAACAGACCATGTGCACTCAAAGTCAAATTGGTTCTAAGGCTTAATAGGCCCACTTGTGGATGCTAAACATATATGGGAATCAAAATTGGAATTCAAATATCATTGGGTTTGCTTCCAATTCTTTTCATAAGAATTCAAAGCACTATAGAACTTCGATGAATTATGCCCTATTTGGGAGAAGGCTGGGACTCATAATTAATTCGTAGCTCCATTAACAAAGCCCAAATTCTATAGATATTATTTCTTGATCCATACATTAGAGGCAAGAGTAAATAAGAATGTACCATGCACTTTCATGTTGTCATCAGTGCTTCTTGATCAATCCCTCAAGAAGTTTGGCCTCACATAGAAATTGATTAGAGAGGTACTCAAGATGTTTGAGATTCACATACCTTCTAACACAGAGATGTTAGTGCCAAAGGGGATGAAAAAGAGTGAAGTATTAAAGCTTTCTTAGATGTTTGTCATTACACCAAATCTATCCACAACACTGCACATCTAAACGCAACACTTTGCATTCTTAGGGCCAGATAGATTTACACGGCTGCAAGAAAAATTGGTTTAGATTCTATCTTGCACATAATGCTTCATTACAATGATTTATAAAAAGGCCCAAGAAAATTGGGAATGCCCAAATGGAGTTTTTTGATGTTGCATATGCCTTGATCTCCTCCATAAACTTGTCATTTTTCTTTATATATACACATATAATATCTACCTTCTAGGGTTTCCACTATGTTGAATTTGGTTTGATAATGAATTGGGATGCGAAAGTCTTCCGAGATTTCTAGTAGTCTCGTCTCCTTGATGATGAGTTGGGGCCATAGAAGGAGCATACGGTTAAGGGTAAATTGCCCTCTTTTTTGCTATAATGGGTTTGTCTCTTGGGCCTCTTATATAAAATCTCATTTGAAAAATATTCAGAGATTTAATCCATGTTACAAATGTGTTCTTCAATACAATATTTATGTCTCCTTACAAAAGTTGTGGAGGCAATGCCTTTGAACTCTTGTATACCAGGCAATGTGCAATATCCAAACATTGCACACTAGTACGTGTTTTTTACTAATGTATATAGATTGTATACCATCCAATGACCTTTTTTTAAACAGATTTATTAGCATCAATATTGGAATTCCTTGAGAGTCCTCTTCGGCCTCTCAAGATTGAAGACTATGCAAAAATAAGGATGGTTAGAAGTTGTTGGTCGTCTTGTGCTCTCCATGTCCTCGAATACGAGGACTCTCCGAGTGACAATTTTTTACATGTAGTGATAGAGATTGGAAGTGTGTTTCCTTATTCACTCAATAAATGAAAACGAAGTAGATGTTAGATAGTGCACATAGATGCTCACGTAGTTGAACATAGATATGATACAGTGAATACGATGAGTATGTATGTAGAAATGTTCATTGTGCAAGTAAAAAAGCTACTATATGTAACATCTTGACATATAAAAGGATGAAGGAAGGACACTTGCTATTGACTGAAGGAACGACACTTGCTATTGTTTCACTCACACAGACAAATTCTCTCTCTCTCTCTCACACACACACACACACACACACAACAAGCATGACATTTTCGAAGTATGTAACATCTTGACATATAAAAGGATGAAGGAACGACACTTGCTATTGTTTCAGTCACACAGACACGCAAGACAATCTCTCTCTCTCTCTCTCTCTCTCTCTCTCTCTCACACACACACACACACACACACACAACACGCATGACATTTTCGTAGTTTGGAAAAGCAGAGTACTGCAATACATTACTATATACTTTGCAGATTGCCTCCTCCATCAGTGTCCTGTTAAATAAAAGATGAAAATGCAGAGATCCGTGCGCTATGGGACCATGGAAGTGCCATATGAACTGCAAATGAAAATCAAGACACACATACTTGAGAGAAGAAAACATGCGATCGAAAAGCAAAGGACATCCAGGAAAGCCATGGTTGGAATGATGTTTGTGTCTTTTCGTATTTGGAATATTTTTAAACACACAGAGAGAGAGAGAGAGAGAGAGAGAGAGAGAGAGAGAGAGAGGATTCCATTTGCATCTGTACAGCAGGGAAAAGCCTTTTCAGAGGAAGATGTAGAGGCAGCCAAATGGCATTGGAAATGGTGTGCTTGCCTTTTAGTGTTCTAGATATCTGAAAAGGGTGAGTGAAGACCAGAAAAAGACAGAGAACTCCATATCTAGTTGTGGTATGCTCTTATGTAGATGTAGATGCGACAAAAGTAGGATAATGATGCATGTCTTTTAATTTTTTGAGATATTATGGCGACTTGAAGATGCAATGTAGGAAGAGGTCAAATACTACAAAAGATCTTCTTGGAAAAAAACACCTTGAGAGGAAAGGACAAATTCTAAAGACAATGAATGAGTGGAAAGAACGGAGCACATACATGTACATACAAGTACTTGGGAAAAAAGGAGTTTCTTGCATATGTTCACATGTTCCTTGTACAGGACAGCAATGGAGAAATGTTCACATGTTCCTTGTAAAGGACAGCAATGGAGAAATGTTCACATGATCCTTGTAGAGGACAGCCAATCAGATGTAGTTGAAGTATGCTGTAACCAATAAGGGCCCATTGCAAATCCTTCAAATTATGAGTTTCGCTAACATTTATAAATATTTATGCTGAAAGAGCTTGTAGAATATGCATAAAAGTAGCCAAAATATATAGAGAAGGATTGGTATACTTATAAATACCTTATGAATGTAAGATCTTGATGCAATGTATTCTTGAAGATTCTAAAGATTTAAGTCTTGCTTCAGTCTATAATGTATACATGGTGTCAATGGAGGACTTGGTTTCTAGAAGGCGATTTCATAGTATGTGATTTTGTACAGTACATCGATATGAAGCAACGATGAAGGAAAACATCCATTCGTGAAAATAGTTTAGCTGAAGGTCTATGATAGATAAGATACCTACTTAAATCTAGAATAACATTAATAGGAATCTCAGGCACTCTATAAGGAAGCCTTCAAGCGACTTGTACCAAGCATCGACCTTCTGATCAGTAAATCTAGTTGCCCTCATTTGGCCTTAGGGCCATCCTTTCTCTAGCTCTACCCTAGTGGTCTTTGGGCTCTGTTGTAGCCAGTATCGGCATTATGGTCAGTAAAACTAGTTTTCTTCATTTGGCCTTGGGGCAATCCTTTCTCTACCCTAGCGGGTCTTTGGGCTCTGTTTCCTAACACTGGTAGGCATATAACCCCTGCTTTGTGAAATACGAAAAATCTCGTGGGTGGCATGCCACCGTCACCTATAACTTTCAATTCATTCAAGCATATCCAAGAATATTAGGTCGCACAATGAACTTCTAAAAAGAATGGAACTCTATAATCAAATAGCATTAGCCGGATACCCAATATTCAAAGACCATAGGCAAGAATATATATATATATATATATATATATATATATATATATATATATATATATATATATATATATATATTCCTTGGATTGCCTCTTCTTGAGGTGGCCACACATCTCTTTAGTAGGTTTGTCTGCACTCCCCACCCACCAATCTTTAAAATATACCTATAGATTCTTTCTACATTCTGCTATATTCATCGGATTCGGTCTTTGGATCCAAGGTCATCAAGATGATCTCCACTATTTTGGGTGGAACATTTGATTGAATAAATATCAATAGGGAGCTTGGTATACCTTTTTCCATCTAGATATCCATCGGGTAGGGATGCCCGCTAGTTCCAATTATATTTGCTATTATGTCCGATGTTCTTAGTTCCTTGGTCAAACACCATGTTCAACTAGGCCTAACTAAGGCTCTTCCTCTTCTGAATGGTCTTGATCATTTATGCTTAGTTTTTTCGTTGATGACACAAATGTCTTTCTTGAAAACGAGATTAATTATGTCTCCTAATTTTGGTGTTGCTTTGAAATTTTCTACACCACTTATGATCCAGAATTCATCTATCTCTAGAAGACGTATCCACCTCTTGTGCATGTATGAGATTCGGGACCTTGATAAATCCAAGATGCAACTAGGTTCTAATGGTAGAATGCACAACTTCCCGAGCTACCTTGGGGCATGAATGGCCTCACAGTTTGTTTGACCTATGTGGACTCAAATTACAATTCTCAGAGCACCCCCATGGAAGGATTTGCACACTCGAACTTAACGCAATATGCTTCTCAATGCAAGTTAGATCTTATCTAACTCAAAATTCTTGCATATTCTGAGAGAAACAATGCCACCAAGATATACAAAAAACTACCTATAGTGATGTACACACATAGACCACTAGGTTGACAAGACAATTCTCTATGAATACATAGAGATGAAACTAGATCTTTGAGTCGAATTCGGAAGACTATATTAGATCTTTAAAAATCCAAATATTATAAAAAATGGCTAACATATGAAGAGGAAACTTGCTTCTGAACAGATGGATAACTAGCTTATTGAATGTGAAGTCCAAATTGGGGTAGCTTGGCAAAGGGGCTACTAACTTATTCACTTCTATTGTTGACTCACATGCATGAGATCATTCCAGTCAGAGATGACTCGAGATGATTCTTTAGTTTTAAGAAGCTCTTTTCCCTTTTTTTCTAAATCCATGACACGTAAGGGTGACATATGCCTACCTCATTTTGTCCAAATTTGTTTCTTTTGTTTGTACCACAACAACTTGGTGTTGTGTGTTTATCCAACGGGCGTGGTTTAGCGGATGTGCCTTGTACTCCTAGGCAAATGGCCAGGGTTTAAGTCCCACCCGGGGTTGGGTACCTCAAAGTTTCCCAAGATGGGTGCCTCTACCTTATGAGGTCAGGTGTGTGTGTCTTTCCAAATTCATTGTACCCTCAAAAACAAAATTTGGTGTTGTGTGTAAATGGCAGCTTATTTTCTATTAAAACTTTCTATTAGAATTTCCACTTCTCACATTAAGCATCCAAATTAACGTGGATTTCGTTTTCCTGATGTTGCAATAGCATGCATGTTTTTCTACTATAGCTAGAGCCCATGAGAGAGAGAGAGAGGGAGAGAGAGAGAGTTTTTCATGTGCATGTGGAAAAGAAAGGCATCTAGAAAATGAAGAGTTACAAAACGATTTTATTGTGTGTGAATGTGCGAGAGAGGGAGAGAATCAAATGGATCCTACATTAACACTTCATCTTCTACTACATAAGCATCCCCTAAGATAGTTTATGAGTGTATTCTTGTACCTTATTGATTTGCAAGTATCTACACAACAGATGAGATTTTTTTCTCTTCAGAACAAATTTAGAGCATAAGCACATGAACTGATTTATTTGTCATCTAAAACATGCATGGCAAGCCTTCGAAGTCCCTTTTTTGGTATATTGTAGGTAGTCTTTTACATTGTCTCTTACTTGCATAAATGGTCGAATAGAGTCCCCCCCTCCCCCCTCCCCCCAAAGAAAAGCCCCCCTCCCGCACTTTCTTACCACGCAAGAATACTCGAAATTATCTCGAAATATTAGAAATCCATTATATGAAGTTGGATGAGATTTTAAAAATAAATATCATGAATAAACAAATTTGAAGAGTGGTTGAAGAACTTTTATGCTTCAAACTCCTCGAGAAATTTGGAAAGAAATATGTAGGGTCAAATTTGGTGGATCCCTCTAAGAATATCCATAGAGAGATCTCTAGATTGCATTGGCAAAAGAATTAAGAATGATAGGTATGTTCTTGAGAACAATAAGGTTGGAAACAAATGGATCCCACATCAAGGGGATGAAAGGCTAATCAACCTTCTTTGTAGCTCTCTTTAAATATCTTGCATTTTTGCCAATTTGATCTAATGAAAAGTTGTTTTGTTAAAGAAAACATGACCTTCCTCATCAACATATATATTATTTGGCTAGATATGAAACAATACAGAATGCACAAACTCTTGGTAGACTCTACAATCTTACTTTTTCATAGAGAATATGAATAACACACTAGGGGAAAAAATGAGCCCTCTTTGGGCCTTGTAAGGATTTCTAATTTTTAGGTATTTAATATGCTTAATCTTAGAGATTAAATGGCCACATGAAACCACTAGTGGTATTGTGAAATAAAATAATATTTCTAGACTAAGAGCCATTGGGGCTATTCTTGTCTTCTCAGAGGGCGTAGAAGCATTGACTCCTCAAGATCCAATGGAGCACATTTCAAGGTGCATTTCCACCATGGGGAGACATTATAACTGTTAGATGACACACTAGATCTAGTGGAGGAGATCAAAAGGTGTCAATCCATCATGGGGAGGGACAACAATCATTGGATTTCATGCCAATCTAATGGACGAGATCAAAAGGCACATTTCTTCATTTGGGTGGCATCAAGAAAATTGATTTCCAAGGTAATCCAAGGGCTAGGAATGAGGGCACCTCACCTCCCATGAGTTTCACTCATATCCATTAGATTTTCACTGAATCCAAGGGTGAAGGTTTAAGGATGCCTTTACTTTTGCACTTTAAGCTTAGCCATTGGATCTTTGGGGACATCTAAGGGCTCTACTTCACTTGAATATGATCTCAAACCACTTACCAAAATGAAACCACCAAATGAAGGCAATTTTTGCATCTTTCACCAAGGAAACCCAAGGGAAGCCTAGGCATAGTATAGTTGATTGAGATACTAGACTATGTCCACTGCTCTCTTCCTATTGGTGGATCACTAATCATTCCTTGAGCCAAAAGGCTTGAGGAGGGTTCATTTTTTCCCCTAATGATGTTTATTACAGTTATACTTTATCTTATAGCAATGTTAATCAAGTTCTTTGTAACGACTGTCCTTACAATACAACTCTTCTGATTGTGTTCCAAAGTTAAATTAATGACGGATATACATATCCTACCTTGTAAATTAATAACCCTTAATGGAACACCATCGCATCATATCCATAAGTAGTTAAATTTGTTTTCAAAACAAAAGAGGCTTTCGATTTTGAGATGATGAAAATTAGTTTTAACAGATAGTCCATCATTTGAGAGGACTACAAAGCATTACACATGTTTATTAACCTATTGATCCCTTGGATATTTTGCATCATTCATTATTCGATAATTTTTTTAAATTCATGAGTGATTATGAGATTATATAGAAGAGTGCTATTATTTGAATAAAACATTCAATGCTAGGTTGGCATAGGCTCTCAAGAGAAACAAAAGATTTATTATACTTTTGATCGAACAAAAACTCTTTCCATCAATACTCTTTTGATCAAATAGGTATTGATCAAGAGTATATTTGATGAAAACCTAACTCATAGAAAGATATTCGATCGAATCAATCCAAATGGGTGTGGCGTAGTGGTATGCCTTGAATGCTATGGGGCAGAGTGCCTGAGTTCAAGTCCCACTCATTGGACATTTCAAATTTCTTCTACTCTAAAGAAAAAACCAAAATAATGTACATATGACAAGATTATTCAAAGGATTTTTATCCAAAGCTTTACAATCAAAATGATTTAGATTTAAAAAATTAATTCACGAATTCATATTTGAAATTATTAGCAGAAATAATATTATGCTATAATACTCGATAAAATTTTATTATTCAATGAAATAAATTTATAGACCTTTATTTGGGATCCATTTCTTTTCTATAGTAGCTCTTATGGATCTTGATCCTTCTCCGTAATAGGGATATAGACCTTTCTATAGAGAAATGTTGGGGCTACTCTAAAAATTTTATATAGGATCTCCACATTTGGGCCTCCAAAACTTTAACAAGGCTTCCCTTTCAATGGAGTTTTCACAAGGATACCTCCCATCACCTCACCAAGAATCCCTTGTTGCCAATGAATCTTCATGTTGAAGTGTAGGATGCTATGATTCCTATCCAAAATCCATGCATACATAGGTTAGGAAAAGAGGAGCTCTAATATGTTTTTTTCTGTAACACATCTCCTCCACCACAATGAGTTTAAATTCATCTTGCAAGCCTTGGAAATAGTACATCATACCTTTGTGGTTGAGTACAAGATACAAGAAGAAATTCATTGATTGCTTTACACATGATAAGTTCCTCCTGTAGGTTGGATGGACTCAATTGAAGCATGAATGAATAGCTCTAGAACATGATTAAGGAAGATCTCAAGTATGGTAGACTCCCAAGATACCTAAACAAAGGAGTCATCAAACTTATACACAAAAAATGAATAGGAGTAAAACATACGAAGTTGGCACCACATGACAATATATGTCATGAAATCAACATGAAGTTGCTTGCCAATAATCATATACTTCTTGCAATGGTGGATAAAAAATGATGAAAGGGGTTTTATCAAGGGAAGATACATTTTCATAATTTTTTTTAAACCAACTACAACTACATTAACAAAGAGAAAGTACAAGAGAATAGAAGGAGATACAACAAAGGCCAATGGCCTTATCACCCTTATGAGGGGAAAAACTACTAGGAAAGTTAAGGATATCTATGATGGCTTGATCTCATTCATGCAGGGGCTACTTGCTTTTGAGCTTATTGTTCTCTATTATAGAGACCTTTTGGTGCTTGAAGGGGGGATCTCTAGGTGTTTCTGATCTTTTATGCTTGAAAGTTCAATAAGCATCAATAGCCCATTCTTGGTGTAGGCTATCAAAGTTTTCATTGCAATACTCTCATCAAATCATCTAGAGGACTTCATTTTTCTCATTGCATTCCAAAGGGCACATGAGCAACCAATTGCCTCCCCAAGAAGGGTTTGTTTCCAGACTACTTACTGGCCAAATTTAAGATGCTCCTTGACTCTCCTCCAAATAATGGCATGTTTGAAGTGATCTAGAAGATATATAAAGAAAGATGTGTGATCAACTTCGATGACCATTTGAAATAGTGGTCGATTGAAAAATCCCTCTACCTATTAGGTAGAAGAATATGTAATTGTAAAATATCCTTGCCTTTCAGACACCATAGGATGTTTGTCTTAGAAAACAACAAGATTAAAAGCAAGTGGGTCACTCACGAGGGCAACAAGAAAATAATTAAACTTCTTAGTAACCTTCGTTAAAATTTTTTTCACTTGTCAAATCTTAGGTATCCTATATGGGATACATGGGATCCCAAGGGCACTAAGCCCATTCAATGTATATTTGTTCTTTTATTAATTCAGGCCTAAGAGATTAGGTACCTTTTGAAATTCCTTCTAAAAAAAAGAATTCCATGTTCGGCACCTTTTACACCATCACATAGTGTTGCAAATTTTGAAATTTAAAATGTTCTAGATTCCCCTATAAAGAGTTTGCTACAAAAGGGTCATTTTCTTGTGTTCCAACAAAGGGTTCCATAGATCGTTGAATCTAAGATTCCATGTGATCCAAGACCAGGAGCACCACTGCTTATTGAGATTTGGAAAGGATTCAAGCGGTTGCTTAATTTTTTGGGTGCCTTCAATCCTACTACCATTTTTCCATTTAACAGCTTTGGGGTTTGGAACTTCTTGACCGATAAAAAGGCAATTTTCTAAAGACCTCCAAGCATTCAACCTCTCTCACAAGAGGCAACATCGTCATAGTCCACTCTAAGGCTCTAATCAATGCCCTCAAAGCGTATGCAATTTCTTTTGGGTTGGGATGATAGGTCCTTCCATTGTTAGGTGTCTTTGGACCATAGTTTCATATCCTTTTGAAGCTCACCTTTTTAGTTCCAATTATGGTAAAAATCAAAAACCAAATTTAGTCATTCACTCTTATTTTAGCCACCCACTTCCAATCATTGCTAACCGTGAAGTGCTGGTTCATCTTATTCTAGGCTGAACAAAAGAAAGCCATTAAAACATATCCCTTAGGTGTAATGGGGATTGTGAAAATAGAATAGTGAGGAGGATAAGACTTTGCGACCTAGGGGTGCTCACCAACATAAGCTTAGAAATGTTTTTGAGGATTAACCCCGACCATGATTCGCTTAGGTTTATCCAAGCTTTAATCATCAATTTGGATGCAAACTTGTTGGCCATAGCCTCCACATCTAGAAAACTAGGGCCACCCACCTCCTTTACATTTTCAAAGTAATTAGAGTCATTTGAAGTTAAATTTAAAGTGTTTTTTACCCTTACGAGTACATTAAATAATGGGATCATTAGTATGTTGTTGCTCTAGACAAGGATGAGTATTGTGTCAAGGATCTCCACCTTCTTAATTGTCAATCCAAAAAGAGATAAAGATGATATGAAAATCATGAATAAGTTATGTGCATGAAAATGAAGGTGAGAAGCATGCTAATGCACACACACATAGATGCGACAAGAGGAGAGACAATGGAAGGAGAAATACTTCTATTCATCAAAGATACTACAGTGCTCGAATCACTTACAAACTATCTAAGGAGACCAAGCTAACCTCAAAAGTAAGCTCTCTAGCTCTATTTATAAATTTTGAGGAGATTTGACTAGTTTCACATCTAATTACTAACCTAATTAAAAATTATGTCCTAAAATACTTTTGAGGCATCAAACAACCTCCAATGATTATGAAATTCGATACATACATTCTACCTAGCTCCTAAATCTCAAGGATTCCTTGTCTTGCACAAAATCCAACACTAATCTTGCACAATTGGGGTTTTTATGATACAAATTATAGTGATTAAAATCACTATTCATCATTATAATGATATTGATATTTCGTGAATAGCACCATTGTAAAAAAATTTGTTGTGGTCCCCCTTTCAATCTTTCTCTATCTCTCTTCACATACTCCCTCTTCATATGTGCTTGCTTTCTTCACCTTTAGTGTTTCTAACACCCCCTCCCTCTTGTGTCTAGCATCCTTGACAGGCTCTTATTGCAAGAATCAATCAGCATAATTTTGAAGCAGGAGCTAAGTGAGGGTGTGCTCATTGACATGTATGCCTCTAACCAGATCTTCTTCTAAATTTCTCTAGTCAATTGGAGGTGGTGCTTTTGGTGGTGGGCATTGATAATGAGTGGAGCACATTATTTTTTCATAGGCAAATAGTTGGATTAAGTGTGTGGGCGTAGTGATGAAAACGTTTGAATGATACACCCATAACCTTTTTGTAAAGATTTCCTCAAAGGTATGTTTATAGCATGCGGGGAGGTATTTGATCTAGCAATGCCAAACATAGAAGATCTTTGCAAATGGCATGGTACTCATGTCATAGACAAGGTTCAAATTTCCATGCTTGAATCTTGCATTGAGAGATGGGGTGCCTTGATCTTCCTAAATACCTTGAAGGTTATTTGCATAAGATCCAAAATTTGTATTTGTATTCGTACTACTATATCTCTCATTCAATGCAGTTGTGAGAGCCAATGCCTAATGGTTGCTATCATGTATGTGATGGTAGGAGGCCCATGTTGGTGGTGCTACGTATGGATAATTTAACATCCTATCACTTTGGATCATTCTACACCTTGATAGCAAAAGTGGGCTAGAATCGGACTTGTGATACTAGGCGATAAGAAGGATTGAATAAAATATGAAGTGGAGCCTTAGTCCAAGTTTGTATCATTTTTGGGTATTCGTATAGTAGGTCTTGTCTCTAAAGTTTGGTTGGTAAATGATTCCTTTATGAGCAGTTTGAGGTAGATCTTCTGTTTAAAACTAAGTAGCATGCATGGGTAACTTGCCAATGATTATCTCTCCATTACACTTGGCCAAATACATGAAGTAGGACTTATAATGAATTTCATTAGTGGAGATATATTGTCATGATGCAAGTTCATTGAAGTATGAGGAGTGCAATATGGTTTCCTGTAGCACCTAGATTTCTTGCTTCTAGTCCTTCTTCTTTTTGGCTGCAACTTTACACATCCATTAATTTGTATCCTCATGCATCAAAGAGGATCTGATCCTATGGAATGCATTGATTCCATATCTTCCTACATCTTATGGATAATGTTCCATTACATTGGTGGTACATCTCTATGTGAATAGTCCTTGAGATTGACCTTTGTAGTGACCATTAAATGTTGTAAGTACAAGGATTTAGTTCCCCAATCCTACACGATTGCAAATGTCTCATGAATGGTCTACCTAAGATCATCTCATAGACATGGTTCTTTCCAAATTCACCTATAGAGAAAGTATGCTCAAACTCTACACCACAAGTAGTGAGAGTGATTCCTTCTAGAAATCCTGTTGGCTTTTGGATGTCTTCATCTACCATTTGCAACTTCATTCTAATAGGTCTTAAAGCTAGCTTGCCCCAACGTTTTCATAAGGAAGTGGTGGCGATGACAGCTTCTACTCCTGACTCTAAGACTTCCTTCATTGTGTATCCTTGGTATGTGATAGGTAGATAAGTGTTCCCTTCTTCACCTTTGCTCATATTTCCTATCTTGTTTATGGGTATTTCTGGCACCTTTCTTTGCGATCGTACCTAAAAGTGCGAGTTAGAAACTTATTGTGGTTGATTTTTTACATGCTTCCACAACTTGGGTTTGACTTTAACTAGCTCTTCTAAAGTGAGATGGCATTGCATTCCAGTAATCTTAACTACTTCACTAGTGTTCCTAGATAGAACTGACTTGTTGTTTCTAATGAATACTATGGCATTTCTCATTTGAGTAGACTTAAATCACCAAGGGCCTATGAAAAGTGGCAATTACTATAACGAATTGCATTCAAAGTCTAATTGTTCACTAGATAGAACATCTTTTTGCTCTCCATAGATAGAGGCAATATCTTGAGGAAATTAATCATGAACATCCTCTACCTCTTGAATGGGTGAAACCACCTTCTCCATGCCCCATTTTCCTCTTGCATTTCTCTCAAGAAGGAGAATAATTATTGACTAAAGGAGAAATTCCACACTCTGTGGAGTTACAAACATGTGGAGCTCTACTCCCCTTGAGAATACTTATTCACTCAAAGGAGAAATTCCACACTTTCAAGAGTTAGAAACATGTAACTTTACCAACAAGAATTCTCCTAGTGGGCTTCTTATGGAATGTGCCTCCTTAGGCACTAAATGGTCAAGTTTAGATGCCAATCACTCTAATCTTTCTAGCACTCCTTGGAAGTGTAATTTGGGTCTTTCTAAGTTACTCTGATTAACAAATTGGCTAGCTTCGAAACATAGCTTGAGCTATTTCATCCATTTTCATGCAGGGATTTGGTCTTTCTATCTCGAGTTTTGCTCTAGGATAGCTCCTATCTAGTTTTGCTATGTTGGGTCCTTCTATGAATCTAGCATGATACACCTTGAACATTGTATCCAAGTCTTCTGGGATGGGGTCCTCTAAGATAGATTCTCACTTTGGCAAGGGTGGATTTTCTCTTTATGGTGTCCCTAGAGTCTTTCCATGACTTGCCTTTCTTTTTATTAGACTCCTATTTCACTTAACCTTGAGGAATTCTCTTAATTCATTTGTTGAGCTTATTGTATAGCCTAAACTTTGGTCATTGCTTGGATGGGCATTAAGGTAGGTGAGAACCGTTTGATCCTTGCACAATGCCTATTACATTGATTGGAGTCATCTTAGAGGCATTAGCTAGATTGTTGGGAAAATCATGTATGATATGCTCTTTACCGCACTCCGAACAATAACCTTGAAGGGTTATAGAGTGTGGCATTCACGTTGAGGGGAGGTATGTAGACATTCACCTATAAATTGGTCCCCCTAGCATCTAAAGCATGGTCCTCTAGGGGCTTGTGGTCTAATCTATCTCATTTTGGGACATAGGGTTAGGGTTCGTGTACACCACATTAGAATATTGGACCTCCCAATTAGGTTCTATCAACGGTGCATCATATGGATACACTTCATTATTCTCCAGGGACCCTATGTAATAGGTTGGTGGGCTATGTCCATGTGTGAAATAAAAAATATGAGCATAAAATTGTTCTATGAGATCAATGGAGATGTTAGAACTAATGCCCTATTGAGGTTATCTTCTCCTACCAGATACTTGACTAAATTTACACTGGCAGGAGGTGGTGGCTATTGTCCTAGGACTGCTTGAGGTCTAGGGTTGTGCTTGATACTAGGTTTGGTATTGTTGGTGTTGCCTAATGTATGTTTGTTGGTGATACTAGCTTTGGTATCTACTTGGATGCAGGTATGGCTGCTAATAGTTCTGTCTACCTACTAGTTTGTTATAGGGGTAGTCTTGAGTTGTGTAGTTTGTGTATTTCCTCTCAATTGTGCAATATTGGGCATTACGGTTTCCTATGTGTTGAGCTTGCACGGGACATACATTAGCCATGTGATCACCTCCGCAAGTGTAACAATGCTTCACTAAGGCCAATCTAGGAGGTTGTCTATTCTAAACTCGTAGCTTTCATGCAACCTATTGAGCTAATTCGTCTATTGATGTTTTCAATTTGGATGTGATACTAGTAGAACAATCTAAATCCTTGTAGTGTATAGAGAGTTCCATTTCATCACCCAAGTTATCCACAATATCAATACACATCTTAGGAATTTATATATGGTCCGAGGTGCTTTCAAGAAGACATATGACCTTAATAGACCATCTAAAATAAGGAAACTTGTTTACCTTGGGTAGACAACTCTAGGATTGGGCATCTCTCAATATAATGCTTGAAACTAGCAACACCCTCTTTTAATCTAACTGTCATCTGATCTCTGTTTAAATTTATTAATCAATGAGAAAGTTTTGTGTATATTTCTACTCTTGGAGAATTTCTTAATTAAAGTCTCCAACAATTGTGTGATATCCCTGAATTGCTCTTGATATAATGGTTGAAACCATGTGAGGGCCATATTTTTCAAGGTGAGCTACAAAGCCTTCTATTGTGTGAATAGATCATCAACTTTTTTGGCTCTCAATACTTGCTTAAATTTGGCAATGTGTTCATATGGATCTCCCATGTCATCAAAATAATGTTTCGTGGATTTCACCAACTCATTAGGTCTCAAAATTCTAGGGTACTCTCTCAATCTAGGTAGGTCAAAATCATCCATGCCTCTTTGATTTCTTTGCCCTCGTGGTTGTTCTCCTTCAATTCTTTTGTAGGTTTCTAGCCCTGATCTTTCTCTTCCCATAGTATGCACAAAGCTCACCTCGAGTCATTCCTTAGCCTTTTTGATAATAGGACATAAGAAGGTCTAGATCCATGCTAACAAAGAGGATCAATAGACTTGGGTGAGGGGAAGATTAGTTTACCCTTTCAAGGTAATGCATATCTCCTATGTTCCATAATTGCATACAAGCGTTCAAAAGTGTTATCCAAGTAGATAACCTTTCCTAGAACATCTGGATCCTTGAATTCTTAGATAATCACTCCATGTACCTCACTAGACTTATCAGGTTTAAACCTTCAGAATGCTTCATCAATTTCCTTGTTAACAAAGAGTTCTATACTCTTGTTATCTTGGGGAATACATTTAGGTGCTATAATCCTAGACATGATTGAACTATCTCTTGGGGTTCTAGGTTCTTTTTCTTTGCTCTCTTGATCAAGGTCTTCTATGTTAGACTCATGTATAATTGATCCAAATTCATCTCTCCTATTAGGTAATCTGGTTAGCACATACATGGTTCCTTGCTTATCTATATAGGATCCATCTTCAAATTTGACCACATTCCAAAGGGGTACTCTGGATTCCTAAGTTGGGTCATTGAGCATCTCAAACCATCCTCAGAGATGCAGACACCTAAGCCATTGTTCGAATGTACTCTAGTTGAGTCTTGTAGGAACACTCTGGAGTCTCTAGGTATGCTAACCTAGAACTACCCATAGGTTTCTCCATTGTGAAAGCCATCTCTGAGTCACTAGTATCTGAGCTTACAATGTAAGGGTGATCACTCAACTATTGAGCCCAAGATCTAGCCGTATAATGGACACTAGCTTCAAATGACCTAAGGCTCATTAATTTGATCCCCTTATCTTTAGAATTGTTTTAGAGTACACAAAAGTTGAAATGTTCTTTGGGGTACCAATTACTTTTTCTTGTATTTATCTTTTCTCGAAGTATATTCTTCTAGAATGACTTGCGGTGTTTCATTTTTTCTTACATTGTAGCTTTAGATTCTTTCCCGTATTCTTTCTTTATGTCATTAAGTATTTGTCTTGTCTCGAAGTATATTATTCTAGAATGACTTGTGTTGTTTCATTATGTCTTACATTGTAGCTTTAGAATATTTCCCTTATTGTTATCATGTTGGTGTTGACTTAAGGCCTTTCACTTGAGTTTTTTAAGTGTCTTGAACTTACATTCTTAGTGTTACTCTATGCACAAGACGGGGTTTAATGAAATTCCAACCTCAATAGAAGTACTTTTTATGCCCTCCGATACCTAGAAAGTCTCTCCCAAGCACTACTTCTTTCCCTTGACACTTGTGGTACTCATGACTACTTTCCATAAAATTTTTCTAGACCTTGAAAACATAAAAAATCCTTGAAAAATAGGAAAAATTTAAGAAAAAATTAAAACAGCTAAGTATTACTATATAGGTGGTCTATCACGATGGGGTGGCCTCTCACAATCGGATGGCCTACCATGATAGGTTGGCCTATCTCAATAGGCTCGCTTGTCATAATGGGGTGGCCTATCATGATGGGGTGGTCCTATCGCAATGGAGTGGGCCTAGCATGATGGGGGGGTTGCCATGATGGGGTAGTTTGTGGTGATGGGGTGGCTTGTTGGGATGGATGGTCTGTCTCGATGGGGTGGCTTGTCATGATGGGGTGGTCCTATCATGATGGGTGGCATATCATGATTTGATGGTTTGTCACGATGGGATGGACTATCGCAATGGGTTGGGCCAATCATGATGGGATGGCATGTCATGATAGGGTGGCCTATCACAATCACATGGCTTTTTAGGATAGGGTTTCTTGTTACGATGGGTTGGCCTATCATGATAGGGTGAGCATGTGACAATGGGGTGGCCTGCCACAAAGGGGTGGCCTATCTCGATGGGGTGGTCTATTGCAATGGGTGGTTTGTTGCGATGGGATGGATCGTCATCATGGGGTGGGCTTGTTGCAAGTTTTTGACTTGTCACTATAGGGCCAAAAACTTAGAAATTTGTTGAAGCATCTAGTGCACCAAGAAGGTGCTGAGATGGTCTCTGGTATGCTATAGATGCAATGTAAAAATTTGCACCTTTCCAGCATGTCACTGTCGTGAAGGGGCTCAATTGGGTGGATCAGGCCAACTATCAGTGTTCCAATGATGGTGCATGCAAGGTTCTTTAAACAAGCTCAAGCGATGGAATGAAGACTCAAAGAGAATATTAAAACTCCAATCAATTGGTCAAATCACTTACACAATTTATCATCATGAGTTCAATGAGATATGGAAATAAGTTTAGAGAGAACTAGAAGAGAAGAGGTAGGAGAACATTGGAAATTGATTCATAATAATTGTTCATACAATTGTAATAAAAATAATGGAAAAATACATGTTACCACCTCATCATTGATCATAATGTTGTCTCATAATAATCTTCAAAATCCTCCTCCAAGCATGTGTGTACACCCTCCTCCAAGCATGTGTGTAGAGCCTCCTCCAAGCATGAGAGAAGAATCACCACTAAGATGAGAGATAGCCACCCTCCATCAAGTAGATGTAGAACTATCATCATCACCACAGATATGTAGAGAAATCACCAAGTTTTTGTAGAACCATCATCTCCTTCTTCTAAGTAGATGAAGATAGCCTCCAAGTAGTGCCATTTTCGTCAAGTGCAGAGCCTTCTTCTTCTTCTTGTCACCTTCAACTCCTCCATGTCTTCATCTCCTCCAAACTTCAATGCTAGCTAGAGCTCTCCAAGATTGGATGCTCTTGGATTGATGATGAGAAGATCTTGAGAAGATGATATAACAATGAGCCTTGGTTTCTTTTATAGTTTATGAGCCCATGAAAAAGCTCCTTTGAAAAAGCATAAAACAAAAAAGCTTTCACCATGCGATCGCAAAAATGGCGTCAGATTTATCATGATTCAAAAAGCTAACTCCGAAAAAAAACTCGGCAAAAACTTTGTTCCACAAAGCGTTGTTGCTTCGCCTACAAGAATTAAACCATGGTTGCATGTATGAATGTGCACTCTCTTAACCAAGGCACCCACGTGGTTATGTTATAAATTTGTGCTAAAGATATAAAACATAAAACGTTTCCTGCATGAAACTTTGGATTTTTTGAGGGTCATTTTGGAACCAATGGTATAGTTTTATATATCATTTGAAAGCTCTCCACAAGTACTTTCGAATGGTGCAATAATACTTTTGTTCATCTTTGACCAAATTTTGACTATTTGTATTCTTGATTTTCACCATAGTTGACTTTGTTTGCATCACTAGTGTCAAAGTCTTTAGTCTGAAGTTCTTCATCTTTATCAATCTCAATGTTTCTACAAGATAATCTATTCTTCAAGTCTTCAATATCTTCTCAATAGTCAATTTGCTCACTATACATTTCACAAGGTTCTATCTATTCTCATCCAAGTACTACTTGGAAGGTGGAAGGATAGAGACATCATGAAAAATTCTTAAATAATGATCATCTTTAAAAGAAATATTACTCGTAGTTCCTTGATAATAAATTTTATTTCTTGTTTTCAAAATACAGAGAGAGGATGTCTCCAACATCATGAGAGGCCAAGGTGACAGGCGTAGAATTTCAAAACACACGAAACGTACTTGCACAGATTGCTAACCTTGAAAATGAAGGTGGAATCTACATAGGAACTCAAAAGCATGCAAAAACAAATCCCACACACTCTCTCTCTCTCACTCACAAATGAGGGAAAGGAAAGTAGATATGGAGAAAAATGAAATATTTTGATGAAGATGATGAAGTATGGCTAGGGAAGGTGGTGGTAGGGAGAGTAAAAATGAGATAAAAGAACCTTAAATTTCATGAAAAAATTGTATAAATCTAACTACTTACCTTCCAACATCAATCTTCTAACACTCTTATCATCATACATTCCTCTTTGAGCAAGCTCGCTAGCAACGATGCTGAATTTGGTGTTGCCCTACATAAGTATCGCATTGAGGAGCTCCAGCTCCTTAATTGTCATTCCATGGAGACATAATTATGATATGATGATCATAATTGAATGATGTGCACGAAGATGAAGGTGAGAAGCATGTTTTGCACACACACACATGGAAGAGAATAGAGAAGAGATAATGGAACGAGAAATACTTCTATCCATCAATGCTCTTACAATGCTCAACTCAGTTACAAGATATCTCAAGCCAACAAGCTTACCTAAAAAATGATACCTAGCTCTATTTATAGATTTTATGGATTTTGATAGATTTCACATCTAATGTCTAGCTTAGTTAAAAATTATACCCTTAACTACTTTTGGGGCATCAAACAATCTCCAAAAAATATGAGTATTACATTCTAAAAAGGCTCCTCAAGCTCGAGGACTCCTTGGCTTGCACAAAATGGATCACTAAGTTTGCACGATTGTGTTTTTTATGATACAAAGTGTAGTGATTAAAATCACTCTTCATCATTATAATGATATTGATATTTCTTGAGCAGCACCATTGTAGAAATTTGTTGTGAGCATTTCTCCTCACATACTCCCTCTTCGTCTGTTGCACATCTCTTGATGGTATGCTATCTTAGGGAAAGCAATTGGTTGTTTGGTGGCCCTTTGGAATGTGATAAAAAATTAGGGTTTATCGATCAAATTGAGGGAGAGATATATGATTAATTTTGTCAACGCATCCAAGAAACCTTTCTTATAAACGTTTCCCATCCTATTAACAAAGTGGATTAAGAACTACAAATATACTCCCTTTCCTTTTTAGAAACCCAATGATCTTTGTACTAGAAGGGAATAAGCTTAGAGAGAAACTAATATCCCATGAAGAGCATGATAGGTTTTCAACTTTGTTCCTGCTTCTAATTGCTTGTGCCGTGGGTTTCTGTTTTAATGAATTTTGTGCTTTCGTTAGTATAAAAAAAACATTATAGCATACTAAACTTTGAACTTTGAAGAGTAGAATTTGATAACAAAGTGATTTACATTATTGCTTAACATTTTACATTCTTCATGTGATGCAGCTATAAAAAAAATTCATTTTTTTATTTTTTTTATAATTCATTTTTTTATTTTTTTTATTGTTTTTCTGGTAAGATCCATGGGCTTGTGGTCCCTCATATTCACGAAGAGATGATCATGAGAATGCTCACTGATGACACAAATACTTTGTTACATAATGATTTGGATAGCTTCTCTTCTTTTTCACACTCTTTATTTACCTTTTGTGTGGCCTCTCAATTTAAAATAGACCACCCAAAAGCTCCATTCAAGGCTATTATTGAAAACTCACCACAATTTCTAGTGGGCCAAGGGTGTTCCATGATCCTAGTGGTCAAATCTCTAATCTCTTGGTTATTCCAATGGGATTTGATGCTCCTTTCGAATAGCAATGGCATTGGTCTCTCAGGAAGACTGAAACCAAGTTTGGAAAGGAAAGAAAATCAACTTGGCAAGGTGGGCTATGGTGATGAACATGTTCCTTATAGCCTCCGTTATCTATTTTCTATCATGTTGGAGACCGAAAGATAAAGATTTAGTTAAACTAGAAAAAAATTTGTAGAAATTTTCTTCAGACAGGTTATCCAACAGGAGAGGCATGCCCAAATCAAATTGGATATGTTAACCTCCTTCTGGCCTTTGCACTCTATACTCTTGAGGTTCAACAATCTATACAGTACTCTTTTGCACTGCAGGATGGTGGAAACTAGAATTCTTAGTTAGAGGTAATTCCTAGTTATAGGACCCTTAACTTATCCTATCCACATAGTCTTCATCTACGTATCATAGTGGAGAGAATGTATAACTTCAAGAGTGTCTGATATCACCAAAACTTTAATTGTCCCACTCAATAAATCAGTAAAAACAATGATCTCTAATAGAGATTTCAATAGACTTCCATAATTAACATCATAATCACAAAGTACTAATCAATACACAATTCAACAACTATGCTCTTCATTAGACCATTCAATATTTGTTGCGACACACAGACAAACAACAAACAAAGGTGATAGACACAATTATGTAGAAGATTTACCATTTTTTTAACTCTCCAAAACAAACTATTTCACATGTGCTACAATTAAAAAAGAATAAAGATTAACATTTTTAAAATTTCACACGGAGATTTTTATCCTCAAACTAAGAGAAAATTGGCCTATTGTATATATTTTATGATTCATCAAAGGAATACGAAATAGAATAAAGGGAAGTTCAAAGTTGTATACTGCAAGTGAAAAGGGATGTGTGATGAGTCTGATGGAACAAACTTTAATGCACAAGGAACATAAAATAGTGATGGATATATAATTTAAAAAGGGAGAATCATCTAGCTTTTGGAGAACATAAAATAGTACTTGTTCCCAGAAAATATCTTATGCTCTCACAAATCCACATGCGTTGGTGTTTCCTACTTCCAATTGAGCATGTGATCTTCACTAAAAGACAAGAAGGTAGTTGATCTTGTGCTCTCACAAATCCACATGCGTTGATGTTTCCTACTTCCAATTGAGCATGTGATCTTCAATAAAAGACAAGGTAGTTGATGTGATTATTTATTCATGTGATCTCAACCGAAAGACAAGAAAATACTTGATCTGATTCTTTACTCATGGAGTGTTGACATAGTAAACCACATTGCAGACTTTCTGTTAAGTTTTTGTTTGGAAGAAATTCAAAGTCATGGGATGTTGAAGATATTGATCCACACTTTTTACTTGAAGCAAGTCAAAGAAATAGAGCAAATGACCACGTCATTTGTACAAAACAAGGGCGTACAACTTTATTTAGTTGATTTTCCCTAAAACCAATTATGTTGTCTTCCAAGCTTGGAGAAAAAACTCTATTAGTGGAAGGCTATGCAACTCAATGTGGTTGGACATGAAATTGTGGTCAACTCATTCATTATTTCTTCTGTAATCTACTACTTGGCTTACTGGAGACCATGTCAAAAAGAGATGCAAACATTGGAAAGAATCTAAAGAAATTTTCTTTGGACAAGGGATCCCAACATGAGAAAGGAACTCAGAACTTTGTGCTAGTCCAAAGGATGTGGGCTGATAGGGTATGTTAGATGTGGACTTGTATGTTCTTTCTAGAAAGGGTGTAACAAGATGAAGCCCTTTTGTACCATCAATCATGACTAGAAGTGGATGTGGGCATCAAAAAATGTGACACCATTTTGTTGCCAATTGTTGAATTTATGAGATAGGACTAAACGGCTCTAGAACAAAAGATTTTGTCACTGGAAATAACTTTGGATCCAAGATAGAAGGCATGGATCGAATTGAAGAACATTGATCCGATTTGTACAGTTCGATATGACGAGTGATGCCTTTGAAGGCACATATCAATATGTGGGATGATTTGTAATCCCACCTCTTGATTGGCTATGATGTCCCCCCCCAATTCCATGGCTTGTAGTGGTATAATAAAAGAAAGTAGAGGATATCTCAAGAATTGGAAGAAATATAGACTCTCATCACATACTTAACAAGAAGTGGTGTTTGAGTTGTTGTGCTAGAAGGCAGTCCCTTTCCTGAAGGCTCCGACATCTGGAGACTAAATGTTGAGCCAATCAAAGTCAAAGTGGTCCAAGTCAAGATAGTAAAAGTCAAAGTGGTCAAAGTCAAAGTGGTCAAAGTCAAAGTGGTCAAAGTCAAGTTGCTCAAAGTCGAGTGATCAAGGTGCACAGGTAGTGAAATCAATTTGCTCAAAATGTTTATGGGTTGCAAAAAGTGGAATGTAGGTTGCAGATTGTCTTTCTGTAAGGTTTTCAAGGGGTTTTTAAAGTATTTGGAAGGTTCAGCTGAACCCTCCCATAAGTACACATATTGAATAAATGAAGGCAAAAGTGAAGTCATGTGAAGAGGAAGTGGTATGCAAAAGTGTATGTATGGCCTTCCCATTTAAAATTTTGTTTTTAATTCTTGTTGATGCAATTAAAACCAAGCCCACATACTTGGTTAATTAGCTCATCCTTGAATGATTGACATAACTTATGCAAGGCTTCATATGATCAACCTCTTGTAAAAATCCTTCACATTTATCCTTGTAAAAGTGGTTCACATCCACGTGGAGTTAGGAAGCTCTAAATCACAAATCATTTGGTTGTTGAGTGATGAGGGAATCTATCCTATACTTTAGGATTCACCTTTTAGGTAGATCTTTGAATTTGAATTCAAACTCTGGCTCCAACTACAACTATAAGAAGAGGATAAAAAAATGGGTGTGTATCTCGCACCCATGAGCTCACTTTGAAGGAGATTCATTATGAAGTGAGATCTTATCTCATAGCTCATTCACCTCTCACACATGGAGCAATGTATGATCGCCATTGACATTGTATTTGTATATGATTTAATACATATAAAATCATTACATTCTCATTTCACTTCTCAGTTATAACTCTATCAGAACAGTGATCTTCTCACAGCTTGTTCTCAGTGCATGGTTGATCATTTATCATGATTAAGGCATGGTAGATTCAGCATAGTACCTAGTACATACCTACAAAATTTCATTAGCATTGATGTTCTAGATCGTGAGATATTAACTCATCTTTGCTCACTGATCTGTTGCCTGTTGAACCCCAAAATTCTCTCTTCCCCCCCTCCCCCCCACGCACCATAGGATAAATTTATCCTATGGATTATTTTCTTTTTACTGGAAAAATATTTTTGGCTCTAGATTGTGCCTCGGATGGCCATTTTCTTCAAATTTGTGGTCAATTTCATGTTTCTTGACACTATTGGACTCAATTTTTTCATTAGTTTTGCCAAAAAATTTGTGCACATTTAACATGTGTTTATTATTTTGCATGTGGTCCACATGATCTATTCCATCCTTATTTTCCCACATGTTTCACTTTTTTTTATATGAACACTTTGTATCTTTGATTATTAGCTCTTTACCCCCTTCGAGAGCCCCTAATCCTACTCCCTACCCCTCCCTTTATCCTTCTACCCAGCCCCATCCTTACCCTATCCTTCTTATCTCTTCAACCCCCCCTAACCTTTCCTTCCTACCCTCCATTCTCTAGCTTATACTTCTTCAATGAGGTGATATCCAATTTTGCTTAGTCCCTTGTAATTGTTCATTCTTGCTCTTGGTGGACTTGGTAGCTACGGTGGTGGGAAATTGTTGAGCCAATCAAAGTCAAAGTGGTCAAAGTCAAGCTAGTAAAAGTCAAAGTGGTCAAAGTCAAGCTAGTTAAAGTAAAAGTGGTCAAAATTGAGTGGTCAAGGTGCACAAGTAGTGCAATCAATTTGTTCACAATGTTTATGGGTTGTAGAACTGGAATGCAGGTTGCAGATTGTCTATATATAAGGTTTTCAAGGGTTTTTAAAGTATTTGGAAGGTTCAAGCGAACCCTCCCTTAGGTACACACATTCAAGAAATCAAGGCAAAAGTGAATTCATGTGAAGAGGAAGTGGTATGCAAAAGTGTATGTATGGCTCCCCCATTTAAAATTTTGTTTTTATCCTAAAGTCACTATAGGAAAAAAATAGAGAGTCATTGGCTGTACACATCTTGAGATATTCTTGGGACATCAAAGTGAGCACCAAGATACTCTATCAGTTAGGAACGGCGTACATAAGTAAATCGACACACAAGGAATTGGCATTATGATCATTCTTTTAGTTAGACTAAGAAAGGGGGAGCATAGTCTACACTAGGTGAGAAGAGGAAGAGACATTCAAGGAGAGTGTGATGCAGAGAAGCAAGTGTGAGACAAAGTGTGCAAGAAAGGTGATCTAGTGTGTGCAGAGAAGGAGTGCTGAGAACTAGTAAGCAAGGCAATCAAGGTGGCACAAGCTACCATTGAAGAGGTGTGTGCGTTGACAGAAGGTGTCCTTCCCTCCTACCCTATCAGAAGCTTGAGTGCAAGGTGTGCACAAGAGCAAGTTCGTGGAGAGATGGCGGTCCAGTGCAGAGAAGGTTGGCGGCATAAGGAGCTTTAGGTATCGTATAACCTTGTGTGTGTGTGTATTCTTTGGGATTAAGCACTTTGCACAGAGAACACTTGGTCTTGTTTTATACATTATCATTGTATTTACCTACTGGTAATCAATATATAGAAGCTTCCGATGTCTGTGTTCCACTTCTTCTTCTTCTTCCTCCTCTTACAAATACTCAAGTCCCTTTCGGCAAAAGAATCCTGCAACACTAAACCAACAAAGGACAATTCCCATCTCTAGTCTAGGTTTTAGAAGAAATAGAAGCATGCTAAGATATAGAGAGTAAGTTCAAAGGAAGAATCTTTAGATCTGCTTCAAAGATTGGTGGGCAAGAAATACAAACAAACCAATGAAGGAAATGTGTAGATTCCTTAAGAAGAAACAAGAAAAGGAAAAAATTTCTTACATGATTGATAGTCATGGTGTGGACTAAAAAGTAGGCAAAGAGAATAGTCATGGCCACCATCTCTAGAGTTAGATCCAAAAGAATAGTGCAAAATATGGAGCTTCTTCTTGATGCTCCTATCTCTCACATGGATATTTTAGAAGCCATCAATTCTCTTTCTAATGGTAAAACCCCAAGTTTGGATGGTCTCACCAATAAGTTCTTCAAGTCGTTTAAAAGTAGAATCGAGAATTGAAGGCCAATTATGATCTTGCAAATGGGGTATAAGGCCTTCACTAACCTTCTTGCTAATCACATTGCATGCCACATGTGCTCATGGAAGACCTTTGTTGTGGCCCGAAGTTTATTAAGATGGTGTTGAGGCTTCTAGAAATGCCTCATCTTACATTAGCATTAGTTGAGAGGTCTCTCAATATATTATATTAAAATGCTCGATCAAACAAGGCTACCCCAAGTGCCGCTACTCTTTACTATTGCTACATAAGTTTGTTGGTGAACCATCATGCCTATATTGGCCGGATCGATGGGCTTGTGTTTCCTTAAACCTAGGATCAGATGATCATGAGAATGTTCGATGATGACATAAATACTTTCTTCCATAATGATTCCGATAATATCTCCTCTTTTTTACATTGTTTAATTACATTTTGAGTGGCCTCACAATCTAAAATAAACAACTTAAAAACTGCATTCAAGGCTATTATTGAATACTCACCACAATTTCTAGTGGACCAAGGGTGTTCCATGATCCCTAGTGGTAAAATCTCTCATCTCTTGGTTATTTGAATGGGCTTTGATGTTACTTATGAAAAACGATGGGATTGGTCTCTTACAAATCTTGACAACAAATTTGATTATTGGAAATGAAAGAAAGTCAACTTGGCAAGGTGGAGTATGGTGATGAACATGTTCCTTATAGCTCCTTTATCTATTTTCTATCATGTAGGAAACTGAAAGAAAAAGATTTGATTAAAGTAGAAAGAATTTGTAGAATTTGTTTCAGAGGGGTGATATAACAACAGAGCATGCTTAAAATCAAATGGGATATGTCAACCTCTTTTCGGTTTCTACACTCTATACTCTTCAGGTTCAGTAGTATGTACGCTACTCTTCATTATTATAGATTGGTGGTCAACTAGAGTTCTTAGTTGGAGGGAATACCTAGTTATAGGACCCTTAACTTCTCCTATCTAGATATCCTTCATCTACATATCACACTAGAGAGAATGTATAGCTTCCATAGTATTTGACATCACCGAAGTTGTAATTGTCACACTAAAAAAATACTTGAAAACAATGATCACTAAAAGTGATTTCAATAGACTTCCATTAACATCATAATCACAAAATATTAATAAAAGCACAATTCAACAATTACACTCTTCATTAGGCCATTCAATTCTCATTACATCAGACAAACAAACAATAGATAAAGGTGATAGACAAAATTACGTAGAACAAGACTCTATGCCAAAAGCACCACTAGTGAATTCATGCCTTGGATTGTTTCTTCACCGAGCCCATTCATTCTATTAACTAGAAAAGTTGCTTTACATTTTTCTGATAATATAAGTTAAGTAATATTTATATTCCAATGTCTTAAGATTGGCACACACAGAGGACTTGAACCAAAAAAAGATTGTGCTATGTATTATGCAAAACTATATTCGCATAGTCAAGATTGAGGATAACCTGGTTCAGCCAGATGGATATTATTTAGAGATGGTGGTCTATGCCAAAGACCACCATACTACAGTTCTATTTGAATATGTTTTATCATGACTACTCAAGTCCTGGTATTATATCTACATTTTTCCATACTATAAATCATTATACTACAAATTTCATAGTATACTTGATAACCTTAAATTCAAAAATGCTTGAAATGAATGCACTCATGTTTGCAAAAGGTGCAGGAGTTATTGCTAATACAGATATCTGGCAAAAACAAATTGGACATGCAAATTTGCAAAGGCTGAAATTGATGCAATCAAACGAGATTGTCAATGAACTACCAAATTTCAAGGTTAGAGAGATGCAAAAGGTATCTGCAACATGTCAATTTGGTAAATAGTCAAGAGCATCATTTTCACATGACAAGCATGTTGGTGAGAATGTACTAGAAATTGTACATACAGATGTTTGGGGTCCCACAAAGACCACATCTATCGGTAGTTGTAGGATTTATGTTACTTTCATTGATGACCATACACGAAAAGTATGGATATATTTCATGAATGAGAAGAGTGAGGTGTTCACTCACTTCGAGAATTTGAAGGCTATGAAGGAAAAGCAGATAGGACAATATATTTAGATATTAAGGTCTGATGGAAGAGGTGAATACATGTCAAATGACTTTACGAACTTTCTTAAAAGTCATGGAATCGATGTCATTTTTCATGCAGTTACACACCACAACAGAATGGCATTGCTGAATGTGAAAATTGACATATTATAGAAATAGCAGAAGCTTTGATGGCTGGGAAAAATATGCTTCATTGTTATTGGACAGAAGTTGTGCATAATGTTGTATACATCATGAATAGAACTCCAACTTCTGCTATACATCGAGTTACACCTGAAGAGAAGTTTATAGGTAAAAAGCCAAACTTATCGCATATGAAAGCATTTGGTTGTATTGCATATGTACATGTTCTAGATGAGTTGAGGACAAAGCTTGATCCAAAAGTAGAAAAATGTATCTTCATCGGGTACTCCCTTGAACAAAAGGGGTATAAATGTTATAACCCTCTACACGACAGGTGAAGGTAAGCAAAGATGTGGTGTTTGATGAAATGTCAAGCTTATATGTAGATGCCAAAGATAGACTTGATCTTGAACCAAATGACAAAGAAAATGTTGAAGAATCTGGTATAGAATCTTAAATTTTGAGTGGACTAGATGTGTCACCAAGCAATAGTTCCAACTCAAATCCATGGAGTGGGAGATTGTGTGGAAATTTCAATCCAACAAATTCATCAATTACATCAAGGAAAGATACAAAAAGGCTTTCTGTTGGTAGTAAAACATCTATAGGTTTTGAAGACACTGATGGAGATTCAAGTGGTTCACAGAAGAGCCTTGATGAGGAACTTGGATTGCCCTCTATGAAGACTCCAAGAGTTAGAAAGGCACATGTAGATGATACAAGGAGAAGTGATCCAAGACCAACAAGATCTGGGAGGATGTGGAATTAAGTGCAAGGATTGATGTATGATAGTTATATGGCTCGTCATTGTGCCTACATGACCAAGGTAATACACGATTTCTGAACCTTCTTGTTTTGAAGATGCACTCAGAAATGCAAATTGGGAAAAAGCTATAGATGTGGAGATGGTTGCACGTTATGGAAACAAAACATGGAATCTGGTTCCATTGCGACAAGGAAAGAAACCCATAGGCTACAAGTGGGTTTACAAGGTAAAGCACAATGCTGATGGTAGCATAAGCAGATACAAAGCTTGATTGGTAGAAAAAGGATATGCAGAGACATATGGCATTGATTATGAGGAAACATTTAGCCTTGTAGCTAAAATGTCTACGGTTAGATCACTGGTTGCATTAGCTACAACAAAAAGATGGATTTTGCATCATATGGATGTGAAGAATGCTTTGCTACATGATGAGTTACAGGAAGTATATATGGACCAGCCAGAAGGATACAAAGATTAAAAGCACCTAAAATATCTTTGCTAATTCAAAAATCTTTGTATGGCTTAAACAAGCCCCTCCTACTTGACATGCAAGGATTGCTCACTACTTAACCACCATTGGGTTTTCTATGTGTGATGCAGATCATTCACTATATGCAAGGAAGGATGATGATGGCATCATGATTGTGGCTATTTATGTCCATGACTTGATTGTAGGAGATGACAATGAACCAAGCATTAAAGTAGTAAAAGAACTCCTTATGGAAGAATTTGACATGAAAGATCTTGGTGTGTTGCACTATTTCTTGGGCATCAAGTTTATACATACAAAACAAGGTATATAGATATCACAAAGGCAATATGCCTTGAGTATATTACAAAAGCATGGTATGGCTGATTGTAAGCCAATTTCTATGCCATTAGTTCAAAATTTAAAGTTGGATGCTACATCAGGTGAAGCATTGGAAAATGCTACTATGTATAGGAAAATTGAGGGAAGTTTGATATATCTCATAATTACAAGGCTTGATCTAAGCTACACTATTGGACTTGAAAGTCAATTTATGTAGGTTCCCAAGAAGCCACATTTAGATGCTCTAAGATGCACTCTACGTTATGTGAGTTCTACTTTGGATTATGCATTGTTTTATGAAGCTGGTGTAGATTTGCAGGTTCATGGATACACCAATGCAGATTGGGTTGGTCATATTCCACATAGAAGATCTACTAGTGGCTTTCTATTCTCACTTGGAAGTGCAGCTATTATGTGGAGCAGCAAGAAATAACCCAATGTTGCTTTGTCGAGTACAGAGGCTGAGTATAGAGGTTCTACAATGGCAGCATGTGATGCATCATGGCTAGAGATGCTACATGCAGATTTGGTGTGGAAGTGCAAAAGCCTATTACCATCTATTGTGATAATCTTAGCAGCATACAGTTAGCACAGAATCCTGTTTTTCATGCTAGAACAAAGCATATTGAGGTACATTATCACTTCATCAGAGAGAAGGTATTTGCAGGTGATATTGATCTTGTTTATGTGAGAACAAAAGAGCAGATTGTTGATATTTTCACTAAAGCACTTGGAGCAGAGAAGCTGAAGAAGTTTTGGAAGATGCTTGGATTAAAAGGACATGATGTTGAGCTTGAGAGGGAGTGTTGAGATATCAAGCTCAACATGTGATGATCCAGGCTGACATGTATCACTTTTTCATTTCTCTGACATGTATAGTGGTCAGAGGGGTATATGTCAAGGACACTTCATTGAACTTTACTAGATCTATCTACCGAGAGTGACGGCACATTTTTTTCTTGCCAATTCACTCATTTGTAGACATAAGGATTTTCCTTATGTATCTTTCTTTATATATTGCACATGTTATATTGTTGTTTTAGGTCATTCTTGTACGTTCCTTTTTATGTAATAGAAGAAGAAGAAGATCTTCCTCCTTGCCTGAATCTGTGTGTGCTCTCCTCTTTGATTGCGAGAGTGTGTATGTGATTTCTCTTCCTTATCTCCTTCCTTGTGACAAATAGTCTCCCTGAGTTGCAAGGTTTTTTTACCAAGAGTAGTGTTTGATGGTCTGTAAAAAAATTAAACGTATTGGTCAATAGATAATATAGTAATTTTTTTACCGCATACACCATGCCTAATCCTTCATGTTCATTGATGGTGTAATTCCTTTCTACAACATTCAATTGTCTACCCGCACAAGTTTTGGGTAGTTCTATATTTAGCTCCTCTTAGGTAAGTTTTGGGTAGGTATATATTTTGCTCTTCTGAGGGTTGTGCTAGCATGAACACAATAGAAAAAATTGGAAGCATCAACATGGAAAGAATTCTTCCAATCATGTGTTCTTCAAATTGGGGCTAACCACAAACATCATTTGAGTTATGCAAATGATTTTTCGCACTCCTCATTCCACTTTTAATTTGTTAGAAGGTTGTACACTAGCTTGGCCATGATTCCATATATATATATATATATATATATATATATATATATATATATATATATATATATATATATATATATATATATATATATATATATATATATATATATATATATATATATATATATATATATATGTGTGTGTGTGTGTGTGTGTGTGTGTGCATGAATCATATATAGTAGCCACAATGTCCCATGATGACTTGCACTTCTTTGACCATCATAGGTCATGGTAACTCCGCAATGCCTCTCTCTTTATCTTCATCTATTGATATTCTACGTTTTGAAACTATGGACTATTTTTTTTCCTTGTTGGACCATATATACACATTTCTTTTTATTTAAACACACCTAGTACTCTACATTTGTAAAATATATGTTTTGGCTTCGAGATATGATTTTGTCTTATGTGGGAATGTTTACACAAGTCATCCACATAGACTTCTAAGCTTTTTCACAAAAACTCCTCAAAATGTGATACATGAGTTGTTGGAAGAAAGTCAGGTCATTGTTGAACCTAAATTCCATCACACAGAAGGCATAGATGTGAAATCCATCTTGTGTTGATCTTCAGGGGTTATAACTACTTGATTATAGCCTAAAACTCCATCCATGAAACTATATAATTCCTTAAATGCTACACATTTTAATAAATTCTCCATGATTGGAAGTGGATAGCTATCCCTAATTGTGGTTGCATTATCTTTCTTCAAGTCAATATAGGCACGTAATTCTCCATGTTTTTTGGGCACTACCACAATGGTGGATACCCATTCCATGTGTTCAATCCATTTTTTTTTTGGCACTAAAAATAATGGGGATACCCATTCCATGTGTTCAATCTCATAAATGAATCCTGCTTCTTTCATTTGATCAATTTCTTTCTTTATTTTTGTTTCCTATGTGGCATTGTAAGTTTACGATTTTTTTTTGTGGTCTTGGCTTCTACCATCATAGGGATCCTATGTGAAAAAAAAAATTGGATCCATTATTTGAAATCTTTATACGAACAAATGAATGCCTCTCTATTATATCTTCCTCTTCTTGAACACGTAGGTCATTTCCTATGTACATGCTTCGAGTTCATGCTCCTCGACTGTTACTATGATTTTCTTAGTCATTTCTTTATTGTCATAAGATTCTCCCATGAAAGCTTCTCTATTTGGCATCCTCACCAATTTTTTCCTATCTTTGATTTCATATTTTTTTATGTTCTCATGCTCTTTGAATAATGATTCTTCTTCCTCTACTGGTGGGTTTTTCTTTTGTTCCTTTTTCTTTTTTTTCCATTTCTAATTGAGTGGTTAGAAATATCTCCTTCTTTCTGTCACTACCTTCGTGAGATTTTGAATTAACTAGATACAAGGAATCTTCCTTTGAATCTCAAAAGGAATCCATAACAATGGATACTAGATATTTGTCCTCTTCTAAGGTTTCACACATAAATAAAGATATTTCATAACCATCCTCATCAAAATGCAGATTCCATTGTCCTTCATTCATGACTATGTCCATTATTACTAATATTTGTCATGAGGAAGGAGATAAGGAAGAGATCTCACACACACGCTCTCACATTCAATGAGGATCACACACATAGATTGAGGCAAGGAAGAATGATCTTCTTCTACTTCTATTGCTTAAAAGGAATGTACAAGATTCACCTAAACAACAATACAAGAAGTGCAATCTATAAAGAATAGTATTGAAGGAAAATCCTAATGTCTGTGAATGAGTGAGCTGGCAAAAAAACAAATGTTTCATGACTCTCAGTAGATAAATCTAGTAAAGCTCAATGAACTATCCCTAACATATACCAGCGTGATCACTATACATGTTAGAGAAATGAAAAAGTAGTATGTCTCATCTTGTATCATCACATGTTGAGCTTGATATCTCAGAACTCCCCCTCAAGCTCAACATAATGTCCCTAGTCCAAGCATCTTGCAAAAATTCTTCAGCTCCTTTGCTCCAAGTGCTTTAGTAAAAATATTAGCAACCTGCTCATGTGTTCTCACATAAAGAAGATTAATATCACCTCCTCATACCTTCTCTCTAACGAAGTGATAATGTACCTCGATATGCTTTGCCATAGCATGAAAAACAAGGTTCCATGCTAACTCTATGCTGTGAAGAGAGATGGTGGATGCAATCCAAAGATGAGTAGGTGCCACTACAACCAGCTTCACACCAGCCAACTGAGACTTCAGATTTGATTAGTAGACCCTTTGAGCTTCCTAAATCCACCAAAATATCAGTCAAGTACTTTGTAACATGTATCCCAAAAGTTTAAGTCAAGACAGACTAGTTGCGGAATCACTAGCTCCGAAAACTTGCTATTTTTGGACATACACTTGCTGGAAAAAATGAACAGTGCTCTCAACCTGGTAGGAATTAGAAAAATTCCTTTTGGGCATAGCAAATATACTTAGCAAGCTTCCCAATCCAAGTTAGAAAACGTCAAATGCATGAATAGGAATTTGCAAAATATCACCATCTTCAACACCTTGTACATCAACTTTAGTACATGTAGTTGTAACAGTTGCAAGTGTGACAGGACGTTTTTCAACACCGTGCACAATGTCCCATAGTCCTTTTCCAACCAATACATATCGCATCATATAAGCCCATAACGGGTAGTTGGTACCATCCAACTTATCCTCAACAACCAACATACAGAATACATCATTGCTTTCAGCCATGGCAAATACCTTGATGCAAAAAATTGAATCTATCTCAAAAAGTTGAGCAGAACTACCTAGACAAATTGTGCTAAAGCTATAGCAGACTTCAAGATGCTTATACTAGCGAACCCAAACTGGTATATACATTTGGCACAAAAAGATGAAATAGCATGCATAAATGATGGCATAGTGCGTTCGAAGGCCGAAACAAGCTGAGATCTCGATTTCAGCACCATAGAGCATAGTAGTTTTTATCTTTGAAACACCTTGAGTATGCTCACCAAAATTCATGCGATTCTTAGACTGCAACCAGAGAGGTGTCAAAGGTGCTCTAGATGAAGCAGGACCTGATCTGATACAAATTGTTGGAGTTAGACGTCTGTGGAAGCACACAAACAGCACAAGGAAGAAGAAGAAGCTTGGAGCACAACACACAGTACTGAATGTATTACCACTAGAATGTGCAAAGATAAGTAACCCATTAGGGCTATAGGCATATATACAAACCGAGGGAAAAGGAACCTCCTAAAGAGGGAAAAAAGTGCCTCGTTGTCCTAGAGTGTTCACACACATCACTACCTAAATATATCGACAAACAGAATGGCATTGTTGAATGCAAAAATAGACATATTGCAAAAATAGCAAGAGTCTTGATGGCTAAGAAGAATATGCTTCATTGTTATTGGGCAGAAGCTATGCACACTACTCTATACATCATGAACAGAACTCTGATTGCTGTTGCACATCAAGTTACACCTAAGGAGAAGTTCACAGGTAGAAGATCAAACTTATCACATATGAATGTTTTTGGTTGTATTGCATATGTACATGTTCTAGATGAATTGAGGATGAAGCTTGATCCAAAAGCAGAAAAATGTATATGCATTGGGTACTCCCTTGAGCAAAAGGGATATGAATGTTATAACGGACTCACAGGAATGGTGAAGGTAAGTAGAGATGTGGTGTTTGATGAAATATGAAGCTTCTATGCAGATACAAAATCTCAAGTTTTGAGTGGACCACCACCAAGCAATAGTTCCAACTCAAATCCATGGAGTGGAAGATCATGTGGAAATTTAGTCCAACAAATTCATCAAATACATCCAAGAAAGGTAAAGAAAAGCTTTTTGTTGGTAGTAAAATATCTAGAAGTTTTGAAGATATTGATGGAGATTCAAGTGGTTCAAAAAAGAGTCGATGAAGAACTTGGATTGCGCTTTGTGAAGACTCCAGGAGTAAGAAAGACACATGCAAATGACACAAGGAAAAGTGACCCAGGCCCAAGAAGATTTGGGAGGATGCGGAATTCACTGCAACGATTGACATATGGCAGTTAGATGGCTCATCATTGATCCTACATGACAAAGGTAATACAAGATTTTGAACTCTCTAGTTTTAAAGATGCGATTGGAAATGCAAATTGCAAAAAAGATATGGATGAGGAGATGATTTCACTTTATGGAAACAAAACATGGAAGCTAATTCCATTGCTGCAAGAAAAGAAACCTGTAGGCTGCAAATGGGTTTACAAGGTAAAGCACAATGTTGATGGTAGCATAAACAGGTATAAAGCAAGATTGGTAACAAAAGGATATGCACAAAAATATGGTATAAAGCAGGATGTGCATTATTTTGTGCACAAAAATACGCACAGAAGTATGGTATCTCTACTATCAGAACACGTTGTAGGAGCTACAACAAAAGGATGGACTTTGCATCAAATGTATGGGAAAAATGCTTTCCTACATGGTGAGTCAGAGGAAGAAGTTTGATATATCTCACAATTACAAGGCTTGATCTAAGCTACACTATTGGACTTGAAAGACACTTTATGCAGGCTCCCAAAAAGCCGCATCTAGATGCTCTCACATGTAATCTACATTATGTGAGTGCTACTTTGGATTATGCATTGTTTTATGAAGCTGGTGTAGATTTGCAGGTTCATGGATACACTGATGTAGACTAGGCTGGTAGTGTTCTAGATAGAAGATCTACTAGTGGCTTTCTATTCTCACGTGGAAGTGCAACTATTGTGTGGAGCAGCAAGAAGAAACCCACTATTGCTTTGTTGAGTACAGAGGCTGAGTATAGAGGTGCTACAATGGCAACATGTGAAGCATCTAGGTCAGAGATACTACTTGCAGATTTAGGTGTGGAAGTGCAAAATCCTATCACCATATATTTTGATAATCTTCGCAGCATATGTTGGTGCATTTTACCCAAGCCTACATGCTTGATATGCTTGATATTATCCTCATTTGTAAGTCACATGTGTAGTCATGTGAACACCTCTTGTAAAAGAGTTCATTTTTATCTCTTGTATTTGAAAAAAGCAAAAAGGAAAAGGATGGGTTACCTCATGCATGATGTAAAAGCAAATTCGTGGCTATAACTACCAAAATCATGAATTTTTGAGCTGAGGGAATATCTCCTAACTTTGGGATCACTTTTAGGTGGAGCCATTCGAATTCGAATTCAAAACTCCCTCCAAGAATAGCTATAAAAAGAGCAAGAAGGAAGAGGCGATTAGCAAGCCCTTGTACGTGACCACTTCATGTCATTTTGTAGAGATTGAAGAGCTTACTCCATAGCTCTATCATTCTACTCCCATTGTGCAAAGATTCATTGCCAATGTGGTTGTAATCATATGTGAATCTATACATTTATCATCAACTACTTCTCTGTTTTGTTCTTTGCTATACTCACTTAGAGCAATAATGTCAGAAGGTCATATCTCGCGTTATACGCAACCTTTTTCCGTGTTTTAATGGGTGTTGGATAGCTCTTATTGTCTACTTTCTGCACATAAATTTTCATGGTCATTGGATTTACAGTTTGTGAGATATCTGCATTTTACTGGTCACTGGTCTATCTCTTCAGAGCCCCGAGAATTGTGGGCATGTTCCAGAAATTGATGAATCTTCTTCTCAGTGCTCAGTCCATCATTTGAAGTGTTTTAACTTGGATTGGGAAGCTTGCTAAGTCTATTTGCTATGCCCAAAAGGAATTTTTCTAATTCCTACCAGGTTGAGAGCACTGTTCATTTTTTCCGGGAGGTGTATGTCCAAAAATAGCAAGTTTTGGGAGCTAGTCATTCCGCAACTAGTCTGTCTTGACTTAAACTTTTGGGATACATGTTACAAAGTAGTTGGCTGATATTTTGGTGGATTTAGGAAGCGCAAAGGGTCTACTAATCAACTCTGAAGTCTCAGTTGGCTGGTGTGAATCTGGTTGTAGCGGCACCTACTCATCTTTGGATTGCATCCACCATCTCTCTTCACAGTGGTATAAGAGCATAGTCAAGCAACATGGGAGATGGATTTCCATCAACAATTGACAAATTGGATCGAAACAACTACCCGGCATGGTCTCTAAGGATGGAGGCTTACCTTCAAGGGAGGAATTTATATGGATTCATATCCGGAGATGAAGCAATGCCGACCATGAGGAACAAAGGGCAACCATCACATGAAGACGTGGAAGGACTTTCGAATTGGTGTTCAAAGGATGCACTTGCAAGGTCGTATATTCTAAACTCAATCTCTGATTTTCTTTCACCTCATGTCAAGGGATGCAAGACATCAAGAGAGACCTAGAATGCACTTGCTTCTTTCTTCTCTTCCAACACTCGAGCAAGGAAGAACCAATTGTGGATGGAGTTCACAACAATGAAGAAAATCCCGAAGCAAAATGTGACTGCTTATGTCACAAAGATGAAGGAGATTTCCGACCAACTTGGAAGCATTGGAGAGGTAATTGAAGAGGATCAAATCATTAGACAAATCATAAATGGAATCAAAGCAGACGACAAGTGGGAGTCATTCACAACAGCCATAGATTTATACATGGACATGCATGTACCGGACCTCAACACACTCATGGGCCAACTCTTCACTCATGAAGCAAAGATTAGCAAAGGTGGTGAGTCATCAAGAGGTAATCAAACTTTTGCCTTATATTCCGATAAAGCTAAGGTCAAGGACAAGTCAAAGAATAGGAAGAATGAAGATGAAGGTAGCTCTTTCCAAGCAAACTTTGCAGGTAGAGGAAGAGCTAGAGGAAGAGGTAGAGGTGGAAAGCAAGGCAGGTGGAGATTCCAATCATCTCAACCTTGCACCATATGTGGCTTATCTAACCATACTATTGAAGAATGTTTCAGGAACCTGAGGAACTCAAGAGGAAGAGGATTCAATAGAGGTGGCTATGGATCAAATAGAGGCAAGTACAATGGAGGCTACAACAACAACTACTACTACAACAACAATTACAACAATAACAACTATCAAAGTGGCCATAGAGGAAGGAGAGACTACAATAACTATGCAGAGGAACAAAGTCAAGAAGATTCATTATTGATTATGAATCTATCAGCGAAGAAGGGTAAGGATGATGATTACATATTTTACATTGATTCGGGATGCTCAAACCATGTAGCAGGAAATGTGGCTTTACTTTCTCATTTGGAAGATCCTCATAACAAGCATGAAGTGCAGACAGGAGATGACACAAAGCACTCAGTGGAGAAGATAGGTAATGTGAAGACATCAGATGGGAATATGAACCTCTTAAGCAAAGTCTTGTATGTCCCTACAATTACCAAAAATTTAATAAGTGTTGGACAGATTGTTGAAAAAGGATTGCAGGTTAGATTCAACCGATTTGGATCATATGTTGAAGACCCAAGGCAAGGCTTTAGAAGGATTGCCAAAGGAGAAAAGACAGGAAGGCTTTTCACTTTTGAAGTGGAAGATACAAAGAACATAGCTTTGTTTAGCTATGGATCTCAAACTCTAACAGAGTTGGAGATATGGCACAAACGCCTTGCTCACATTGGTGAGAGGACACTCAAACAAATTTGCAGGGACCAAAGTGTACTTGGTTTGCCTAATATCACAAGGCAACACATGATTTATAAGTGTGAAGCTTGTCAACTCGGCAAAGCTCATAGACAACCTTTCAATAAGAAAGGATATATGTATCAAAATCCTTTGGATCTAGTGCACACGGATGTGTGGGGTCCAAGTAAGGAGCCATCTGTATCAGGCTCAAGATATTATGTGTCTTTCATAGATGATTGTAGCAGGTGGACCATTCTGTTTTTCATGAACCACAAGGATGAAGTGTTTAATTGCTTTAAGAAGTATATTGCTCTTGTTGAAAACCAAACAGGTAGGACTTTGAAAAGACTCAGATCAGATGGTGGAGGAGAATACTTCTCTTCTGAATTTGATGCCTTCTTGCATGAAAGAGGCATTAAAAGGGAAGTCACTACAGGGTATACACCCGAACTCAATGGTGTAGCAGAGAGGAGGAACATAGCTATTGTCGAAGCTGCAAGGTCCATGCTCAACGAAAAGGGATTGCCAAACTACCTATGGGCAGAGGCTGTGTCTACAGCCATATATCTCATAAATAGACTTCCATCTAAGTCACTCCATATGAAGTGTGGAATGGAAGAAGACCTAGTCTAGAGCATTGTAAAATCTTTGGATGCTTAGCCTATGCTCACATTCCTTCTCAAGTAAGAGGGAAATTGGATCCCAAGGTAGAGAAGTGTGTATTCATTGGTTATGATCAAAACCAAAAAGGATATAGATTGTACAATCCAACCAATAAAGGATTTTTTGTGAGTAGAGATGTAATTTTTGATGAAAAAATTCATGGTTTGATGATGACAGGAAAGTGAAGCTGCCTTATGACTTGGATGAAGATTTTCCATCACTTCAACCAAAGGGGCTAAAGCAGATTGAAGAAAGTGATTCGGAGATTGACCTAGAAGACTTGGAAAGACTAAAGCTATGGAAGAACAAAGGTAAACCAAAGATGCAGGAGGGCTACATATGGACCCGAGAGCTCACATCAACCACTTAGAAGGTCTTCAAGGGAGAAGAAGAAACCAGAGAGGTTTGGTTATGATACTTCTTTGGTCACCAAGCACTCAATCTACATTGCAAAGGATTCAACCAATGAAGAACCTACCACATTTGAAGAAGCACAAAGCAAGAAAGCTTGGAGAGATGCAATGGATGAAGAAATGGAAGCCTTGAAGGAGAATGACACTTGGGAGCTTGTACCTAACAAGCCATCTATGAAGGTAATTGGATCTCGATGGATATACAAAATCAAGAGGAATCCAGATGGAAGTATAAATAGACACAAAGCAAGGTTAGTTGCTAAAGGGTTTGCTCAAACCCATGGTATTGATTATGAGGAGACTTTCTCTCCTGTTGCAAAATTGCCTACAATTAGGGTTCTCATAAGTCTTGCTGCATCTAGAAATTGGAATCTCTATCAACTTGATGTAAAGAATGCTTTCTTGAATGGATGGATTTCTGAGGAAGTGTATATGGCACAACCTCCTGGATATGAGGATGCACATCATCCTAACTATGTATGCAAACTAAAGAAAGCTTTGTATGGATTGAAGCAAGCTCCAAGAGCTTGGAATTTCAGATTGGTGACTTATTTGCAGGACCAAGGATTCAAAGCTAGCAAGGCGGATACCTCTTTGTTCATAAAGAGGAATGGATATGAAGTGATCTATTTATGTGTGTATGTTGATGATATTATTATCATAGGCAATGATCTTGAAGGAATCAAACAGTTAAAGAGTCAAATGAAGGAGGAGTTCAAAATAAGTGACCTCAAACCACTCACTTATTTTCTTGGATTGGAGTTGATCTACACAGATTCAGGTATATACATCACACAAAGGAAGTATGTCCATGACATGCTCATCAAGTTCAAGATGGAAAATACCAAGTGTGCAGGTACACCTATGGAGCAAAATCATAAGCTTAGTGCTTATGAAGGACAACCAATTGAAGACATCACAAGCTATCAAAGCTTGGTTGGAAGTTTGAACTATGCAACACTCACAAGGGTGGATATATGCTATAGTGTTAGCATATTGAGTCAGTTTATGCATAAGCCGAGAAGACCACACATGGAAGCTGCCAAGAGAGTCCTCAAGTACCTAAAGGGAACTATGAATGAAGGTTTGTTTTATTCATTTACTTCAGATATTGAGCTAAAGGTCTACTCAGATGCAGATTGGGCCGGATCTAGAGATGATAGAAGAAGCACATCCAGATATATATCATTTGTAGGTTCAAAAATCATTTCTTGGTCATCAAAGAAGCAACCAACCATGGCATTATCTTCTACTGAAGCGGAATATAGAGGTTTGGCTAATGCAACTCAAGAACTCATGTGGTTAAAATCTTTGTACACAGATCTTGGACTTCATTCTTCAACGCCTCATATTTTTGGTGACAACACAAGCTCACTACATCTAGCAACTAATCCGGTATACCATGCTAGAACCAAGCATATTGAAGTCCAATACCATTACGTAAGGGAGAAGCTAATGAGCAAGGATATTCAACTATCCTATGTCTCTACAGATATGCAATGTGCCGACATGTTGACTAAAGCTCTTGATGGTACAAAGTTAAGTAGATTCAAGTTGATGATTGGCTTGCAGGAAATCAAGGACAATTGAAGAATAATTTGGAGGCCAAGCATGTTAGGCTTGAGGGGGAGCTGTTGGTGCATTTTACTCAAGCCTACATGCTTGATATGCTTGATATTATCCTCATTTGTAAGACACATGTGTAGTCATGTGAACACCTCTTGTAAAAGAGTTCATTTTTATCTCTTGTATTTGAAAAAAGAAAAAAGGAAAAGGATGGCTTACCTCATGCATGATGTAAAAGAAAACTCGTGGCTATAACTACCAAAATCACGAATTTTTGAGCTGAGGGAATATCTCCTAACTTTGGGGATCACTTTTAGGTGGAGCCATTTGAATTCGAATTCAAAAATCCCTCCAAGAATAGCTATAAAAAGAGCAAGAAGGAAGAGGTGATTAGCAAGCCCTTGTACGTGACCACTTCATGTCATTTTGTAGAGATTGAAGAGCTTACTCCATAGCTCTATCATTCTACTCCCATTGTGCAAAGATTCATTGCCAATGTGGTTGTAATCATATGTGAATCTATACATTTATCATCAACTACTTCTCTGTTTTGTTCTCTGCTATACTCACTCAGAGTAGTAACTTCAGAAGGTCATATCTCGAGTTATATGCAACCTTTTTCCGTGTTTTAATAATCGTTCGATAGATCTTTTTGTCTAGTTTCTGCATATAAAGTTTCATGTTCATTGGGTCTACAGTTTGTGAGATATTTGCATTTTACTGCTCACTGGTCTATCTCTGCAGAGCCCCGAGGATTGTGGGCATGTTCCAGAAATTGATGAATCTTCTTCTCAGTTCTCAGTCCTTTGCTACACCTATTGCAGAGCAAATTTGTTGGGATGGTAGAGATGCCCAGGCACATGCATTAATAGTTTTGTCTATCAAACATGCCATTATTCCTCACATTCGCTCTTGTGGAACAGCTAAGGATGCTTCGGATACACTTCCCACATTGTACGAGGCTAGGAATGAGGCTCGTGTTGCTTACCTCCGAAAGAAATTGCAGAGTGAGCAAATGAATGAAGGTGATTCTATGGACAATTTTCTAACAAAGATTAAGGATTTGAAGGAACAATTGATTTCTACTGATGAAGTTCTTCTTGACAGTTCACTTGTGAAAACTGTTCCGAATGGTCTTCCTGATTCATATCAGAGTTTCGCTTCTACTCTTTGTTTGATGATGAAAGGCAATCCAAATGCCTTGTCATTTGAAGAGTTAGTTTCTTTTCTATTGTAGGAAGATCAATCTAGGTAGAACAGGTCTATTATGCATGTTGTAGATCAAGCTTTCCATGCTAGTTAGAAGGAAAAAGGTAAATGGAGTTCATCTCCTAGTAAGCAAAAATCTGCAAATGCTGCACATTTGAAAAAGGAAGACAAAGATGAGAAGAAATCAGAAAAGCAAAAATTGTTTTGCAATTACTATAAAGCAAATGATCATGTCATTAAGAGCTATCCAAAACTGGTTGCTAAAGAGGCAAAGAAAAAAGAGGCCGAAATGGTTGTTACAGAGGCCTCTACACCAAAAATAGAGTCTGCTAATCTTGTGCAAGAAGAAGAATGGGCGTTTACTACTGTTTGCAATTTTGACCCATATTCTCATGAGCAGTGCATGTTTGTAGTAGACTCAGATATTTGGTACTCTGATAGTGGGGCGACCAAACATATTACCTCACAGTGCAGTTTCTTCTCTTCGGTTGAGCTTGCCCCTATAGGGAATACTATCAGATGCACCAACAACTCCTCTTATTGTGTCATGGGAGTTGGTAAGATCATTCTGACTACTATTGGTCGTAGTTGTTTCACTTTGTTAGATGCTTTATTTGTGTCATAGATCAAGAAGAATTTGTTATTAGTTTCAGCTTTAGCCAAGATTGGCTTGGTTGTGAAATTTGTTGATGACATGTATACAGTTCATGATCTATCAAATGGCGATGTGATTATTGCTTTTGGCATTTTATGTTGCGGGTTGTATAAACTCATAGACTATGAAAGATCTGTGAATGATTCATCATGTTCAGTACATGATTTTCAAGCTATGTCAGATCCAAAGCTTTGGCATGCATGCTTTGTTTATTTGAATTTTGTTAGTTTCCTATGTTTGCACAAATCTGAAATGGTGTCCTCTTTTCCCAAACTTGAGGCACCCAATAAACATGTATGTGAAGGCTGTATTTTGGGCAAAATGTAGGTTTCTTGTTCCCAAAAGATGGTTTTGTTCGAGCTACACAAAAATTGCATCTTGTTCACAGTGATGTGTGTGATCCTATGCAAACACCCTCTTTTGGAAACTATCTTTACTTCATGACTTTCATTGATGATTTTTCTAGGCATACATGGGTATATCCATTCAGAGCAAAGTCGGAAGTGTTCATGTGGTTCAAATAGTTTTTGGTTTGGCTGAAAATCTGTCAGCATGTAAAATGGGCACCCTTTGTTGTAATCAAGGGGGGGAATATATGTCTTCTGATTTTAATGCATTTTTGGTTGAACATGGGATAAAACGCCAGTGTACAGTGCCTTATACACCTCAATAGAATGGAGTTGTTGAATGGAAAAACAAGTCACTCATGGAGATGGTGAGGCATATGGTCAAGAGTCAGGCTTTACCACATAGTTTCTAGCTTGAGGTTCTCATGTGTGTAGCATATGTACTAAACAGGTGTCCCACTAAAGCGTTACAATCTATCACTCCATATGAGGCTTGGCATGGTTGCAAGACATCTGTTTCTCATCTACGTGTTTTTGGTTGTCTGGCATATGCATTAGTGCCTAGACAACATCGTAGAAAATTGGATGATAAAGTAGTAAAATGTATTTTTGTTGGGTACAGTTCTGAAAGTAAAGGTTATCATCTGTATCATCCATAGAATAAATGCATTTTGGTTAGCCGTGATGTTGTTTTTGTGGAAAATGCTATTCAACCATTGCTTTCATGTTCTAAGGAGACATCTGTTAGCTCCAAAGACATGTATTTGTTGCCTTAATTTACAGGTGGACAGTCTAGTGCTGGTCCTAATGAGGCAACTTCTCAACCTTTGCAGCTTTCATGTGATGATGCAGATCATTCCATCTTTTATGCAGATTCACATGATGCACTTGTTGATGAGGGAGTTGATATTGAGGAGGCAAAAACTATGCCAAAATGCCTGGTGCAGACTTTACGTGACAATAAATTAGATGCACCTTTGTCATATCGTACTCAATTAGGCTCTCATAGTGCCTCTTTTGCATCAGATTGTTATGCTATGGCTGCATCTAGTCTCTGTGATGAGAATGGGCCTATTTTGTTTGATGAAGAATAAAATTCAGAAAATTGGATAGCTGTTATGCAATCTGAATATGATGCTATAATGAAGAATGGTACTTGGTCTTTATGTGACTTTAGAGTAGATGCATCGCTTGGGAACATTCAAACACCAAAATCCTCATTGGGCAAGATCCATCGTACCATGAGGGTCTTATGTGGCATAATGGCAGTGATGCCTGACTTGGACAAGGCTACATTGGGATTTGGATTTCATGTCTATCTAGCATCCCCTCATCGAGATCAAAAAATTAGTTCTCATGTGGCAAATTCTCCACCGTGGTATCTCGACCAAACTAAAGGCCAAAAAAAATTGTGGGGCTCCATCCTAGTGCAAGCAATGCTACTACAGGATTGAGTATCTTCGTCACATCTTCTATATTTTCCCCAAGTCACTTTTGCTTTGGTAGACTCTTGGGAATATTTTGAGATTGCACTCACAAATCACCTGGAAGCAAGCACTACTTGGTGAAGTGATCGGCTTCTCACTGGTACTATGGAATGCTATGAGAGAGGAAACCCTCTGGAAGATTTCGAGGGAGCGGTGTTCGAGCAATTTTGGACACTCTTCTAAAGAGTGGCCAATTGAGAAGTCTCTATTCCTCCTTGGCAAAAGAAACTCCAACTACAAGTGGGCTCCACCTTTTAGGCATCATAAAGTGTTTCTCATCGAGAACAACAAGCTTAAATACAAGTGGGCCTCGCATGAGTGGGATGGGAGGGTTGTTAACCTCCTTTGTAACACTCTCTAAACTGATAAGTTTTGCCCCTGCTTTGTGGGATTCAGGGGGTCCCAAGGGCACTAGTCCCATTCATTTGTAACTTGTTCTTTCTATTCTTTTATTTAAAATCCAAGAGAGTAGGCCAAGGCCAAACTTCCTTTTGAAAAAAAAAACATCTCTATGACATCCTTATGAAGTCCAAGCTAGTAAAAATGCCTCTTAACAAGATCATAAGTCATGTTAACTCTTGAGTGTCTAACATTAGGTGTGTTATGAAACTCATACAAAATGTATCATCTCATCTCAAAGTCTTCAGGGACATACACCTTACCTTTATATAGGAGATACCCATCTTGGATATTGTAAGTCTTCCACTTGAATCCTTCTTGAGTACCGATCAGTACTCCATCCTCACTAGAAACCCATGTATCAAGATCCCCTTTCTCTATGGCTTCCCAAATCTTGGAATATGTAGGACCAAGCCTACATCACCCTCTAATGGATGCAAGCAGCTCACTAGTGATGTAAGTAAAACTCCATCGATTGAGCATAGGCCTAGAGATAAGCGAGTCAACCACCACAATTAAACTTCCCCTTCCTATACCTAAGCTCATATTCAAACTCGTGAAGGGTCTTTTTTTACCGAACCTTACAACCATTAAGATTTGTTTGATTAAAGAGCAACTTACTACTCTCTTGATCAAACATTATGGTCACTTTGGCATCACATAAATAATGACACCACTTATTTGAAGCATGGAAAATTGCATACAACTCCTCATAGACAGAGTAATTCTTCTGATTAGGTTCTACCTTTTTGCTCTTAAAAGCCACTAATGGACCATCATGAACTAAAACCCATCCTATAGCAACGCGTCAATCTCAGCTACAAAGGGCTTATTGGGATCTGCTATATGCAAAAGTGGAGTTTTCACGATTGCTAGTTGCAAATTTTCCATACTTTTTGTTTCTTCATCTCCCTAATGAAAGGTTTTCTCTTTTCCTTTAATATGCTCCATCATCAAGATAACAATTTTGGAGATGACCTAGATATGGTCGTACTTAACTATTCATGAACTTCATGAAAATGGTGCGAGCATCAGTGAGATCAAAAGGCATCACCAAGAACTCATAGTGCCCATATCTATCCTAAAAGAGACATCCTCTATCCTAATCCTAATTTGATCATATCATGACCTAAGATCAAGCTTGATAAAGTACCTACCTTGATGTAACTGATCAAATAGGTCTTTCAAGCTAGGCATCAAGAACTTATTTTTTATTGTTACCTTATTTAATGCCCTATATTCTATACAAAATCTCATAGATCCATCTTTTTTTTTCACTAGAAGCATTGGTGATGCCCAAGGTGAGTTACTTGTTATAATGAAGCCTTTTTTTAGATAATCATGAAGTTGCTTCTCTACCTCCTCATGATGAGATACACTAAGCCTATAATGTGGCTTACAAAGAGGGTTGGTGTTAGTAACTACCTCAATATCATGGTCAATGTCCCCTCTCTTAGGTTGTAGTCCTCTAGATAAATCAATGGGAAAAATATATTTAAACTCAAACATAAGATCCTTAAAAATTATAATTGCACACTCTTGCAAAAGTGAATAATAGAAATTCCTATCCATAGTTGAATTATTGGCATGAAAATATACATCATATGAAGTTCTTGTATAGGCTCAAGTTCATGACTATACAATAAAAGATCTCCTGTACATGCTCAAAATGAAATAGACTATACGAGTCTAAAGATAACATGAGAGGTGCACTAGGTACGTCTCTCTCCCTGAATACAAAATTTACTTTCATTTTCATATATTCAAGAGTGTTGTTTTACTAATTGCATTAAGTGTGTCTCCCAACCCCCATAGCCACTCTCTACCTAAGACAAGGTATGTCCTCTCCATATTCATTCTTTGGAAGTCTACATGGTCAATGTATCCCTGAATCTGGACTTCCAAACTGAATACCATAGTATCCTATATCCTCTTATGTTCCCCTTGCATCATAGATACTATGTATTTATGTGCACTAGGCTATAGGGGAATTTTCAACTTCTTACCCAGAGAATAGTTTATGAAGCTATGTGTGGTGGAGTCATCAATCATGAATCTCACCTTGGTCCTCTAAACAATACCATGAATCTTAACTAGGTCATTTAGTCCAAATTGAGGTGAACACAATGACTGATTCAAACGACAGGTGTGCTCTATATCCTCATGCACCACTTCCAAATCCTTGCCGCTAGAGTTGCCATGTACTGGAAATGTTTGTACTAGGTGGACCACCTTTTTGTGCTTTTCAAAGGTTATACTAGTCCATGTTCATCTCTCTTTTCTTCCCCCTCACAAAGTAGACAGTTCCATCATGCATGATTAGGAGATAGGTGCCTAAAACACAGATTTTTCCTCTTAGTCCTCTCATACTATTGCATAGGTAACTTGGTCCCTTGTTGATCTTTGTTTATTTATAAACATTTTTTTCCCCATAACTATTTTCTTCTTGAATTTAGTAGTACTAACATGTTTGATGGGTTGACCCGTCTCCATAGGAGTGTATTGAGGACGGTTATGGTCTTCATCGATCTCTACATACTTGATCACCTCCTCAAATGTTTTCTGTGTGTTTCTCCTCACATCTCTCTTAATGGCCTTATATAAGCCCCTAACAAACCCCCTTGTCTTCTCAAATTTATTTAATCATTAAGTTTCAAAATGATCTCTTTGTAGTGGGATATATAGATAGGCAAAGGCCTACCTCTTAATGTAATATATTCCACTCTTCCCAAATCCTCTCTTCCTCATTCTTAAGAAGAAACTCTTTGAAGAGAATATTTTCAAATTGAGTCCAATCAATGGGATGGAACTTGCCTCCTTGAGACTCATCCACCACTTATAATCACATGGGCCAAGCAAGAGATTGACTTCTAGCACAGAATACTCAGGGCGTGCCCTTCAAATGATGCACGTCATTCCACTTTCGCAAAAAAAGAGTAGACTGCATCCTTATTTCTCTCATGATCATCCCTCATAAAGGTTGGTGGTTTTGAGGTGTTACAAGAGGGGAGTCTCCCTAGAGCTCTAGGAATATCCTTCCTAACCATCTCAGATGTAGGAAGAGTAGGAATCTCTCTTTTCTTCCTAGCTAGGAAAGAGGTAACATGAGTTTCTAAAGAGACCATATGAGTCTTTAGTTGATCTATGACAGAGTTCATGATACCAATGAACATCTCTATCCTCAAGGTTTGATCTTTGAGCTCATTGAATTGTTCATGGGTCATAAACTCGTCATGAATCTCCATAAAGGAAAATTCTTCCTCTTTCTAGGCCTCTTGCTCTTGCTCAACCTCTTCAATCCTATGATCTAAATTCTCTAGGTCTTGTTGTAAGGAGGAACAACTTGTACGAGTTGTCTGCTCTTACAAACACAATCAATGTGGGCACATGCAAGCTTTGGCATGAAAGATTTGGCCACATAGGGTACCCAATATTGAAAGAGATGCAGCAAAAAGATATGGTTGCTCACCTCCATCCGGTTTTAGAGATGAAAAGTGCATGTTGAGTTGTGTGGAAAAATGCCTACACAATCCTTGGGAGGATCTTCCTACTTCATGTTACTCGTCGATGACTACAACAGGAAGATGTGGGTGTATTTTCTTCGTGATAAGGATCAAGCTTTTGGTAAGTTTAAAGAATGGCTTCAGCTTGTTGAAACAGAAGTTAGGCAGAAGATGAAGAAGTTCAGGACGAATGGTGGAGGTGAGTTCATGTCAACAAAATTTGATGATTTCTACAAGGTCAAAGGAATCAAGCATGAACTCACGATGGTACATAGCCCTCAATAGAACGGTGTTGTTGAACACCCGTATTGAACCATTATGGAAATGGAAAGGTGTATGTTGAAGGGAAAAGGACTGCTAAATCATTTTTGGGCAGAGGCTATAAACATGGTTTTTACATCCTTAATCATGGCTACACAAAGGCACTTGATGGAAAAACTCCACAAGAAGCCTACATCGTTAGAAAGCCTTTTGTTTCCCATTTCAAGGTGTTCGTAAGTGAGTGTTATGCACACATTCCGAAAAAGAGAGAAACAAGCTTCAACCAAAAAACACCAAATGTATCTTCCTAGGGTACAATGAAGAGAATAAAGCTTACAAGCTTTACCACCCATAGGCAAAGAAGATCATAGTGAGTCGCGATGTGGTGTTCAAGGAGGAGCATCCACATGCAGTGGAAGAAGAAAAGAAATCTTCCACTTTATCAATAGACGAAGAAGTAATCCACTATGAACTTGACCCAAGAGCTATATCTTCTACAGAAGAGAAGGAAGCATCTGGTAACTGTGGAGCATTTTCGTTCTCTCCTGTATGTGCCCAATCATGCTATCCAGTGGAGCATATAGGATAGCATGATTGGGCGCATACAGGATGCCAAGACTTCAAAAGAGGCTTGGAACAGTTTGGTCACATTGTATGAGACCAATACAAAGGCATAGAAATTGCAACTTAAGAACGAGCTGCATACATTGGAGAAGAAGGGCATGTCAATAAGTGACTACACCCTTAAAATCAAAAGCAATGTTAGTCACTTTCATCTATTGGCATGAATGTAGATGATGATGATAAGGTGGAAGTGTGCCTTTGTGGTTTAGGAGTTGCATATAAGCAGTTTAGAACTTCTATATAGACCAGAGAAAATATTGTGAATTTTGCTGATTTGGTATCCATGTAGGTAATTGAAGAAAAGAATCTTGGTGAGGATTCAAACTTCCAAGGAAAGCCCAGTTCTGAGCAGGTATTCTACTCTAGCAAAGGAAGAGGTAGAGGTAGAGGTTTTGGAAGTGGAAGAGGAAACAGTAACCAAGACCAAGATCAACAACAGAATCATGCAAGATGAAGAGGACAGTTTCGAGGCAGGGGAAGCCAAAGAGGTCGTAGAAATTTCCAAAGAAATGATTCAGGTAATGACAGCAAAGGATGTTGGAATTGTGGTAAACTTGGACACTTTGAACGTGATTATAGGTTGAAGAATCAAAATAATAGAAGGCAGCAAAACAATTATGCATCCACAAGAGTAGATGATTCTGAAAAGTTGTTCATGGTTCAACATCACATGATGAACATGATGTCTATTAGTGTTTCAAAATTGAATGATAATGTTTGGTATGTTGATTGAGGTGCTTCAAATCACATGACCAGTCATGCAGAATGGTTTGGTACTTTGCAAAATTTTCCAGTTCGTGGATATGTTGAAACAGGTGATAACACATCACACCCTATCGAGCATACAGGAAACATAGCATTGTCTATGGAGGATGGGAAGGTAAAACATCTTGTTGTTGGTTTTTGTTGGACAAATGGTTGACCAGGGATTACAAGTCAAGTTCGATGTTGATGGGTTATATGTAGAAGAATACAAACGGGATGGAAGATTGATTGTCATAAGAAACAAAGTGGTTACGATGTTCACGTTAAATGTGAAAATACCTGAAATGAACGCAGTCATGTTTGAAAAATGTGCAAGAGTCATTGTTGATATAGAGATCTGGCACAAACGGATTGGACATGCAAACTTGTAAAGGCTGAAATTGATGCAGTCAAAGGAGATTGTCCATGGACTACCAAATTTCAAGGTTATAGAGATGCAAAAGTTATGTGTAGCATGTCAATTTGGAAAACAGTCAAGAGCATCATTTCCACATGACAAGGATGATAGTGAGAATGTGCTAGAAATAGTACATACAGATGTTTGGGACCCTACAAAGACCACATCTATGGGAAGTTGCAGGTTTTTTGTTACTTTCATTGATGACCATACACGAAAAGTGTGGGCATATTTCATGAAAGAGAAGAGTGAGGTGTTCACTCACTTCTAGATTTTTAAACCTATGATGGAAAAGCAGACAGGGAAATATATTCAGACCTAATGGAGGAGGTGAATACATGTCAAATGAGTTTAGCAATTTTCTAAAAAATCATGGAATTCAGCATTAGTTTTCATGCAGGTACACACCTCAATAGAATGGCGTTGCTGAACGCAAAAATAGACATATTGCAAAAATAGCAAGAGCCTTGATGGCTAAGAAGAATATGCCTCATTGTTATTGGGTAGAAGCTAATCACACTCTTGTATACATCATGAACAGAACTCTGACTACTACTGTACATCAAGTTACACCTGAAGTGAATTTTACAAGTAAAAAGCCAAACTTATCACCTCTGAAAGTTTTTTGATGTATTGCATATGTACATGTTCCAAATGAATTGCGGATGAAGCTTGATCCAAAAGCAAAAAAGTGTGTCTTCATTGGATACTCTCTTGAGCAAAAGGGATATAAATGTTATAACCCACTCACACGATAGGTGAAGGTGAGTAGAGATGTGGCATTTGATGAAATGTCAAGCTTCTATGCAAATGCCAAAGGACTAAATCTTGAACCAAATGACAAAGAAAATGCTGAAAAATCAAGTGCAAAATCTCAAGCTTTGAGTGGACTAGATGCATCACCAAGAAATAGTTCCAACTCAAATCCATGGAGTGGAATATTGCATGGAACTTTCAGTCTAGCAAATTCATCAAATACATCCAAGAAAGGTAAAGAAAAGCTTTTTTTGCTGCTCATAAAACATGTGCAGGTTTTGGAGGCATTGATGGAGATTCAAGTGGTTCAGAAAAGAGTCTTGATGAGGAACTCTGATTTCCCTCTATGAAGACTCTAGGAGTAAGAAAGGCACATGCAGATGATATAAGGAGAAGTGACCCAGGACGAAGAAGATCTGGGAGAATACGGAATTCAGTACAACGATTGACATATGGTAGTTATATGGCTCCCCATTGTTCCTACATGACAAAGGTAATACAAGATGTTGAACCTTCTTGTTTTGAAGATGCAATTGGAAATGTAGATTGGCAAAATGCTATGGATGAGGAGATGGCTACACTTTATGGAAACGATACATGGAAGCTAGTTCCATTTCCACAAGGAAAGAAACCCATAGGCTGCAAGTGGGTTTACAAGGTAAAGCACAATGTTGATGGTAGCATAAGTAGGTATAAAGCACGCTTGGTAGCAAAAGGGTATGCACAAAATTATGGCATTGATTATGAGGAAACATTCAGCCTTGTAGCTCAAATGTCTACTGTTAGAACACTTGTTGCATTAGCTACAACAAAAGCATGGACATTGCATCAGATGGATGTGAAGAATGCTTTTCTACATGGTGAGTTACAAGAAGAAGTATACATGGACCAGCCACAAGGATATGAAGATTCAAAGCATCCGAAATATGTTTGCAAGTTGCAAAAGGCTTTGTATGGGCTGAAGCAAGTGCCTCATGCATGGCATGCAAGGATTGCTGATTACTTGACCACCATTGGATTTTCTGTGTGTGATGCAGATCATTCACTATATGTAAGGAAGGGTGATGATGGCATCACAATTGTGGCTATCTATGTTGATGACTTGATTGTAGGTGGTGATAATGAAGAAAGCATCAAAGAGGTAAAGCAACTTCTTATGCAGGAATTTGACATGAAAGATCTTGGTGTGTTGTGCTATTTCTTGGGCATTGAGTTTATACATATAGAAACAGGTATATGGATGTCGCAAAGGCAATATGCCTTGAATATGCTGCAAAAGTATGGTATGGTTGATTGTAAGCCCATTTCTATGCCATTATATCAGAATTCGAAGCTAGATACTACATCAGATGAAGCATTGGAAAATGATACTATGTACAGGAAAATTGTGGTAAGTTTGGTATATCTCACAATTACGAGGTGAGATCTAAGCTACATTGTTTGACTTGAAAGTCAATTTATGTAGGTTTCTACGAAGCCACATTTGGATGCTCTAAGGTGCACTCTACGTTATGTGAGTGCTACTTTGGATTATGCATTATTTTATGAAGCTGGTGTAGATATGCAAGTTCATGGATACACTAATGCAGATTGAGCTAGTAGTACTCTAGATAGATGATCTACTATTGGCTTTCTATTCTCAATTGGAGGTGTAGCTATTACATGGAGCAGCAAGAAGCAACCCACTGTTGCTTTATCGAGTATAGAGGCTGAGTATAGAGGTGTTGCAATGGAAGCATGTGAGGCATCATGGCTAGAGATGCTACTTGCATATTTAGGTGTGGAAGTGCAAAAGCTTATCACAATCTATTGTGATAATCTTAGCAGCATATAGTTAGCATGGAACCCTATTTTTCATGCTAGAACAAAGCATATCGAGGTACATTATCACTTCATCAGAGAGAAGGTATTAGGAGGTGATATTGATCTTGTTTATGTGAGAATAGATGAGCAGGTTGCTGATATTTTCACTAAAGCACTTGGAGTAGAAAAGTTGAAGAAGTTTCGAAAGATGCTTGGATTAGAGGACATGGGGTTGATCTTGGAGGGGATTGGTGAGATATCAAGCTCAACATGTGATGATCTAGGATGACACAGATCACTTTTTTATTTCTTTGACATGTATAGTGGTCACGATGGTATATGTCAGGGACACTTCATTGAGCTTTATTAGATTTATCTACCAAGAGTGATGGCACATTTGTTTCTTGCCATCTCACTCATTCGTAGACATTAGGTTTTTCCTTCTGTATAGATCTTTATATATTGCGGTAGTTGTATTCTTGTTTTTAGGTCATTCTTGTACATTTCATTTTATGTAATAGAAGAAGAAGAAGAGAATTCTTCCTTGCCTCAATCTGAGTGTGTGCTTCTCCTTGATTGTGAGAGTGTGTGTGAGAGCTCTCTTCCTTATCTCCTTCCTCGTGTCATACTATTTGGCTAGTACTAGTTGTGGTTACACATGAACAATGGGCAGTTTACCACATGGATGTCAAATTAGCATTCCTGAATGAAGGCCTCAAGGAGGAGGTATATGTGTCTCAGCCAATAGGGTTTGAGGCTTCCCATTCAAAGAACAAAGTCTGTAAGCTAAAAAAGGCAGTGTGGATGACACAAGCCCCAAGAGCTTGTTAGCAGTGTATAAAAAGATATTGTTTTGATATAGGATTCAAAAGATGTGCTTTTGATGCTAATTTTTATGCAATAAAGATAGAAGGGAAGACAATTATGCTTGTGCTCTATGTAGACGACCTTGTAATGACCAAAAATGATGATGCACGTATCAAACAAATGAAAGATGCCTTGAGTTCAAAATTTGAAATGATGGATTTGGGCTTAATGCATTAATTATTAGGTCTTGAAGTCAGGTAGTAACTAGGTTTTAAGATCTTTATCTTGTCTAGGATTCTGGAGGTATGACATTTTGTAGTCAACCGATTCGGAATCATGGTGCTATGTGTAGAATCCCAGAGGAAGCCCAAAGGTATGATAGTTCAATAGTCAACCTATTTTGAATTAATATGACTAGTTTAGTAGACAACCAGTTTGGAATTACAGTGACTAGTTCGATAGTCAACCAGTCCAAAACTATAGTAAGCAGTGTTGGAGTTAGACGTCTGCGGAAGCACGCGAACAACACAAGGAAGAAGAAGAAGCTTGGAGCACAACACACAATACTGAATGTATTACTAGAGAATGTACAAAGATAAGTAGCCCATTATGGCAATAGGCGTATATACAAGCTGGGGGGAAAAAACCTCCAAAAGAGGGAAAAAAGTACCTCGGCGGTCCTAGCGTGTTCACACACATCACTACCTAAATATATCAGCAAATCCCCCCTGGGAGTGATGCGGTGAATAAGGAGCTGACACTCATGTATAAGGAAGTGCCAAGCTATGTGGAAATCACTCCATAAAAGGAAGTAAGCCCAAAGCTTTGCGCAAAACTTCAAACTTCTCCCTAGGCAGAGCCTTCGTGAAAAGTTCTGCAATGTTCTCCTGCGTGGGCACATATGCCAAGCTGATCTCCCCAGTAGAGAACCTCTCCCTGACATAGTGATAATGCACCTCAATGTGCTTAGTGCGAGCATGGAACACAGGGTTCCTTGCAACTGCCAATGTGCTCTGACTGTCAGTGAAGATGGTGGTGGCAGAAGACTGACCAACACCCAAATCAACCATAAGGCGTCTGAGTCACACACACTCAACAGTCGCTGTGAAAGTTGCCCTATACTCAGCCTCACAACTGGAAGTGGCCACAGTAGGCTGCTTCTTGCTCAACCAAGATATACATGAGCTACCAAGCATGAATCATGCAAATCTGGCAGTAATGATCCCCCCTTGGGATAAAACAACCCAAGTAGCCGAGTACGACTCAAGTAGCGAAAGATGCACTTAACCGCCTTCCAATGTGTGACTCCTAGGCAATGCATAAACCTGCTCATCTGTGAGATAGCAAACTGAATATCTGGCCGAGTAATGCATAGGTAAATCAAGCATCTAACAACCTGCTGATAGAGAATAGCATCAAATGCATCTCCAGCATCATGAAGACTCAATCGTAAACCTGTCTCCATAGGAGTGGCAATAGTCTTACAGTCTTCAAGGCCAAAACATTGCAATAATGTGTCAATATATTTCATTTGACACAAAGCAATTCCACCATCAACTTGCCTAAACTGAATGCCCAAATAGTGATGCAAATGCCCCAAATCAGACACAAATGAGGCATGCAAATCAGCCTTGAAATCAGCAATATGCTTCTCAATAGGACCAGTGAGCAGCATGTCGTCAACATAGACAACAATGATCAGAAGCACATCATTAGCACGCTTAACATATAAGGTGCCTTCAATTGGACTGTTCTCAAAACCATGTGCAACCAGATAGGCATGTATCTTCTCATACCAAGCACCTGGTGCTTGCTTTAAACCATATAATGCCTTCTTTAACCTGCACACCTAGTTTTCATGCCCTTTCTACACAAAGCCGTGGGGCTAAAAAACATACACTTCTTCATGCAAGTCACCATTCAGAAATGTTGTTTAAATGTCCAAGTGATGTACATTCCAACCATGATGGACTGCAAATGCACAAATGCTCCGAGCAGTAGTCATACGGCATGTGGGTGCAAAGGTCTCATCAAAGTCAATGCCTCTTTCCTGCACATAACCCTTTACAACACGCCTAGCCTTATACTTGTCAACTGTACCATCAGGCTTACGCTTCAGCTTGGATACCCACTTAGTGCCAATGGCCTTCTTGCCAGGAAGCAAGTCACATAAAGACCATGTACCATTCTTCATTATAGCATCATATTCAGATTGCATAGCAGCCATCCAATTTTCTGAATTTTGTGCTTCATCAAAAGACACAGGCTCATTCTCATCACAGAGACTACACGCAGCCATAACATAACAATCTGATGCAAAGGAGGCACTATGAGAGCCTGATCGAGTACGATATGACAGAGGTGCATCTAATTTGCTGTCACGCAAAGTCTACACCAACCATTTTGGCATAGTTTTTGCCTGCTCAATGTCAGCTCTCTCATCAACAAGTGCACCATATAAATCCGCATCAGAAATGGAATGATCTGCATCATCATATGAAACTTGCAAAGGCTGAGAAGTTGCCTCATTAGGACCAGCACTAGACTATCCACCTGTAAAAAGAAGCATCAAAGTATCATACATGTCTTTGGAGCTAACATATGTCTCCTTAGTACATGAAAGCAATGGCTGAATAGCATCTTCCACAAAGACAAAATCACGGCTAACCAGAATGTGTTTAGTCTGTAGATGATACAGACGATAGCCTTTACTTTCAGAACTGTACCCAACAAAAATACATTTTACTGCCTTATCATCCAATTTTTTGCGATGTTGTTTAGGCACTAGTGCATATGCCAAACAACCAAAAACATGCAGATGAGCAACAGATGGCTTGCGATCATGCCAAGCCTCATATGGAGTGATAGACTGCAGTGCTTTAGTGGGACACCTGTTTAGTACATATGCTGCACACATGACAGCCTCAAGCCAGAAACTACGTGGTAAAGCCTGACTCTTGACCATACACCTCGCCATCTCCATGAGTGACCTATTCTTTCGTTCAGCAAGTCCATTCTATTGAGGTGTATACGGCACTGTACACTGGTGTTTTATCCCATGTTCAGCCATAAATGCATTGAAATCAGAAGTCATATATTCCCCCCCTCGATCAAAACGGAGGGTTCCCATTTTACATGCTGACAGATTTTCAGCCAAAACCAAAAACTGTTTAAAGCACATGAACACTTCTGACTTTGCTTTGAGTGGATATACCCATGCATGCCTGGAAAAATCATCAATGAAAGTCACGAAGTAAAGGTAATTTCCAAAAGAGGGTGTTTGCATAGGACCACAGACATCACTATGTACAAGCTGCAATTTCTGTGTCGCCCGAGTTGAACCATCTTTTGGAAAGGAGGAACGCTGCATTTTGCCCAAAATACAGCCTTCACAAACATGTTTTCCAGGTGCCTCAAGTTTGGGCAAAGAGGACACCATTTCAGATTTCTGCAGGCATAGCAAACTAGCAAAATTCAGATGAACAAAGCGTGCATGCCAAAGCTTTGCATCTCACATAGCTTGAGAATCATTTACTGCACATGCCAAATCATTTTCAGATCTTTCATAGTCTATGAGCTTATACAGCCCATGACATAAAATGCCAAAAGCAATAATAACATCGCCATTTGACATATCATGAACTGTACATCTGTCATCAACAAATTTCACAACCAAGCCAATCTTGGCTAATGCAGAAACTGATAACAGATTCTTCTTGATCCCTGGCACAAATAAAGCATCTGACAAAGTGAAAGAACTACCATCAGCAGTAGTCAAAATGATCTTACTAACTCCCATAATAGGAAAAGAGGAGTTGTTGGTGCATGTAATAGTATTCCCTGTAGGGGCAGGCTCGAGTGAAGAGAAGAAACTACGCTGCGAGGTAATATGTTTGGTTGCCCCACTATCAAAGTACCAAACATCTGAGTCTACTGCGGACATGCACTGCTCATGAGAAGATGGGTCAAAATTGCAAACAGTAGTGAACGCCCATTCTTCTTCCTGCACAAGATTAGCAGACTCCGTTTTTTGTGTAGAGGCTTTTGCAACAACCATTCCAGCCTCTTTCTTCTTTGCCTCTTTTGCAGCCAGTTTTGGACAGTTCTTTATGATATGATAATTCCCTTTACAGTACTTACAAAACAATTTTTTCTTTTCTGATTTTTTCTCATCTTTGTCTTGGTTCTTTGAATGTGAAGCATTTGCAGATTTTTGCTTACTAGTAGAAGAACTCCATTTTCCTTTGCCCTTCTGACTAGCCAAGAAGGCTTGATCTACAACACGCATAATGGGCATGTTCTGCCTGGACTAACTCCTCAAATGACAAGGCATTTGGATTGCCTTTTATCATCAACAAAACAGAGACTAACTCCTCAAATGACAAGGCATTTGGATTGCCTTTCATCATCAACCGAAGAGTAGAAGCAAAACTCTGATATGAATCAGGAAGACCATTCAAAACGGTCTGCACAAGTGAGCTATCTGGTATAACCTCATCAGCAGAAATCAACTGTTCCTTCAAGTCTTTGATCTTTGTTAGGAAACTGTCCATAGAATCACCTTCATTCATGTGCTCACTCTCCAACTTTTTTCGGAGGTAAGCAACACGAGCCTCATTCCTAGCTTGGTACAATGTCCTAAGTGTATCCCAAGCATCCTTAGCTGTTCTGCAAGAGCGAATATGAGGAATAATGGCACGTTTGATAGACAAAGCTATCAATGCATGTGCCTGGGCATCTCTGCCATCCCAACGAATCTGCTCTATAGTAGGTGTAGCAAAAACGGTAGCACGAATAGGAATCTGCACAATATCATCTTCGACACCATCTTCATCAGCTCCAGCACCTGTATTTGCAGTACTTGTTGTTACAGGTGTAACAGGACGTCTTTCAACACCCTGCACAATGTTCCACAATCCTTTTGCAACCAATACATGTCGCATCATATAAGCCCATAATGGGTAGTTGGTACCATCCAACTTATCCTCAACAGCCAACATACGCAATACATCACTGCTTTCAGCCATGGTCGGTGGCTAAAATACCTTGATGCAGAAAATTGATTGTATCTCAAAAAGTTGAACAGAATTGCCCAAACGAATTCTGCTAGACCTATAGCAGACTTGGAGACGCTTATACTGGCGAATAGAAACTGGTATATACCTTTGGCACAAAAAGATGAAATAGCTTGCACAAGCGTTGCGATAGTGCATTCGGAGGAGTGTCGACGGCGCCCTAGATGAAGCGACAACCTGCTCTGATACCAATTGTTGGAGTTAGACGTCTGCGGAAGCACGCGAACAGCACAAGGAAGAAGAAGAAGCTTGGAGCACAACACACAATACTGAATGTATTACCAGAGAATGTCCAAAGATAAGTAGCCCATTAGGGCAATAGGCATATATACAAGCCGGGGGAAGAAAACCTCCTAAAGAGGGAAAAAAGTACCCCGGCGGTCCTAGTGTGTTCACACACATCATTACCTAAATATATCAACAAGCAGTTCGGTAGTCCGGAGTTGTTTGGTGGTCTAAGTGTTCAGTCCGAACCTACATTGATTTGTCCCAAACTATGGAGGCCTAAAACATAGCATCAGGCAGTCTTGGAGATCATGCCTAAATCAGAGGATTAGGTAGGACTGTTTACTGAGACGAAATCATGGATATGCACATTATAAAGCCCTTCATCTAGATTCTGTCTACATCACCATTTAAGCTCCACAATGGGAGCACACAGGTGGACAATATCATCATTGCATATACATTGTTGCTTGCAATTTGAGAATTTGAGTTTTCTATTTCTCTATCTGTGTACAATTTCTACTAGTGTGTTCTACTTCTCACTACTCTACCTAACGATCTTATTCCGCTGCCTTATTTGTCTTGATTATTTTTTGTAACAAAAGTTAGCATGGTCATAATTCTAAAAAAGACATTTTCATATGTCTTTGCCTTCGATGCACAAACTTGCTTCTTGCATAGTCTTGATGGCACATATCCGATACATCATTTCTTGTTGTAAACAACTAAACATACTTGCACACATACAATTAAACATACTTCCAAATTTCACTATTGATAGATGAACAATAAGAACATATATAGATACTAAATTTAGGAATGATAATCATAGAAGTGTATTCAAGACATGCTCAAAGAGAACTTCTTTTTTAAACTTTCTTTATTTGATTAAAACTCAATGTTCAAGGAAAATGAGACACTCGGGGGCCTCAAGTCAACTAGATAATGAGTACATTATTCATGAATTTCCATGCCCATGAATGTTGGAGTTTGAGGTCTCTAGAAGCACGCGAACAACACAAGGAAGAAGAAGAAGCTTGAAGCATAACACACAATATAGAATGTATTACCACTAGAATGTACAAAGATAAGTAACCCGTTATGGCTATAGGCATATATACAAGCCGTTGAAAAAAACCTCGTAAAGAGGGAAAAAAGTGCCTTGATGGTTCTAGTGTGTTCATAGGCATCATTACCTAAATGTATCAATAAATCCCCCTTAGGAGTGATCTAGTGAACAAAGAGCTAGCACTCATGTATAAGGAAGTGCCAAACTATGTGGAATCAATCCACAAAGGAAGTAAGGTCAAAGCTTTGTGGAAAGCTTCAAACTTCTCCCTAGGCAGAGCCTTTGTGAAAAGGTCTGCAATGTTCTCCTACATGGGCACATATGCCAAGCTAATCTCTCTAGTAGAGAACCTCTCCTTGACATAATGATAGTGCACATCAATGTGCTTAGTGCAAGCATGGAACACAGGGTTCCTCGCAACTACCAATGCACTCTGACTTTCAATGAAGATGGTGGTGGCAAAAGACTGATCAACACCCAAATCAGGTAGAAGTCATCTAAGCCACACATACTCAACACTCGCTGTGAAAGCTGCCATATACTCAGCCTCACAACTAGAAGTGGCCACAATAGGTTGCTTCTTGCTCAGCCAACATATCCATGAGCTACCAAGCATGAAGCAAAAACCACTGGTGGACACACGAGTGTCATAGCAACCAGCCCAATCAAAGTCAAAAAAAGAATGTCAATCTGGCGATAGTGATTTGCCCTTGGGATAAAGCAATCCATGTAGCGGGTACCACTCAAGTAGCGAAAGACGCGCTTGATTGCCTACCAATGCTTGACACCTAGGTAATGCATAAACCTGCTCATTTGTGAGACAACAAACTAAATATCTGGTCGAGTAATGCATAAGTAAATCAAGCATCCAATAGCGTGCAAATACATCTCCAACAGTAATCGTAAACCTATTTCCATAGTAGTAGCAATAGGTTTAGAGTCTTCAAGGCCAAAATGCTACAATAACGTGTCAAAATATTTTGTTTGACACAAAGCTATTCAGCCATCAACTTGCATAAATGGAATGCCCAAATAATGATGCAAATGCCCCAAAATCAGATATCTCAAATGAGGCATGTAGATCAGCCTTAAAATCAACAATATGTTTCTCAAGAGGACCAGTGAGCAGCATGTCATCGACATACAAAACAATGATCAAAAGCATATCATTAGCATGCTTAACATATAAAGTGCTCTCAGTTGGATTGTTCTCAAAACCATGTGCAATCACATAGACAAGTATCTTTTCATACCAAACATGTGGTGCTTGCTTCAAAACATAGAATGCCTTTTTCAATCTGCACACTTGGTTTTCATGCCCTTTTTGCACAAAGCCATGGGTTTGAAAAACATACACTTCTTCATGCAAGTCACCATTTAGAACTGTAGTTTTAATTTCTAACTAACATTCATTCCAACCATGATGAGTTGCAAGTGCACAGACGCTATGAATAGTAGTCATTCAACATGTAGGAGCAAAGGTCTCATCAAAATCAATGCCTCTTTCTTGAGCATAACCCTTTACAACACACCTAGCCTTATACATGTCAACCATTCCATCACACTTGCACTTCATCTTGTATACCCACTTAGTGTCAATGGCCTTCTTGCCAAGATGCAAGTCACATAAAGACCAGGTACCATTTTTCATGATAGCATTATATTCTAATTGCATAGCAGCTATCCAATTTTCAGAATTTTGTGCTTAATCAAACAAAATAGGCTCATTCTCATCATAGACACTAGAGGCAGCCATAGCATAGCAATCTACTACAAAAGAGGCACTATGAGAGCCTAAACAAGTACGATATGATAGAGGTGCATCTAATTTGCTATCACGCAAAGTCTGCACCAGCCATTTTGGCATAGTTTTTGCCTCACAATATCAACTCTCATCAACAAGTGCATCATGTAACTTTGCATCAGAGATGGAATGATCTACATCATCACATGAAACCTGTAAAGGTTGAGAAGTTGCTCATTTGGACCAGCACTAGACTACCCACATGTAAAAAGAGGACGCAAAGTATCATGCATGTCTTTGGAGCTAACAAATGTCTGCTTAATACATGAAAGTAATGGTTGAATAGCATCTTCCACAATAACAACATCATAAATAACCAAAATGTGTTTGGTCTGAGGATGATACAGACAATAGCCTTTGCTTTCAGAACTATACCCAACAAAAATACATTTCACTATTTTATCATCCAATTTTGTGTGTTGTTGTTCAAGCACTAATGCATATGCCAGACAACCAAAAACACGTTGATGAGCAACAGATGGATTGAAACCATGCCAAGCCTCATATGGAGTGATAGAGTGCAGGGCTTTAGTTGGACACATGTTAAGTACATATGTTGCACACATAATAGCCTCAAGCCAGAAACTATGTGGTAAAGCCTGACTCTTGACCATACGCCTTGCCATCACCATGAGTGACCTGTTCTTCCATCCAGCAACTCCATTCTGCTGAGGTGTATATAGCACTCTACACTGGTGTTTTATCCTATGTTCAACCAAAAATGCATTAAAATAAGAAGACGCATATCCCCCCTCCCCCCCAATAAGAAATACACACACATACACACACATATGCATACATATGCATGCATAATGCACATGCATATGCATACATACATGCATACACATACACGCATAGACACATACACACACATAGACACATACACACACATAAACACATACACACTCATAGACACATACACATATACACACACAGAAACACATCTAGACACATTTACACGCACACATACACATGCATACAGATGCATATATATAGATACACACATATATACTCACATAGACACACACACATACACACACACATACACACACACACATAAACACACACTTACACACACACATACATCCACACACATTCACACACACGTACACATGCATACAGACACATATATATAGATACACATGTTTATACACACATAGACACACACACATACACACATATCCACACACACACATACACACACACATATAGACACATACACACACATATATGCATACACACACACGAAGAGACATACACACACACATACACATATATGCATACATATGCATACATAATGCATATGCATATGCATACATACATACTTACATGCATACACACACATATAGACACATACACACACATATATGCATACACACACACACATAGAGAGACATATACACACACATGCATGCATACATAATGCATATGCATACATATATACTTACATGCATACACACACATAAACACATATGCATACATGTGCATACATAATGCACATGCATATGCATACATACATGCTTAAATTCATACACACACATACACATGCATACACACATATATATATGCATACACACACACGTAAAGAGACATACACATACATACACATACATACATACATACATACATACATATGCATATATAATGCATATGCATACATACATACTTACATGCATACACACACATGCATACATATGCATGCATAATGCACATGCATATGCATACATACATGCTTACATGCATACACACACATACACACATACACATACACACACACATACACACACACATATATGCATACATACACACATAGAGAGACATACACACACATACACATACATGCATACATATGCATACATATGCATACATAATGCATACGCATATGCATACATACATACTTACATGCATACACACACACACATACATATGCATACATAATGCACATGCATATGCATAGATACATGCATACACATACACATACACACACATAGACACATACACACACATAGACACATACACACACATACACACACATATACACATAGATTTACACACACACATACACATGCATACACACACATACACACATAGAGACACACACACATACACATACATAGACACCTACACACATAATGCATATTCATATGCATACATACATAATAACATGCATACACACACATGCATACATATGCATACATGCATACACACATAGAGAGACATACACACACATGCATACATATGCATACATAATGCACATGCATATGCATACATAATGCACATGCATATGCATACATACATGCTTACATGCATACACACACATACACACATAGACACACACACACATAGAGAGAGACACACACACATACACACATATATATGCATACACACACACACGTAATGACACAGACACACACATACACATACACATACATGCACACATATGCATACATGCATACACAGACATACACACACATATGCATACATATGCATAGATAATGCACATGCACACACAGATACACACACATACACATAGATTTACACACAAACATAGACACACATACACAAACACACTTACACATGCATACACACATAGACACACACACACACTTACACACATAGACACACACACATACACACATAGACACATACAAACACACGCACAGAGATACACACATACATACACCCATAGACACATACAGACTTACACACACACATCCACACACATTTACACACACACATACACACGCATATCGACATATATATATATAGAGACAAATTTTTTTAATGATATTATAACACATATTTTTATTTATTTTTATCTATCTATTTTCAGAACACCTATACGACCTCCGGATCATGATAGCAGAGCACAGGTGCCTATGAGGACATGCATAGGCACCTTAGGGCTAGAGTGCGATATAGAGCCAGAGGGGAACATTGTGTACATAGGGAATGGATTGGAGTTCAAGAGAAGAATGTGAGTATTATGCGACTCTTACCTGCACCTTGTCCACTTACAGTGGAAGTATAAAATTACATATAAATTCAAATAAACACTTTATGTTTTATTTACTTTTTTTTTTGTAGTGAGCATGATGACAGGGATAAAAAATACGTACTTAGTTCACTTGAGACAGAGTTTGGGAAAGGATGGTTGCATAAGTGGTGTCTAAAAGAGATGTGGACACTTATGGATCATCGTCCCGATAATGCACGGTATGCATTGCTTTTATGTGTATATATGTGGATATGAGTATGTGTGTTTATGTATGTATGTATATGAGAGAGAGAGAGAGAGAAAAGAGTGCGACTAGTGTTGGAACATCAAGCTTACACTCTGCTTGAGGTGGATTTGATCTACATCAAAGGCTATCGCATCAAAAGAATATCCGTTGGAGAGTTCTTTTTCTTATGCTCATTTATTGTATTTTTTGAGAGATTTTTGATTGTTCATTTACCGTTGTAAAAGCCTTGAGCTTTACACATGTAAATATAGAAAGATAAAGCCCAAATCCCACGAATTTGTGGTAGTTGAATTTGCATTCAATCAAGCATTCAAATCACCTAAAAGTAGATCAAACTAAATCTTCACTTTTCCTAGATTGTAGGGAAGTGAATTGATTCCCTCCAACAACCATTCCCACCTTCATTTGAATTCAAATTTCACTTGTAGAAGTCGTGGAACACTCCTAGAGTCTATATAAAGACTTGAAATCACTTGTACATTACATGGAAGCAATATACATACACTTGTGACCATCATTGTCTTGCTCCTTCAATTCTCTGCATCATCTTCTTCGCCAACAGTAATTTTGCAGAGGCTACCGCTCTCTCTCCAAAGCTTCAAATTGCATGCAAGGTGGCTCATTGGAAAGTTATAAGTGTCTAGTTTATGCCTATAAATTTTCATAGCATTTAGTTTAGTAGATTGGGAGAAATCTGAGTTTTTCTGTCTCGGGGTCAATCTCTGCATATTCCTGAAAAATAGGAAGTACCACCGGTGAATGTCTCATTCATTCCTATAGCATATTTTTTTTATTCATTATACTTTTGTGCATTCCATACACTCAACCCTATGTGTATCACTCCCATAAAAGGATTTTTTCTAATTGTCGCTATGCGCATTTGAAGTTCATTGTCTCTTCCATAGATAGTAAGTTTTTTGAGCTAATCGACCCGCAAACCTATCAGTTTTGTATCGACTCATTCTCCTTGATGCTCCAAAGTACATGGTGTGTTTCTTTGCACTTATCGCATGCCTATAAGGTCTATTTGAGTCTCCATAAGCTCAAGGGCTGGTCTTTTGCCGGTTGGCTTGACCAAACTTTATCGCTTCGAAACACACTTTTCTACCTTCTACAAGCTTCTCCAAGTTTTTTCAACTAGAGGTACAAATACATGCATACACACACATATACATCATACATGCACATTTACACACATATACACATACATGCACATTTATACATACACATACATGCACATTTTTACACACACATACACATGCATGCAGTTACACACATATAATCAATACACACATAGGCACATACACATACTCACATGCACATACACATACATAATCATAGGTACACACACATAGACTCACATAATCATATTTACATGCATATATACATATACACATGCATACACACACACAACACATTCATACACACATATAGATACACATACAGACACACATGCATATATATATATATATATATATATATATATATATATATATATATATATATATATATATATATATATATATATATATATATATATATATATATATATCCTATTTCAAAATCCTAATTCAAAAACACTAATTATGATATTAGGGTTTTAAAACCCCTAATTTAGAAACTCTAATACAACCTTTTAGCCATATGATTGAGGTATATGTACATATTGCATCTATTCCTCCGATGTCCTACTAGAGATACGTCTCTCCTCCCAACCTTATGCCTCTATATATAGCTACTCGAATCAACGAGGATCATAATATATATAAAGATATATACACATCATGTAGATACACATACATAAATATAAAATGGAGTAGATACATTATGCATCACACATACATGCCTAAATGCACACACACACACATACATATATATATATATATATATTTACATGTACACATTTACACATAGACACGTATACATATATACATGTACACATCACATATACATGCCTACATGCACACATGTATACTTATACATGCATACACAGTTATAAACACTTGCATATATTACATGAATACATGAATATTTTACACAAATGCATATGCATATATACACGTATGCATACTAACACATGTATACATATATCACACACATGCACACACATACATATATATGAAACACATATATATGCATACTAACACATGTATAAATATAATACACATGAATACACACACATATGCATACATACATGAGAAAAATTTGCTCCTCGAAAATAAAGCTATATATAAAATAATTAGGCATACCCCCGAGCTTCATGTTCTAACTTAAAAGAACATGATTTCATCTCTCTAGTCGGATTCATCGATATTCAAGTTGAATAAAGAATCTATTATCTCATATCAATTCAGAAGCTTCAAGTTATTGATCGATAACTAGAGTAAAATTTACTATTTAATCTACTAATATGTTTTCATTATTGCCATCATTTTGATAAGATATCAATATAGTCTCATCTTCATTATCCTTATTGATTTCATTTATTTCTTATATTGTTAAATCTGTGTTCTCATGAGTCACATCATCTATTGATGGATTAATATCAATTTTTGGTAATTCCTCTTCATCATCAGTACAATCAGCATGTAGAGTATTATCCTCTTCATCAAAAAGATTAGTATCATTATCACGTATAATGATTCTAATTTCTCTTTTTGATGTTGATGTATTAGTATCTGATGGTGAATCATCAAGAGGATTTTCTTCGATATCTCTAACAATAAATTGTTCAAACAATGACCTACCTTTAGGTTGAACATGAATGACTTGCCACCACGGGTGAGCATTTGGGTTTTTATAAAAAATGCTTGTTCAATATGCCTAGGAAGAATATATGGTTCATTAGTAGATCGCATTACCTTGGAAGAATCAATTTCCCAAAACCCAAATAATTCCTTTCTTAATGTGGAATTACTACCTTTATACTCGGCTTGAAACCAGTCAACCTTCAAAATGACCTATCAAAATATATAAAAACAAAAACCATATTAGGTGCTTAAAAAAATAACTAACTGTATCATAAAAAATATAAACTTTTTTCTACCTGTTTGAATGTACGAAATGATATTTCATAGATACCAACAACAGTTCCCACATAACCAAGTTCGCCATCTATAAGGTTCGTATCTTTTGAGCTATAATATCATAGTTGCTTGAAAGAAGCAACAATACTAGAATCCTCTATTTTACGTAAAGAATCAATCACTTTGATTCTAATGTACTTTCCAGAAGCCCACATATTAGTGAACATTCGAGCCTACAAAAGAAATAAAATTAGTAAATAGAAACTAACCTACATATATGAAAAAAACATAATATTATTAAAAAAAATAACCTTTCATTCGCAACCTATCATCAACTCTCTCTGCTCATCTGAGATTTCTTCATTATTTGTGTTGGCGCATTGCAAACGACTATATAGCCAATCCATGAAAGAAGATATATTTGTAATCTCATTATTATCGAGATTACGTCTATATCTTTTGTTTCTATTGATATATTTAGCAGTGATGTGTGTGAACACACTAGGACCGTGGGGGCAATTTTTTCCCTCTTTAGGAGGTTTTTTTCCCGCGGCTTGTATATACAACTATTGCCCTAATGGGCTACTTATCTTTGTACATTCTCTAGTAATACATTCAGTATTGTGTGTTATGCTCCAAGCTTCTTCTCCTTCCTTGTGCTGTTCGCGTGCTTCCGTAGATGTCTATCTCCAACAATTGGTATCAAAGCAGGTCCCTGCTTCATCTAGGGCCTCGTCTACACCTCTCTCGTTGCAATCTCAGAATCGCACAAATTTTGGTGAGCATACTCAGCGTGTTTTCGAGATCAAAATAGCTTCACTGTATGGTGCCAAAATCGCGATCTGAGCTCGTTTCGGCCTCCGAACGCACTATTGCAGCGCTTGTGTAGGCTATTTCATCTTTTTGTGCCAAAGGTCTAAACCAATTTCTGTTCACCAATATAAGCATCTCGAAGTTTGCTATAGGTTTAGCATAACTTGTCTGTGCAGTTCCGTTAACTTTTTGAGATACAATCAATTTTCTGCATCAAGGTATTTTAGTCACTGGCCATGGCTGAAATAGTGATGTATTTCGTATGTTGGCTGTTGCGGATAAGTTGGATGGTACCAACTACCCGTTATGGGCTTATATGATGCAACATGTATTGGTTGCAAAAGGACTGTGGAACATTGTGCAAGGTGTTGAAAAACGTCCTATCACACCTAGAACTATTACAACTACACGTACAGAAGTTGATGGAGAAGGTGTCGAAGATGATGATATTCTGCATATTCCTATTCATGTTGCGGTTTCTGCTGCACCTATTGCAGAGCAAATTTGTTGGGATGGCAGAGATGCCCAGGCACATGCATTGATAGTTTTGTCTGTCAAACATGCCATTATTCCTCACATTCGCTCTTGCAGAACAGCTAAGGATGCTTGGGATACACTTACCACATTGTACCAAGCTAGGAATGAGGCTCGTGTTGCTTACCTCCGAAAATAGTTGGAGAGTGAGCACATGAATGAAGGTGATTCTATGGACAGTTTTCTAACAAATATCAAAGACTTGAAGGAACAGTTGATTTTTGTGGATGAGGTTATACCAGATAGCTCACTTGTGCAGACCGTTCTAAATGGTCTTCCTGATTCATATCAGAGTTTTGCTTCTACTCTTCGGTTACTGTTGAAAGGCAATCCAAATGCCTTATCATTTCAGGAGTTTGTTTCTATTTTGTTGCAAGAAGATCAGTCCAGGCAGAATAGGTCCATTATGCATGTTGCAGATCAAGCTTTCCTGGCTAGTTTGAAGGGCAAAGGAAAATGGAGCTCTTCAACTAGTAAGCAAAAATCTGCAAATGCTGCACATTCGAAGAAGGAAGATAAAGATGAGAAGAAATCAGAAAACCAAGAATTGTTTTGCAAGTAATGTAAAGGGAATGATCATATCATAAAGAAATATCCAAAACTGGCTGCTAAAGAGGCAAAGAAGAAAGAGAATGGAATGATTGTTGCAGAGGCCTCTACACCAAAAACAGAGTTTGCTAATCTTCTGCAGGAAGAAGAATGGGCATTTACTACTATCTGCAGTTTTGACCCATCTTCTCATGAGCAGTGTATGTCTGCAGTAGACTCAGATGTTTGGTACTTTAACTGTGGGGCGACCAAACATATTACCTCGTAGCACAATTTCTTCTCTTCACTCGAGCTTGCCCATATAGGGAATACTGTTACATGTGCCAACAACTCCTCTTATCCTGTTATGGGAGTTGGTAAGATCATTTTGACTACTGCTGATGGTAGTTCTTTCACTTTGTCAGATTCTTTGTTTGTGCCAAGGATCAAGAAAAATTTGGTATGAGTTTTTGCATTAGCCAAGATTGGCTTGGTTGTGGAATTTGTTGATGACAGGTGTATAGTTCATAATCTATCAAATGGCGATATGATTATTGCTTCTGGCATTTTATGTCGTGGGTTGTATAAGCTCATAGACTATGAAAGATCTATGAATGATTTGGCATGTGCAGTACATGATTCTCAGCCTATGTCAGATGCAAAGCTTTGGCATGCATGCTTTGGTCATCTGAATTTTGCTAGTTTACTATGCCTACAAAAATCTGAAATGGTGTCCTCTTTGCCCAAACTTGAGGAACCTAGAAAACATGTTTGTGAAGGTTTTATTTTGGGCAAAATGCAGCATTCCTCATTTCCAAAAGATGGTTCAATTCGGGCTACTCAGAAATTGCAGCTTGTACATACTAATGTTTGTGGTCCTATGCAAACACCTTCTTTTGGAAATTATATTTACTTCGTGACTTTCATTGATGATTTTTCCAGGCATGCATGGGTATATCCATTGAAGGCAAAGTCCGAAGTATTCATGTGCTTCAAACGGTTTTTGGTTTTGGCTGAAAATCTATAAGCATGTAAAATGGACACGCTCCGTTCTGATCGAGGGGGGGAATATATGTCTTCTGATTTTAATGCATTTCTAGCTGAACGTGGGATAAAACACTAGTGTACAGTGTTGTATACACCTCAACAGAATGGGCTTGCTGAACGAAAGAACAGGTAACTCATGGAGATGGCAAGGTGTATGGTCAAGAGTCAAGCTTTACATAGTTTCTAGCTTGAGGTTGTCATGTGTGCAGCATACGTACTGAACAGGTGTCCCACTAAAGCGCTGCAGTCTATCACTCCATATGAGGCTTGGCATGATCGCAAGCCATCTGTTGCACATCTGCGTCATTTTGGTTTTTTGGCATATGCATTAGTGCCTGAACAACATCACAGAAAATTGGATGATAAAGCAATGAAATGTATTTTTGTTGGATACAATTCTGAAAGTAAAGGCTATCATCTATATCATCCACAAACTAAATGCATTTTGGTTAGCCATGATGTTGTTTTTGTGGAAGATTATATTCAGCCATTGCTTTCATGTACTAAGGAGACATCTGTTAGCTCCAAAGACATGTATGATACGTTGCTGCCTCTTTTTACAAGTGGACAATCTAGTGCTCGTCCCAATGAGGCAACTTCTCATCCTTTGCAGGTTTCATATGATGATGCAAATCATTCCATTTCTGATGCAGATTTAGATGATGCACTAGTTGATGAGAGAGTTGATATTGAGGAGGCAGACTTTGTGTGATAGCAAATTAGATGCACCTCTGTCATATCATACTTGATCAGGCTCTCATAGTGCCTTTTTGCATCAAATTGCTATGCTATGGATGCATCTAGTCTCTGTGATGAGAATGCGTCTATTTCGTTTGATGAAGCATAAAATTCAGAAAATTGGATGGCTACTATGCAATCTGAGTATGATGCTGTAATGAAGAATGGTACTTGGTCTTTATGTGACTTGCCTCCTGGCAAGAAGGCCATTGGCACTAAGTGGGTATACAAGTTGAAGCGTAAGCCTGATGGAACAGTTGATAGGTATAAGGCTAGGCTTGTTGCAAAGGGTTATGCACACGAAAGAGGCATTGATTTTGATGAGACCTTTGCACCTGTTGATATATTTAGGTAGTGATGTGTGTGAACTCTAGGACCGCCGGGGCACTTTTTTCCCTCTTTAGGAGGTTTTTTTTCCCGGGCTTGTATATATGCCTATTGGCCTAATGGGCTACTAATCTTTGTACATTCTCTAGTAATACATTCAGTATTGTGTGTTGTGCTCCAAGCTTCTTCTTCTTCATTGTGTTGTTCGCATGCTTTCACAAATATCTAACTCCAACAAAAATGAGCTCAGGTCGTAATTTCGGCACAATAGAGCGAAGCGGTTTTGATATTTTAATCACCCTTAGTATGCTCACCAAATTTTGTGTGATTTTCAAATTGTGATCATAGGGGTGTCGATGATGCACTAGATGAAGCAAGGACCTGCTCTGATACCAATTGTTGGAGTTTGAGGTTTGTGGAAACATGTGAATAGCACAAGGAAGAAAAAGAAGCTTGCAACACAACACACAATATAGAATGTATTACCACTAGAATGTACAAAGATAACTAACCCATTAGGGCTATAGGCATATATACAAGCCATGGGAAAAAACTTCCTAAAGATGGAAAAAAGTGCCCCAGAAGTCCTAGTATGTTCAAACACATCACTACCTTAATATATCAACAATGAACATCTTTTTTCATGCACAAGAGTAGGTGGATTTTTCCATAACAAGAGCAAGCTCTAGATTTCTTTACAACTAGTAACAAAGCTTTCATATTCATCACCTAACACTACATGAAGAAAATTCTATTTGATGTTTTTTTGTGCTTTAGAAAGCCATAGAAGGGACTATTATCACCACACTCCTTCACTTCATGTAAAAAGAGAATTTTGAGGGCCTCTAGGTCCGCATTTCCATGTTAGTTTTGTCAATGTTTCTATCTCCTCCATAGTGTCCCTCTCAACTAGATCAATATGAATATTTAATTTAGACAATGCATCAATAATATGCATATTTTTGTTAGTGGGATGTTCTTGCATAATAATATACAAGTCTATATTGAGATGTTTCATCAATCCATTAAGAGATTCGACAAAGTAAAATGGCATTGATCATGAAATGCCATATATTGCCACCATAAAAACTTGTATGCTTTTAGCACAAGAAATGTGCTAATTATAATAAACATGATGCTACTCAACATGATTAGTATGTTTTTTACCACAAAATGTATGCTTATGAGCATAACTACTATACTAACTAGCACAATCAATATGCTAGGTAATAAATGATCTATGCTAATTAGCATAATTAGTATAACAACTAGCACAATCTATATGCTAGCTAGTGAAGGCACTATGTTAATTACCACACTCATTATGCTAGCTAGCGTAGTCATTATGTTTATTAAGAAAGCCAATATGCTAAGTAGCATAATCAATGTACTAGTTAACAGGCTAGATGCTTAGTCAACACAGCTAGTATGCTAGCTAACAACATATGTATGATACCTAGCAAAGACACCATGCTAACTATAACAAATTTTATGCTACCCATATTCTTATGCTACTTAGGAAAGCTTGTATGCAAGTAGCACAATCAATATACTAGCTCACACAAGATATATGCTAAGCACAATAGCACAATCTATATGCTAGCTAGCAAAGGCACTATGATAATTAGCAAACTCAATATGTTAGATACCGTATACCGTAGCCACTATGCTAATTAGCACAACAAGTATGCTAACTAGTACAATCCATATTCTAGTTAGCAAAGAAACTATTCTAGTTATCACAACTAGTGTGCTAGCGAGCACCTCAAATACACCATTGAGTAGAAATGTTTACTAGCAACATAATTCTTGTGCTTATTAGCACTACCTTTATGATAATTAGCATAGATATTGTATTAACTAGCATTTCAATTGTGCTCATCACCATGTTGAGTATGGTAATCAACACAATCATTATGCTACTTAACATAGTTACAATGATAATTATCACAACAAACTTTGCTCACAAGCATTCCAATATGCTAACTTCCACAAAAAATACTCTACATATCATATAAAAATGTGCCAAGAGGCCTATTTGTTTCACTTACCCACTCCAAGAAAAGGCAATAATTAGTTTCAAAGTTTATGGGGGTGATTCACAACATTGCAAGTTGTTCTCATCAGAGTTGTGGTTGCAAAGCATATGATGTGTCAAGCATGATTGAGGGAAGATATACCATCATAGTTATCCTCTATTTAAATGAGATGTCCACATACATTCCATTCGTTTTTAGTGAGATGTATATTACATTAGTGCCCCTTGAAAATGTCTCTATTGCCAAGTAGCACATTGAGGTCTATATGGTTCCATTTTTCCATCTTCAAAACTAGTTGCAAGCACTATCAATGGTTTAAAACTTATCTTTTAAACTCTCCACTTGAACTTGAAAAATTAGAGTAACCAAATCTTAATATCCACATGCAAGCTTATCATACTGAATGACATCAAATCTATATACTTACCAATAAGCAGGAAATTGCAAAATCTATGCTACTCTCAACATTAAAAATGTTATTTGACTTAAAGAACTTGAGAGCTTTAAATGTTTCTTTGCATATTGAGATCTACAACAATTCCTCTCCGTGGTTCAACTTTTGTCAAAGCAAGATCACATCTAGATTGATCTTCGCAATACTGGCTAGCTTTATTGGCCTGCTCCAAAGACACTTGAGGTAACTTCAACTCCTATCAAGACTTTTGCAAAGCATCAAACACATGGCCAACAATCACACATTATCATTGTTTCCCTAAGAAAATATCCATATGGTAGGGATTCTATTAGTATGTGCATGTTTCAAGCTTCCACATGACAATGGGATGGGCTTCCACATGGCTGAATAGCCACCCATTTCGTATTCATCACTAAAATGTTGTTTTATGCAATCATCCACATCTTTTGAGGCTACTTGATATGACTGATTGTGAATCCTCAAATTGTGCATATGGCTGTGAAAGTACCCGTTTTCTTTGAGGTTGTACAAAAACTCAAGAACAAAATATACCGAGTTAACTGTGCTTACATGTAGCTGGATTTTATGTGATATCTACATAGTCATTGAAGCACATACACTATATTCATAATCGATAATTTTTTGAGACATATGGATCATCTGATTTTTTGGGGCACGCAAATGGGATGTAGTGGTCCCATCGGCAATAAAATATTTTTGTTTAACAAGTATTCTAAACTTCTTTTTGGGGCACGCAAATGGGATGAAGTGGTCCCATCGGCAATAAAATATTTTTGTTTAACAAGTATTCTAAACTTCAACTTAATGGTATGGAGCGGGTGTAGCCTAGTGGTTCATGCTTTGAAGCTATGGGAGGATGTCCTGAGTTCAAATCTTGATTGGATATGTCCATGAGTCTCTTATAATGTGTACACCTTACTTCTACCTTATGTAAGGTTGGATGTGTAAGTGTGTATTTCCAATTCATTGTACTCTCAAAAGAAAACATTCTGTAAACGGAATTGTAACATTGTGACGACTTATCTAACAGAATGGAAAAATATCACGGGATGTTAAAACGGAGGGAATTTTGAGATGATGCTCATCACGGGTTGTTCAAGGAGATGCTGAGAACTAGAGACAGGCACTACAGACAAGATCAAGAAGTTCTGTACGAAATCTAGGTGCGCTAGAACGAGAGGGTGTATGATGTTTATGTGCCTCCTGGATTGCAGATATAAAGCTAGTGTGTGTGTGTATGAGAGAGAGAAGATACGCCGCCATGGATAAAGTCATTGGGAAGCTCGAAGTTCTCGCGGCGCAGCTGCACATTCATAAGTGAAGATGTTAACACAGACTCAGAATATCCAGTTGGAAACGATTGCATGAAGAAATATGAACTCTGAACACAGAGAGAGAGAAAGAGAGAGAGAAAAACCAAGTTTTGAAGGCTCGAAACGTACCTGTACGGAGTTATGTCACGTGTACCACCTCTCCGTCTCCTTCAATGAAGCACCATCTCTGAACTGCCTAGAGTAGCTTGTTTCTAGTTGTTTTGGAAATTACAGAATGTCTTTGAAGCTAGTAACGTACATGCGTGAACAATATAGGTTCTCTGGTCCTTGGAAGTTGGCTTATGGTTATGTAGAAGAGGAGCTCGAAATGTTCAGAACTACGTCTCGCGTACCACCTCTCAGTCTCTTCCATTGCATTTTTCCCATGGCTCCCGTACCACGTCTTCGTCTCTTCCATGGTAGTTTTCTCCTCCTCTGCGTCGCCGACTTGTCCTTTCTAACTAGCGTCTTGGGCGTGAATCTGCGACTTATCTCGAGTCTCATGCCACAGATTGTGAATGTCTGTAATTCATCATTCCCTTACACGTACTGTCGATCTAAGCTTATACGATCAATGGATGTTTTCTACTTTAGAATAATATGAGCTTCAAACTGTACGTGACATGCATTCTCTCCCTCGTCTCCTATCTACATCATCAATCGACGTCTTTCACTTTAGGTCGAGTAGCATGAACTTCAAGCTGTACGTTAGATGTATTCTCTTCTTCTTCTTCTCTCTCTGTGTTTTCAAAGTTCCTCCCTGGTCTCCGTTGTCAATTGTCGCTAACAGCTTGTGCATAGGTCGCTGTACTTGTGTTTTATTCTCTCTCTCTGTTTTCAAAGTTCCTCCTGGTCTTCGTTGTCAATTGTCGCCAAGAGCTTATGCATAGGTCGCTGTATCCGTGTTTTATTCTCTCAGTAACAGATATGGATTGCGTACGTCTGCATAACTCTGTTCACGTTTGTCTTATCTCTTTTGACATAGTATTCTCTACTCATCGTCACATCGTCGATTCGTCGTATTGTTTTTTCCCTTTTCTTCAGTTTTTTTTTCTAATTTTATTTTTCCTTTCGGGCTCTCAAACCATAGATGTCCTTCCAAAGGCCATGAGGAGAGACAAAAAAGCTATAAAAGACAGATATTTTCGCATTGATATTGCTTTCTTAAATGGGAGAAAGAACTTCCGTGTGCGGATAGGCCAGCTACCTTCTGGGTGGCGGGTGAGGGTTCAAACCCACAAATTGCATTATGGATATCTCCCTACCGACTAAGTAGGATGGAATGTTAGCCTTTATGCACCATATATTGCGGCCTCTAGGTAAAGTGGACTTTGTCTATGACCTTCGGGCCCATCTAAACTAGATTCAATGTTGTACTTTAGGGCCCTCCCTTCCCAAGCCCTACCCTAGTGGGCCTTAATTGAGTTCTATAATCTTGTTCATGCGAAGCATCTAACCTTGCTTTATGGGATACCTGGGTTTCTATACATACTAGGCCCGCCTTCACTTGTACTTTCAAGTTACTCTAGTTAATACATGGGATAGGCCTTAGGTAGAACTTCGTTAAACAAAAAAGCACTTTAGTATGTGTCTAGCCAAATGGTTTGACTTGTCGCCCACGAGATTTCAATCACTGGGCATGATGAATACCTCCCCTTCTTCATTGGAGGGATGGCCCTCGAAAAAAAAATGATCTTTGACTATGACCTTTGGGCATCAATTGTAAGCAATCTTTGGGCCAGTGAAATTATGCATCTAACCTTTAGAACAAATGAGTCACCTTCTCTCACTTTAGGGTCATCCCTCCCCAACCTCTACCCTAGTGGACCTTCAGGCTCTATAATCTTGACAATGATGAGCATCTAACGTTTGCTTTGTGCATACTAAGCCCAGCTTCACTTGTACTTTCAATTCATTCAAGAATATCTAAGAGACTAAGCCTCATGTCGAACTTTCTTCTATAAAAAAAAAGAAACTATCTCACATGGATGAGGAAGAAGGAACCTTTCGCGTCTCATGGTTTAGAGGAACACATCAAGAAAGTGGCCTCGTCCATTCTTACATTAGAGAGAGGCCATGTTCAAGGATGAAAGATAGACGTCCTGTCCCAGTTCGTTGGCCTAGTGGTTGGGCCTCTCGCCTCTTGAGGCGGGGGTGAGGGTTCAACCCCTGGCAGCAACATGTAAGGGACATGTGTATCTTGGAATGATGTTGCATGTGGTTGAGATGCCACCATTTGTCTATCCCCGTGGTAGTTGTGACTTCCATTTAACCCAGTCTTGTAAACCCTTGTTCTTGTGGGATAAGGGGGGTCCCATGGGTACTACGCCCTTCCTTGTACAGTTGCAATTTCAAAGTTAAAGTCAGGGGGAGTAGGCCTCGGCTGAACCTCCATTTTTTAAAAAAAGATAGACATCCTCAATTACTTCCCTTAGAAGACAAGAACGATATTACTAAATAAAGATCTGAGTTGGGTTGGCTGATTGATTTTCTACCCAAAGGTAAAAGCCCAATCCTAGATGTTCTTATCAATGAGTTGTTTATTGCATTCAAACACATCTTGGTTGTCACTCTCTCTTCCGTCCAACAAGAATGCCTGAGATTTGGGTCACTTCCACAATCTTTCAATGGAAGAATGATCAAAATCATCTATAAGCTAGACAACAAGAGTATCATCAAGAATTGGAGACCTATTTCTATTCTCTAGTCTGAAATATCTCTCATTAGAATCAATAACCATCATCAAAAATGAATTGATAAAGGCAAAAAAAAAAGCTTTCGTATGGGAAGATATAATATAAAATCTATAAAAATATCCCGGACGTGATATAGTTTACCAAAGAGTCAAACTACGGCCTCCTTCTTCTTAAGATTACTCTAGAAAAATCGTATGACATAATAGATTGGGGTTTTCATTCTTCAATCCCTTAACTAATTGGCCTTCAAAAGAAAATTGAATGAGATGGTCTTCACCCTTTTGGGTAATGCCTCATCTCATATCATATTTATGGAAAGATTTTGTTTTTCCTTCCTCTAACGCACTCGATTAGACACGGGTGTTCCGTGGCCACACTCTTCCCTGCTATATCTAAAATATTATCAATCACTTGATAGAGGGCTATGTTCGATTGGGTTAGATCAAGCACATTATCCTACTCAACAAAAAAAGATCAATGTGTACTGAGAATGATCAATGAAACCAATGGTTATCTCTAGAATGACTTATAGAATATTCCTAAGTGATCTTAGAGCGAATTTACTAATTAACCATTATGGGAATATATGATGTGTCATGTACTGGTGGCAAAAGGACTATGGAATATTGTGTAGGATGTTCAAAAATGGCTTACTACATCTACATTTAGAGTTATCGAACGTGATGCACATGGCATTGAAGATAATGATCTTCATATTCTTATTCGTGCTACAGTTCCTGTAGAATAAATTTTTGAAGGACAGAGTAAAGGATGGCACCAAGGAACCAAATAACAAATTGGATGCCAGACGTCCAAATACTAGAGTTGGGCGTCAGTCGTCCAAATACTGGAGTTGGGCATCAGTCGTCCAAATTCTGGAGTTGGGCGCCAGACGTCCAAAATCTAGAGTTGGGCACCAAGACGTCCAGATGGTAGAGTTGGGCGACTGCATGCCCAGACAAGCAGCCCTGACAAGGCGGCCAAGTGGGGCCTGTTGGCGAAAACTTCGGCTCTAACGCCTACTGTTGCGGAAATACTTTCGCCCTGAAGGTGAGTTTCGCGACAAAGCTTGAACTCTGTCAGGCCTGCGGAAATTGCCGCGCCACTGTGATAGGATGCTAAACTAGAGTGATTTAGAACACCTCTGTAATCAACAGTAGCTTAGCCTAAATAACGTCGCTTTAACTATGTTATTCTGCGACTCAGGTTCCACTAGAACTTCACCAGACTGTCGCTTGGACGTCACCGAAATCTTACCGGAACTTCACCGAAATAAACTTAGTTCTGCTCGTAATTGCTTCAGATGAACTTATGTGAAGTAAGGAAGTAGTGTGTGAGCTTCCTTCACCGAATGAGCTTCCTTCTGGAAACTTCACAGTTCTGAAGTGCTACTTTTCGGTTAACTTTTGTACTGTGTGTACATCTTCATTCCACCGGAAACTGTGATCAGCTTAAAGTAGAGGCGTCTAGCTACAAGATGAGCTATCTCTCATACAAAGCTTCGAACTCTGCTATGAGTTATACTTCGTTGTTCTACCGGAAAATCCTGATTTCTGAGAAACTGTAACTGACCGAGAATTACTGAAATATGTTTTACTGAGTAAACTGTTATTCACCTAAACATGCGTTTATAGAGAAGGTACTGAAGCACGTTTAGTAACAAGTCGTGATAGTTAACGATAAACTAAGCTTCCTACCGTAATACGAAATAACTTCAGATTCTTCACAAGTAAAGATTGCACGCAGACATCCACATGAACATGTGTTTTCGATTAGAGAAGATGTGTACAAGTAAGCTTGGCCTCTTCTTGCTCAAGTTACAGAAACTCTCCTACAGTAAGTAGTTTCTTATTACCATCTCTCTTCAGATGAAAAGACCCGACACTTCAGGCTTGTGTTATTCATCTGTACATACGCGATCTATGGCGTCTTCTGAGAACTTCTAAATCTCTCTTCACTCATACGCGATCTATGGCGTCTTCTCTCAGTCTCTCGTTCTCCTCTGTGTATCATCTACGATTCCCTCTCCGTGTATATCTCGTCTCGTTCTTCAAATCTTGTTGTATATATATACAATTTCTTTGGCGCTCCTCTGCCCTGTCATTCTTCAATTCGCGTTATGCGCGCCTTACGCACCCGCCGCGGTTAATTGCTCTGTTATGCGCACACCGCGCACTAACTTCGCATACTGTACACCTGTGCGTAGATTTTCCGAAAGATTCTGTTTCTCTCTTGTTTGTTGCGTCAAATTCGTGAGTGTTTCCTTAACAGCTCCCCCTCAATCACTAATTTGACCTCTTCCGGTCTTTCATATATCTTTCTTTCTTTTATTCCTGCCATCTCTTTGAATCTGTTTGTTTTTGTTCCATCCAAGCTCTTTGTCAGAATATCTGCAATCTGATCTTTCGTAGGAGTGTAGACTATTTCTATCTCTTTCTCCATTACTTTTTCTCTTAGGAAATGGTACTGAATCTCTATGTGTTTTGTTCTTGCATGAAACACAGGATTCGCTGCAAGATACAGCGAGCTCATATTATCTCCATGTATGATCGGTATACTTTGATCTATACCCATGCTTTTAAGTAAAGTCTGCATCCATATTACTTCTTTTGATGCTTCTACCAGTCCTTTGTATTCTGCTTCTGTTGATGATAAAGCTACTGTGTGTTGTTTCTTCGAACACCAGCTTACCAGCTTATCTCCTAGGTATATCATATACCCGTGCGTTGATCTTCGGTCATCTTGACTTCCTGCCCAATCTGAGTCACTATATGCTCTGAGCTTTATATCTGACGTAAAAGGATAATATAATCCTTCCTTTATAGTTCTTTTGATATATCTGAGAACTCTTTGTCCTGCAACCCAATGTTGCTCTGTCGGACAATGCATAAACTGTGAGAGAACTCCCACCGGAAAACTGAGATCCGGTCTTGTTAGCGTAGCATATATTAAGCTTCCTACTAACGATTGATACTTCTTCATATCTTTAAACTCTGTACCACTATATTTACTGAGTTTATGGTTTACTTCAAGCGGTGTTGAAGCTTCTCTGCAATTTTCCATGTTGAACTTCTTCAGTAAGTTCAGGAGATACCTCTCTTGTGTGACATATACACCATGATCTGTATATGTGATTTCCATCCCTAGAAAGTATGATAATTTTCCTAGGTCACTGATCTTGAATTCCTTTTCTAGCAGTTTCTTTACCTCTGTGATTCCTGCATCTGAGGTTCCTGTAATTATTATGTCATCTACATAGATACAAATGTAGATCATTCCTTCTTCTGTTCTTTTGATGAGTAGACTTGCATCTGCCTTCGAACTTTGGTATCCAAGTTCGTTCAGATACTTCACGAGTCTGTAGTTCCAAGCTCTTGGAGCTTGCTTCAGTCCATAAAGAGCTTTTCTTAACCTGCAAACAAAGGTTGGGTATCTGGAACTTATAAACCCTTCCGGTTGTTCCATATATACTTCATCTGATATATATCCATTCAGGAATGCATTCTTTATATCTAGCTGACTTAGCTTCCATCCTTTTGATGCTGCTATAGCAATCACTGTTCTTATGGTTGACATCTTTGCCACCGGACTGAACGTCTCGTCATAGTCTATGCCATGCGTCTGAGCATAGCCCTTGATAACCAGTCTCGCTTTATGTCTGGCTATCCTTCCATCTGCAAGTTTCTTAACTTTGAACACCCATTTATTTCCAATTACTTTCTTACCGTTCGGTTTAGGAACAAGCTCCCATGTCTTGTTCTCTTCCAGTGCGGTGAATTCTTCTTTCATTGCTTCTTGCCATTGCTTCTTGCCTTTAGCTTCGTCATAGCTCTGAGGTTACTCCTCTTCTTTAACCATATATGCATAATCTTGTTGACTTATATATGATGTATCATACGAGTATCTTTCCGGTTGTCTTCTTACTCTGTTTGACCTTCTTAGCTCATATTCTTCGTGTGTGTCTGAGTACCCGTCTTCATCTTCGTTCCTTATACCTGTTCCGGTCCTGGACGTACTTGCCTCTTCATCTTTGTTTACCTGAACAATTGATTTTCCTTTCTCTCTTCTTTTTATCTCTTCTTCAAATTCTTCAGCTGTATGACTCTGATCTGCATACCAGCTTTTCTGTTCATCAAATGTTACATCCCTGGAAACAGTAAAATGTTTGGTTAGAGGGCTCCATAACCTGTAACCCATCTGTTTCTCATCATATCCGACGAATACATATTTCTCTGCTTTTGGTTCAAGCTTATGTCTCAGTTGAGACGGTACATAAGCATACGCTACTGATCCAAACACTTTGCAGTGATCAAGTGTTGGCTTCTTTCCCCACCAAGCTTCATAAGGGGTCATTCCTTCTAACGCTGTACATGGTAACCTGTTTACCAAGTATGTAGCTGTATTTACAGCTTCAGCCCAAAGATAATCCGGGCAATTCTTTTCTTTTAGCATAGCTCGTGCAAACTCGACTAGAGTTCGGTTTCTCCTTTCTGCTACACCATTCTGTTGTGGTGTATACCTGCAGGTTATTTCTCTCTTAATACCTGCATTCCAAAGATAGTCATTGAATTCTCGGGAGAAGTATTCTCCCCCTCCATCAGACCTCAGTCTTTTAAGTTTTCGTCCGGTGAGTCTTTCAGCATATGCATGAAAATGCCTGAAAGCTCCAAACACTTCTGACTTTTCCTTCAAAACATAAAGAGTTATCCACCTTGTTGCGTCATCAATGAATAAAACATAGTACCTTGATCCGCTGATTGATCCTTCTTTCGTTGGTCCCCATACATCTGTATGTATGAGTTCTAGCACGCCATCATGTTTGAATCCTTTCTTCTGGAAAGGTAACCTGTGGGCTTTTCCCATTTGACAGGCTTCGCATTTGTGAATCATATGTTGGTTATGTACGTTCGGTAATCCCAGTACAGACTGGTTCGCTATCATAGCTTTAATTCCTTTTTCGTGAAAGTGACCTAATCTCTTGTGCCAGAGATCAAGTTCTGTAATTACCTTTTCATCATGTGTGAGCAGCGCTTGGCCAATGTTCCCTTGTACTCTTAAGGTAAAGAGTCTGCCTTCTTTCTTACCAGAAACGATCTGATAATATCCGTTCTTGGGATCTTCTACAAATACTCCTTTGTTTGTAAATCTGACCTGAAAACCTTTTTCGACTATCTGTCCCACACTGATCAGATTTTTCGGTATTGTTGGAACATACAAAACATTGGTTAGCAAATCTGCTCCACTCTTGCATTTCACTTTTCCGATTGATTGTACTTTGTGTCTTGTATTGTCACCTGTTTGAACAGTGTGACTAGAACTACCTTTCTCTAGTTCTGACATTAGTTCTATATTTCCTGACAAATGATTAGAGCATCCAGAATCAATGTAAAATACCTTTAGGTCTTCATTTTCTGATGTGCTGATTGAGTTCATCATCAATGATGTATGACTTTCATTCTGTGTGTCATTTGCGTAGTTGTTGTAGGTGGTGTTGTAGGATTGGCTCTGTCCCCAACTTCTTACTCCACCTCTACCGTAGCCTCCTCTTTGGCTTTGTCTTCCTCTTTGGAAGTTACTTTGATTTCTTCCGCTACTGCCTCTGCTATTGTTGTTTTGATTTTGATTTGATCCTTGTTGATTGTGCCAACAATCATGCGCCAGATGGTTACTTAGTCCACAAATCCAGCAAGCTTTCTTGGTGGTATTCTGGCGGCTTCTTCCTCTTGCTCTTCCTCTGCCAGTGCCTTTACCTCTTGCGTAATAGGCCTGAGAACTCGACTCTTCTTCGTCTTTTGACTTACCCTTTTCTTTCTTCTTGTTCTTCATATACATTGCTGAGCTATGTCCTTTGTTTGCGTCTCCTTTCAGGTCTTGCTCATATGTGAGCATCAAACCAAGCAACTGATTTAACTCTGGTACAAAATGATTTAGGGAGAGTTCAGTTGATAGTACGAAAGGTTTCCACCTTTCATCTCCTCTCAACCCTGTGAGCACTTGCGCTATCAATCTATGATCTTCGACTTCTTCATTTATGGATCCAAGACTATCTGCTAGATCCTTCATTTTAGTGACGTAGTCACTGATGCTTTGACTCGGCTTCTTTTTGAACGTTGTGAACTCGGACCATAGGCTGGCTTTCCTAGCTTTCGTAGTATTCTGGAAGTGATCTTCCAATGCGCTCCATATGTCCTCTGCTTTCTCCAGACCTCTAATGTGCGGTAGTAGATGATCTGACACAGTGTTGTAGATGTAGGCTCTTGCCGTTGCATCTTTCTTCTGCCATAGCTTTAGGGCATCTAGTTCTTCTTTTTCCGGTTGACTATCATCTTCGAAAGTGGGTTTCTTTTCTTCTCCGGTCACGTACGTCATTAAGTCCTTACTCATAAGTAAGGCTTCCATGCGCATTACCCATGCAGGATAATTATCTCTGTCCAGTTTATCAATTTGGACATGATCTGCCATGATCTTCTTCCTCTCGTGGAATGATCCGCCTCTTATACCGATTCTTGGGAAAACTAACCTGCTCTGATACCAATTGTTGGCGAAAACTTCGGCTCTAACGCCTACTGTTGCGGAAATACTTTCGCCCTGAAGGTGAGTTTCGCGACAAAGCTTGAACTCTGTCAGGCCTGCGGAAATTGCCGCGCCACTGTGATAGGATGCTAAACTAGAGTGATTTAGAACACCTCTGTAATCAACAGTAGCTTAGCCTAAATAACGTCGCTTTAACTATGTTATTCTGCGACTCAGGTTCCACTAGAACTTCACCAGACTGTCGCTTGGACGTCACCGAAATCTTACCGGAACTTCACCGAAATAAACTTAGTTCTGCTCGTAATTGCTTCAGATGAACTTATGTGAAGTAAGGAAGTAGTGTGTGAGCTTCCTTCACCGAATGAGCTTCCTTCTGGAAACTTCACAGTTCTGAAGTGCTACTTTTCGGTTAACTTTTGTACTGTGTGTACATCTTCATTCCACCGGAAACTGTGATCAGCTTAAAGTAGAGGCGTCTAGCTACAAGATGAGCTATCTCTCATACAAAGCTTCGAACTCTGCTATGAGTTATACTTCGTTGTTCTACCGGAAAATCCTGATTTCTGAGAAACTGTAACTGACCGAGAATTACTGAAATATGTTTTACTGAGTAAACTGTTATTCACCTAAACATGCGTTTACAGAGAAGGTACTGAAGCACGTTTAGTAACGAGTCGTGATAGTTAACGATAAACTAAGCTTCCTACCGTAATACGAAATAACTTCAGATTCTTCACAAGTAAAGATTGCACGCAGACATCCACATGAACATGTGTTTTCGATTAGAGAAGATGTGTACAAGTAAGCTTGGCCTCTTCTTGCTCAAGTTACAGAAACTCTCCTACAGTAAGTAGTTTCTTATTACCATCTCTCTTCAGATGAAAAGACCCGACACTTCAGGCTTGTGTTATTCATCTGTACATACGCGATCTATGGCGACTTCTGAGAACTTCTAAATCTCTCTTCACTCATACGCGATCTATGGCGTCTTCTCTCAGTCTCTCGTTCTCCTCTGTGTATCATCTACGATTCCCTCTCCGTGTATATCTCGTCTCGTTCTTCAAATCTTGCTGTATATATATACAATTTCTTTGGCGCTCCTCTGCCCTGTCATTCTTCAATTCGCGTTATGCGCGCCTTACGCACCCGCCGCGGTTAATTGCTCTGTTATGCGCACACCGCGCACTAACTTCGCATACTGTACACATGTGCATAGATTTTCCGGAAGATTCTGTTTCTCTCTTGTTTGTTGCGTCAAATTCGTGAGTGTTTCCTTAACAGGGCCCAGCCACTCATCATTACACAACAAAGTCTGGTACTGGAGGCGACGGCGGCCAAGCTGACAAACAAAACTGCCTAATGCATTAACTTCCCATTACTCCCATGTAACAGACTTACCTATTGTACCGGTTCCTCACCTCTCTCCTATAAAAAGGGGAAACCTCAAGAGAGGGACAAATGAGATATGAGACATAGAGCATATAGTGCGCACTATAGGAGAATATAGAGGAGAGTGAGAGCGAGCTCAGAGTTGGTAGAGAGTAGAGTCCAGAGTCATGCTCATGTTATTTGCTTATGTTGCCTATGTTATTTGCTGATGTTACTTATGTGAGAACACTTGGAGTTGCATTCTATTGTTCCTTTGTTTGGTATGATCAGCTGTGGTATGATTAGTGGTATGCTCAGTTGGGTATGATTAGCTAATGGCTGGTATTCAGATCATGTTATATTTGACTTCCTTGTTAGTGTTGTCTTGTGCTCTATGATGTTGCATGTTTGCTACTATTGTGATTCTATTGTAGTTCCTAGTAATGACATGGAGGCTTGGTGATATGTGTTTCTTATGGTATTGTGATTCATGTGCTTACATGTGCTCCAGGAGTAGTGCATTTTGCATTCCCTACACCCACACACTTCACCACCTATAGGTGAAAATTTGGCACGCACGGTGGGACAGGGCTTCTGGAGATTTCCTTTTCCTTGAGAAATCACTTAGAATTGAGTACCTTTTCCTTGAGAAATCACTTAGAATTGAGTACCTTTTCCTTGAGAAATTGGGAAACCCATCAGGGATGGTTATCTTATTTAATGCTCGGAAATCCACACAAACCCTGATTTTATTAGGTTGCTTCTTAGGTGCTATTACCATAGAGGACAACCATTCGGAATGCTCCACAGGAACTATGATACCTGCTTCCTCCATTTTTTTAATTTCCTTCTTGACTGCTTCTGCATATTTGGGGTTTAACCTATACATTTTCCCTCTAATTGGTCGAGCTTCTGCCACTAGAGGAATAGTGTGTATTCCTAGTTCTTTTGGTATTCTTGTCAAATCCTTGTAACTCCATGCAAATACATCTTTAAAATTATTCATGAATGTTATTACCTCTGTGAGAAGAAGAGGGTGATCCCACAACCAACTTGCCAGTAGAAGATTTTCTGGATTTTCTTCCTCCCCTAAGTTGACTTCTTTAACTGGCTCCAGAATTGCCTCTTCCTCGTCCTTAAACAACATTTGCTTGGTGAATGCTGGACTATGATTGATGGTGATTTCCTGGGTCTTTTCCTGTGTCCATCCTACTGGAACTTCCACCAATGGGAAAATGCTTTCTACTAGTTGTTCTTCTGTTTGGCTTGCTTCAATCCCTTTTCTTCCTTCAAGTCCTTTCAAAACTTTACCGCTTCGGAAATCTTTAGCTGGTTCTCCTAATACCACAGACTCCACAGTAGGTTCTTCTACTTCTCTCTCCTTGACTGCTATGGTAAAGCATGAGAAATTATTAGTCTCCTCAATCCAGTCCATTATGTCGCCTAGATCTTCATTAGATAATTCCTCTCCTATATAACCTTCTTCCTTAATGTCAAGTGATTTTGTCTTAGTTGGCTCTGTGTGAGGCTTCCCAGATGCCCATTGGGCCGCACAGCCAATTGTAGGGGTAGCCCAAGATGGAGGATAAGCTGCCCATTCAGGTGCCCAATGTGGGGGTCCTTGAGCAGAGTATGGAGCCCAAGCCTCTGGAGTGACCCAACTACTTGGAGGCGAACGCGCCCAGCTTGGACTAAGAGGTGGAGTCGCCCAACTATTTGGAGGTGGAGGAGGTGCCCAAATAGGAGGTGGAGTCGCCCAATTGTTTGGAGGTGGATCAGGTGCCCAATTTGGATTAGGAGGTGGAGATGCCCAGGGAGGTGAAGGCGCCCTTTCTTTTCCTGATATTTCTTGATTTTCCAGAACCCATGGTGGAGGAGGTGTGGCCCAAATGTTTGCTCCTTCTTGTATAGTTTGTTGTTCCTCTTCTCCATTGTTATCTTCTTTGTCTTCCTCTATAGTCTGCTCTGGATGTAGAACAACTTGAGAAGTGCCTAGGGCTTCATCTGTTCCTCCTTCCATCTGAAGTTGTCTCATTACCTTGTCTGGTCCGGCCACCCATAAGGTGTCACTACCCTAGTCATGTACCGCTTTACTGTGGCGTAGCCATGGCCTTCCTATCAAAAGAGGAAATCCTCCCTTCACCTTTGGGAGTGTTATTACCACAAAATCCAACACAAATTTTAGCTTATGGATGACGACTTCAACCTTTTCCACTATGCCTAGTGGGCTTACCTTGCTTTGGTCTGCTAATGATACTGTAAAATGAGCATCCTTAGTTGGTTTTAGATTTAGCAATGTCATTGTGTACTCAGGCATCAAATTAATACCAGATCGCCCATCGATTATCACTCCTACCAAAGGAGTTCCCTTGATACTTACAGTTAGTCTAGGGCTCTTGTAATCAGTAAGAGGTGCCATCCTAGATGGTTCTGAGCTATAAGTTGAGGGTATAGGTATTTGTTGAGAAATTAGAGAAGTGAAGCCTTGCCCGCCACTTAATATGGTGTCAGGGTCTAACCCATTTATGGCGGCCATTACTTCTCCTCTGAATCCAGGACTCATAGCTAACAAGTTATATAAAAATACCTGTTGGTAGGTGCTCTGTAAGACTTGAACTGTAGTGAGAAAGCCTTCTTGATTGTTCCTTGAAGTAGATCCATTCTGAAATTGCCTTAGGTCCTCCTTAGATATTGCATAAGCTTTGTCAATAACTTGCTCATTAGTATCTTCATTTCTTCCTACTCTTCCCAGTGAGATTTTCTCCTTGTCTTGGTGGTGGTTGGCTCCCTCAGAAGGTTCATGCCCCATGGTCCTTTTTCCCTTGTCCTTTGTTGAATCTGTTGCTTCTTTGGCATTATCTTTCAAAGCTGCCTTCTGTTTTTGTGCCCTAGTCATTACTCCGGGAAGTTCCTCAAGTTGGACTACTCGGGTGCTTGGGTAGTCTACATTGCCCTCATCATTAGATACTATGATCATATGTAGGGGGCAAGAGTTACCTGGTGTGCTTGTAGACGGCATTGACTTTGGGCAGTCCTTCGTGTAATGATCCCTTGTTTCAGGACAATTTTTGCATGGTGGGGCATCCTCAGGAAGTGAACATTTACTTTGGAAGTGTCCATACTCCCCACATCTGTAACACATTATAGGCCTAGGTGGTCGGTTCGGACGAGGCCTACCTTCTTGCCGTTGAGGCCCTTGATTGGTGTAAAAAGTAGTTACAGGAGGTGTTGTAGTGGATGGTAAGGGTGGTTGCCCTAACAAGGAGGACTGAGCCACTCCTACCCATTGAGCTGCCACAGGCTATCCTGGCAACATAGTTTGATTTCCAAGACCCTTCAGAAAATAAAAATCCTTGGCCTTATGGCCACCCTTGCCACAAAACTGGCATGTTAGCCTCCTTGGACATTCTTGTGATGTGTGTCCTTGGGTACTACAGAGAGAACACCATAGTCCAGTTCTTACCTCCCTTAATGTTTTGAGTTCTTCAAGCTCTTGTCGTATTTGAGCGAGACCTTCTGAAGTACCCTTGTCCCCTTCTCGATTTCTTTGAAGCTTTAAGGTCTCTAGTTCCTTCCTCAAGTTTATCACCATGTCTTCATCTTGGGGGAAAGTTTTTCCCGGATGTGCTCCAAAATGAACCCGTGCAGCCTCAATCCTTGTGGCAGCTGCTTCAAATTCTCTCAAAGTGGCATCTGGTCTCAACAGCTCTCTCAGCTTCTGCTGTGTGGATTTTGGCAAGGCCTTCTCCACCCACTTCTTAACAAGGAAATCCCCTGGTGGTTCTAGCAATCTTGCCACAAGTGACCTTGCCCGCATCATAAGTTCTGAAAATGATTCTCCCATATGCAAGATTAGATTCTCAAGTTCATCTAACGTTCTTTCTGTAGAGTTACCTGGCTGAAATGCGTCTGTGAATTTGGTCCTCAATGCTTCCCATGTTTGGAAATGGTTTTCCGCGTACTGGCTGAACCATTTGTCCACCAATCCTTCAAGAGTTGATGGAAAGAGAGCAAGGAAGGCGTCCTGTCGTTGTTGTAAGCCCCTGCTCTTACAAATTGAAAGAAAGTTTTGTACATGATCTTCAGGATCTTCATTAGCACCGCCATGAAATGAGGAAAATCTAATATTTATTCTTGACAAAAGAGCGGAAAGTTCCTCAGCCATAACCTTATTAAGAAGATTGTCTTGAGGTAAAGTCTTTTGAGTTTTAGCCTTGTCATCTAACCCTTCTATTCTAGAAGCTAGGCTTGAGGCAGATAGACTTCTGATGGGTGTTAGGTAAGGGTCTGGCCTTCTTTTGTGGTAACTATTGATTGGTGTCTTCTTAGGGCTTAACTGCTTCTCTTTGCTAGCTCTGGTGTGGGTCATGGACCATCTTTGGAACTACTTCTGATAGAGGAAGTCGCCCCAATGAAGAGGTCGCCCAGAGGAGTGTTCGCCCAAGAAGAGGTTGCTCAAGTGGGGGGAGGAGGAGTAGGCACCCAAGAAGCCAAAAAGGAGGATGAGGAGGAGTAGTCGCCCCAGAAGTTAGGAAGGGGGAGGAGGAGGAGTCGCCCAAGCCAAGAAGCCAAGAGAGGATGAGGAGGAGTAGGTGCCCAAGAAGCCAAGAAGGAGGAGGAGGAGGGTCTCCTAGGAAGCCAAAAGAGGAGGAGTCGTCGCCCAAGACTCCAAAGGAGGAGTAGTCGCCCAAGAAATTAAGAAGGAGGATGAGGAGGAGTAGTCGCCCAAGAAATTAAGAAGGAGGATGAGGAGGAGAGGTGGCCCTGGGCACTCAACCCTAAGTGATTTCTCAAGGAAAAGGTACTCAATTCTAAGTGATTTCTCAAGGAAAAGGTACTCAATTCTAAGTGATTTCTAAAGGAAAAAGAAATCTCCAGAAGCCCTGTCCCACCGGGCGTGCCGTGACATGAGGCAAACTGTTGTTGTCCGTGACATGAGGCAAACTGTTGCTGTGGGAGTTATTATCCTCCTCTTTTGGCTTCCTAGGCGACCCTCCTCCTCCTCCTTCTTGGCTTCTTCGGCACCTACTCCTCCTTATCCTCTCTTGGCTTCTTGGCTTGGACGACTCCTCCTCCTCCCCCTTCCTAACTTCTGGGGCGACTACTCCTCCTCATCCTCCTTCTTGGCTTCTTGGGTGCCTAGTCCTCCTCCCCCCACTTGAGCAACCTCTTCTTGGGCAAAGACTCCTCCGGGCGACCTCTTCATTGGGGCGACTTCCTCTATCAGAAGTAGTTCCAAAGATGGTCCATGACCCACACCAGAGCTAGCAAAGAGAAGCAGTTAAGCCCTAAGAAGACACCAATCAAAAGTTACCACAGAAGAAGGCCAGACCCTTACCTAACACCCATCAAAGTCTATCTGCCTCAAGCCTAGCTTCTAGAATAGAAGGGTTAGACGACAAGGCTAAAACTCAAAAGACTTTACCTCAAGACAATCTTCTTAATAAGGTTATGGCTGAGGAACTTTCCGCTCTTTTGTCAAGAATAAATATTAGATTTTCCTCATTTCATGGCGGTGCTAATTAAGATCGTGAAGATCATGTACGAAGATTTCTTTCAATTTGTAAGAGCAGGGGCTTACAACAACGACAGGACGCCTTTCTTGCTCTCTTTCAAACATGGGAAGCACTCAGGACCGAATTCACAGACGCATTTTGGCCAGGTAACTCTACAGAACGAACGTTAGATGAACTTGAGAATCTAATCTTGCATATGGGAGAATCATTTTCAGAACTTATGACGCGGGCAAGGTCACTTGTGGCAAGATTACCGGAACCACCAGGGGATTTCCTTGTTAAGAAGTGGGTGGAGAAGGCCTTGCCGAAATCCACACAACAGAAGCTGAGAGAGCTGTTGAAACCAGATGCCACTTTGAGAGAATTTGAAGCAGCTGCCACAAGGATTGAGGCTGCACGGGTTCATTTTGGAGCACATCCGGGAAAAACTTTTCCCCAAGATGAAGACATGGTGACAGCCTTGAGGAAGGAACTAGAGACCATAAAGCTTCAAAGAAATCGAGAAGAGGACAAGGGTACTTCAGAAGGTCTGGCTCAAATACGACAAGAGCTTGAAGAACTCAAAACATTAAGGGAGGTAAGAACTGGACTATGGTGTTCTCTCTGTAGTACCCAAGGACACACATCACAAGAATGTCCAAGGAGGCTAACATGCCAGTTTTGTGGCAAGGGTGGCCATGAGGCCAAGGATTGTTATTTTCTAAAGGGTCTTGGAAATCAAACTATGATGCCAGGATAGCCTCCAACAGCTCAATGGGTAGGAGTGGCTCAGTCCTCCTTGTTAGGGCAACCACCCTTACCATCCACTACAACACCTCCTGTAACTACTTTTTACACCAATCAAGGGCCTCAACGGCAAGAAGGTAGGCCTCGTCAGAACCGACCACCTTGGCCTATAATGTGTTACAGATGTGGGGAGTATGGACACTTCCAAAGTAAATGTTCACTTCCTGAGGATGCCCTACCATGCAAAAATTGTCCTGAAACAAGGGATCATTACACGAATGATGAGGGCAATGTAGACTCCCCAAGCGCCCGAGTAGTCCGATTGAGGAACTTCCCGGAGTAATGACTAGGGCACAAAAATAGAAGGCAGCTTTGAAAGATGCTGCCAAAGAAGCAACAGATTCAACAAAGGACAAGGGAAAAAGGACCATGGGGCATGAACCTTCTGAGGGAGCCAACCACCACCAAGACAAGGAGAAAATCTCACTGGGAAGAGTAGGAAGAAATGAAGATACTAATGAGCAAGTTATTGACAAAGCTTATGCAGTATCTAAGGAGGACCTAAGGCAATTTCAGAATGGATCTACTTCAAGGAACGATCAAGAAGGCTTTCTCACTGCAGCTCAAGTCTTACAGAGCACCTACCAACAGGTATCTTTATATAACTTGTTAGCTATGAGTCCTGGATTCAGAGGAGAAGTAATGGCCGCCATAAATGGGTTAGACCCTGGCACCATATTAAGTGGCGGGCAAGGCTTCACTTCTCTAATTTCTCAACAAATACCTATACCCTCAACTTATAGCTCAGAACCATCTAGGATGGCACCTCTTACTGATTACAAGAGCCCTAGACTAACTGTAAGTATCAAGGGAACTCCTTTGGTAGGAGTGATAGTCGATGGGGGATCTGGTATTAATCTAATGCCTGAGTACACAATGACATTGCTAAATCTAAAACCAACTAAGGATGCTCATTTTATAGTATCATTAGCAGACCAAAGCAAGGTAAGCCCACTAGGCATAGTGGAAAAGGTTGAAGTCGTCATCCATAAGCTAAAATTTGTGTTGGATTTTGTGGTAATAACACTCCCAAAGGTGAAGGGAGGATTTCCTCTTTTGATAGGAAGTCCATGGCTACGCCACAGTAAAGCGGTACATGACTTGGGTAGTGACACCTTATGGGTGGCCGAACCAAACAAGGTAATGAGACAACTTCATATGGAAGGAGGAACAGATGAAGCCCTAGGTACTTCTCAAGTTGTTCTACATCCAGAGCAGACTGCAGAGGAAGACAAAGAAGATAACAATGGAGAAGAGGAACAACAAACTATACAAGAAGGAGCAAACATTTGGGCCACACCTCCTCCACCATGGGTTCTGGAAAATCAAGAAATATCAGGACAAGAAAGGGTGCCTTCACCTCCCTGGGCATCTCCACCTCCTAATCCAAATTGGGTGCCTCCTCCACCTCCAAACAATTGGGCGACTCCACCTCCTATTTGGGTGCCTCCTCCACCTCCAAATAGTTGGGCGACTCCACCTCCTAGTCCAAGCTGGGTGCCTCTGCCTCCAAGTAGCTGGGTCACTCCATAGGCTTGGGCTCCATACTCTGCTCAAGGACCCCCACATTGGGCACCTGAATGGGCAGCTTATCCTAAATCTTGGGCTACCCCTACAATTGGCTGAGCGGCCCAATGGGCATCTGGGAAGCCTCACACAGAGCCAACTAAGACAAAATCACTTGACATTAAGGAAGAAGTTGATATAGGAGAGGAATTATCTAATGAAGATCTAGGCGACATAATGGATTGGATTGAGGAGACTAATAATGTCTCATGCTTTACCATAGCAGTCAAGGAGAAACAAGTAGAAGAACCTATTGTGGAGTCTGTGGTATTAGGAGAACCAGCTAAAGATTTCCGAAGAGGTAAACTTTTGAAAGGAGTTGAAGGAAGAAAAGGGATTGAAGCGAGCCAAACAGAAGAACAACTAGTAGAAAGCACTTTCCCACTGGTGGAAGTTCCAGTAGGATGGACACAGGAAAATACCTAGGAAATCACCATCAATGATAGTCTAGCATTCACCAAGCAAATGTTGTTTAAGGACGAGGAAGAGGCAATTTTGGAGCCAGTTAAAGAAGTCAACTTAGGGGAGGAAGAAAATCCACAAAATCTTCTATTGGCAAGTTGGTTGTGGGATCACCCTCTTCTTCTCACAGAGGTAATAACATTCATGAATAATTTTAAAGATGTATTTGCATGGAGTTACAAGGATTTGACAGGAATACCAAAAGAACTAGGAATACACACTATTCCTCTAGTGGCAGAAGCTCGGCCAATTAGAGGGAAAATGTATAGGTTAAACCCCAAATATGCAGAAGCAGTCAAGAAGGAAATCTAGAAAATGGAGGAAGCAGGTATCATAGTTCCTGTGGAGCATTCCGAATGGTTGTCCTCTATGGTAATAGCACCTAAGAAGCAACCTAATAAAATCAGGGTTTGTGTGGATTTCTGATCATTAAATAAGGTAACCATCCCTGATGGGTTTCCCACCCCCTTCTCTGAACAAGTGATTGAAGATGTGGCAGGACATGTGTTGTACAGTTTCATGGATGGTTTCAGTGGGTATAATCAACTGAAAATCCATCCTGAAGATCAACCAAAAACAGCCTTTGTAACACCTTGGGGAACCTATATCTACACCAAAATGGCTTTTGGCCTTAGAAATGCACCAGCCACTTTTAATAGGACAGTATATCTGATCTTCAACAAGCTTCTCCTAAGATTCTTAAGAAATTTCATGGATGACTTTTCAGCCTTCTCTGGAGCAGCCTGCACCACTGTAGTAGAGAATGTGCCAGAACATTTGAAGCAATTACAACAAGTATTACAGCGTTGCAGAGAGGCAGGTTTGAAACTTAACCCGAACAAATGTCATTTTTTGGTAACCCAAGGAACCTTGTTAGGGCATGTGGTCTCTGCAAAAGGGATGACTCCAGATTCAGATGAGGTAATATCAATTCTTAAGCTTCCAAGACCTATAAATGCTAAAGAGGTCCAGAGCTTCCTGGAAAACACAGGATATCACCGCAAGTTTATACACATGTATGCAGAAGCAGCACGACCACTTTCACGACATACGAGTAAAAGTTTTCCTTTTCAATGGTTTGAAGAAGAAGAATCAGCATTCACTTATCTAAAACAAAGGTTGGCATCTGCACCTATACTCATCTCACCAGATTGGTCTAAGACATTCCACGTGCATGTAGATGCAAGTTTGTATGCAGTAGGAGCTATACTAACTCAACCAAGTGAAGTACACAAATTAGATCAACCCATTCATTACGCGAGTAGGCTCCTCTCAAAAGCCGAGAAGAACTATAGCACCACATAAAGAGAAGCATTGGCTGTTGTATTTGCCCTCAAGAAATTCAGGCACTATTTATTAGGCACTATATTCACAGTGATTACGGATCATCAAGCTTTGAAATATTTGTTGAATAAGCCACAAGTTGCAGGAAGAGTATGGAGATGGTTGCTTCTCTTCCAAGAATTCGACTTTGAAATTGTACAGAGAAGCAGTAGGCAACATGTCATTGCAGACCACCTCTCTCGCATCAGGCATCCAAGGCAAGCAACAAAGGGAGAAGAAGATGATTTCCCAGACAGCCAAATCTACAAGGTAAATATAGCACCTACATGGTATGATGATTTAATTCTCCTTCTAGGGAAAGGCCAATTTCGTACTGGGTCTACTCCATTGGAAAAGCGTAGACTCCTCCTAAAAAGTAAGAATTTCATAATGGCAAAAGATGCCCTCTATAAGGTTGGTCCTGATGGGATGTACAGAAGGTGTCTTCAACCACATGAAACAGAAACTGTTCTTCAATTGGCACATGAAGGAAAGTCTAGTGGTCATTTTCCTGGACATTTCACTGCACTGAGGATACTTCAAAGTGGCCTATGGTGGCCATATCTCTTTAGAGATGCCACTAAATTTGCCAAGGCATGTGATGTTTGTCAACTATGTGCGCCCAAACCAACACGACAAAGGAACCAACCTCTTAATATCTCTGTAGCTTGGCAACCCTTTGAGCATTGGGGAATAGACTTTGTTGGCCCTATTTTCCCAGTAGCACAAGGTTCAGGTGCAAAGTATCTTTTAATAGCAACGAATTATGCCACTAAGTGGGCTGAAGTCATAGCCAGTAAGGAGTGTACTGCTGAAACGGTAGCCAACTTCTTGGATAATTACATGTTTTGTAGATATGGATGCCCAATAGAGGTCACAACAGATCAAGGATCCCATTTCATCAACAAGGAGCTGACTTTGATTTTTGAAAAGTATCAGATATTCCATAAGAAGTCGTGTGCATACTACCCAAGGGCAAATGGGCAGGCAGAGAGCAAAAATAAGGTCCTCATGCTCTTACTAAGAAAAACATGCTTACAGTTTCCTAATACATGGGGCCAGGCATATCTTGGAACCTTGTGGACCTACAGAACTTCTTTCAAAGCCACAACAGGACATACTCCATTTGAGTTAGTGTATGGAATACAAGCCATTGCTCCTTTTGAGTTCTTGCATGGCTCCAACCGCGTGGGAACCAATCGAATCCCTAGATTTACTAGCGCTCTCTCAGCCAACATTGTGAGGCTACAACTTCTTGAAGAAAAGCCAAAGATAGGCAATGATACTCTAGTGACAGTACAAGAAAAAAGAAAACAGGATCATGATGCAAACCTCTGGAAATCAAAAATTAAGGAAGGGAGCTTAGTTTTGATGTACCATCCGTGACTATTTGAGAAGAAGGCTAAGAAGAAGTTGATGCCAAGATGGAAAGGACCTTTTAGGGTCATACGCACACTTCCAAAAGGGGCAGTACAAATCTCCACATTGATGGGCACAACACTTCCCTTAGTCAATGAATCTAAGCTAAAACCCTATGTGGAAAGATAGGAAGGAGAAAATTTGCCCTTGTATATAATGTATATACCTTTATGTTGTTCCCTATAAGTTTATATCATTTCCTTATTTAGATATTAAATTTTCTCATCGATCTTTTTCACATAACTCATTTATCCACTATCATTTTCCTCTCATAGGCTTCCGCTTCAAACTTCTTCTATCTCTTATCATAGATATTCTCTTTCCTTTTCCTTTTGATGCCACCTCTCTAGGCCAAGAATGGCAATGGATTCTCGGACCACTTACCTGGGCGACCCCCCTTCTCATGACCATTCTTTGGGTGACCCTCCTCCTTTTCAACCTCCATGACCACTTGGGCGAGCCTCCTCCCAATCACCTCTATGGACACTTGGGCGACCCTCCTCCTTTTCAACCTCAATGTGCCACTTGGGCGACCCTTTGCCCAAACAACCTCAATGTGCCACTTGGGCGACCCTCCTCCCACACAAAGCTAGGCGACCCCTCATCCTCCCACTTTACTCATTTGGGCGACCCTCCTCCAAATTGGCTTGACTAAGGCGACCACTCCTCCTAGTGGCCACTTGGGTGACCCTCCTCCCTCTCAACCTCCATGGCCAACTTGGGGCGACCCTCCTCCCTCTCAACCTCTATGGCCAAATGGGGCGACCCTCCTCCATCTCAAACTATTAACCAACCTGGGCGGCAGACCTCTCATCCTCCACCTTTGACAATTTGGGCGACCTCTCATCCATCTCATACTACAATCTGGCGAACCCTAATCCGTCCACCTTGACAAAGTGGGCGACCCCTCCTCCTCATGCGTTTCTATGGGCGACCCCCCCTTCTCCTCCCTTCAAATGACTTGTACCTCCTCCCCTGCTCCTGACTTAAATATGACTTGGACCAAGTTCCCTCCTCCTTCCTAGGTTAAGTTGAAACACCTCATCTCCTCCTCATTCTAGCCTCCTCATAATCTCAATGGCAACCCCTCTTCCCTCACTTCTTCACTTGGCAACCTCAACCTCCTCAACTTCCCCAACTTCTTACTTTGTCTTGTTCGATCTCCCCACCCTTCTTCCTTTGGGCAACTTCTCCACCCTCCCACTCCATTAATCCCCGAATTGGACCCCTCATCATCAATTGGAAAATACCCTCTCTACACCTATCTCGTCTCTTCCACCATTGTACCGTTTCCCTCCACGACCTCATAACACCTTCCATGAATGACCTCCACACCTCTACTCATCATTGATTCTCTACTTAATCCGTCCCCAAAGGGCTTGGGAGCCACTCCTCCAACTTTGCTTAAATAGGGCGACCACTCCTCCAAGTTGCCATCAAGTTAGGCGATCCTAACTTTGCTTAAATAGGGTGACCACTCCTCCAAGTTGCCACTATTTTTGGGCGACCCTCCTCCACCTCTACTCTCTACCTAGGTGACCCTACTCCCACCTCTACTCTCATCAATTTAGGTGACCCTCCTCCACCTCTACTCTCTAGCTAGGTGACCCTACTCCCACCTCTACTCTTATCAAGTTAGGTGACCCTCCTCCACCTCTACTCTCACCTTAGGCAACCCCTCCTCCCACCTCCACCTTGGGCGACCCTCCTCCCATTTATAGTCTCATAAACTAGGGCGACCTCTCCTCCCAACTCCCACAATAGGGCGACCCCTCCTCCCACCTCTCACCTTAAGCGACCCCTCCTCCCACCTCCACCTTGGGCGACCCTCCTCCCATTTATAGTCTCATAAAACAGGGCGACCTCTCCTCCACTCCTCCCCTCATGCACCTTGGGCGACCACTCCTCCAAATTTGCCTAACTTGGGCGACCACTCCTCCAATTTTCCACTAACTTGGGCGACCTCTACACCTCCCCTCACCATCATTAAGGCAACCTCTCCACCTCGCCTCATCCTCAATTGGGCCACCTCTCCACCTCGCCTCATCCTCAATTGAGCGACCTCTCCACCTCCCTTTTCCTCAATTGGGCGACCTCTCCACCTCCCCTCACCCTCAATTAGGCTACCTCTCTAAGTCCCCTCATCATCAATTGTGTGACCTCTCCACCTCCCTTCATCCTCAATTCGGCGACCTTTCCACCTTCCTTCCTCCTCAATTGGGCAACCTCTCCACCTCCCTTCATCCTCAATTGGGCGACCTCTCCACCTCCTCTCATCCTCAATTGGGCGACCTCTCCACCTCCCTTCATCCTCAATTAGAGACCTCTCCAAATCCTATCATCCTTCATTTGGGCAAGCATACCCACACATTGGAACCACCTCTTGTTCAACCTCTTTCCTTCTAGACTCTTATGACCAATCCCTCCTAACTCTATGTCGTGTTGAACTTTTGCCGTCGTCCTTCGCGTAATCACACACAGAGGCTTATAATTCTTTTTCCTCCCAACCATCGCCCGAACGTCTTCTTCCAATTCCGTGAGAAAGACTACTCACTCAAGGAGTCATAATGGACCCTCTCATATGAGACTTCCCCTTCTCTATTCTACCCAAGGGTAAATACCCAAATTGATGCCAAGTGGCATGAGTGCCACCTCACCCAAGGAGGGGTGCATCCCTAATATGACATTTTCTTTCCCCTTGAAAGCATTTTCGCCCTCAAAAATGTAAATGAAATGTCTGTAATGGTAGAAGAAAGTGCTCAGACTCCCCTGAACCCCATGTACTCTATGTACATGGTCATCTTTGTGTGTTGTTTCCCCATATCCTTCCTCTTAAGAAGTCTCAAATGAGATCATCTCAAAGGTGGGAAACCGTCTGAGTGGTGCCTACTATCTCCCATGTATACTTAACTTTCAAACTATCACTCCCATGACATACAACATCATCCAAATGACCTAAGTCCATATGATGTACCCTCTATGGAGTAATAATATAAGAAGCAAGTGTAAAGTGCCAAATTTACAAGTTTGACCATACCATAGTGGAGATAATAAACCATAGAATCCTATGAAGTATAGAACAAAGTCCCATAAAAAGTGACTTCAAACCCATCTTATACTAAATGATAGATTGCCCTCATAACACTCCAGGTCTTCCTAACCTTGAGTGTGCTCACAAGTAATAGTTTCCTCTAACTACCTTGTGACTATGCAATTCCATCATCTAGCTCATATATCAGAGTTCCTTGGTAGTGGAATGGAATCTCTACATACCACCAACCAATAAGTCTGTGGTTTATCATCCTTTACCATTGGACTAAGTTCAATTGGAAGAGCATATATTGGCACTAGTGCAAACTCTAAAATTTCTCTTCCCTGTAGTTTGCCATTTGAATGCAAAAGCATTCCCTTTGAGATTTAGATAATCCCTAAGTACCCATTCTCCTAACTGATGCTCACACATCATCCTCATGATGAAGCATCAACTAAGAGTTTGGTACCCCAATAGGTTAGATATCTACCTATCTCCTAGAAACCCTAAAGAGAAGAGTCATAACTCTACTCCCAGCCGACTAATGTCAATAACTAGATCATCTCATCTAGTCAAAGACCATCACCGGAGTAACATAATTGCTTCTCTCAAGAGTCCCCATGTGAGACTCAATCTAACCATCATGATTGATTGATCTCCCTCTTGTCTTTGATAGAAGAGTGCCACTTCTATCTAGACAACCTAAAAGTGAGAAAGTGAAACTCTCTCTCTCTCTCTCTTTATTCAATCTCTTCTAAGGAAAAGAGCTCTAGCAGTGGAACGTATTCCACTTTCCCTTTCCCTTTGAAAGAGATTCTGTTGAATCCATTTTCTCTACTCATCCATAGCTGACGACATGCACATAACTTCTCTATACTTTTCCTTCCAAAATAGTGGAGAAAGAAACTCCCATGTGAAGGAAAATTACATTGAAAAGTAGAGGAAATGAATTCCATCTCTGAAATATAGAATAAGAGACGTTTCCTAAACACCTCTTCTCTCTAAAGGAAAACATACTCTATTCTTCTCCTATGAAGAAATCATGTTTTCCTTTCCTTCTTTCTCTCTCAAAGAGTAGGAGCTAAAGTGAGACCGCTGAACTAAAGTGAGATCTCTCATGGATCTCTGAGCTGATTCCCACTTTCTCCTTCCCTTAAAAGAGAAACTCATGAATTTATTTAGTCCTCTCTTCCATAAGCAATGCATAATCCCTCATTATATATATTCCTATGAAGATGGAGAACAAATCTCCCCTGACTAATGAAGGTGTATGTAGTGAAGAATGGAGAAAATAAATTCCTTATAAGGATCAAAGCCCTCTACTAAAATGGTTAGCAATGATGTGACATGATACTATAAACACATGTGTATCTATAATAAAGAACTATCTCTGCCAACCATTCCCTGTGCATGGATCTATGCGATCCAATCAGACTAATGGAATTATCCTTCCTGAAAACCACAACATGAGTATGTGATGTCCATGGTGATAAAATCACCTACCACATTCTCTACAGGAAGAATAAATCTTCCCTAACTATGAAGGATAACTCCCAATCCTAAGGAGATGTCTACTAAGAGCTCTCCTCTGGTCTAGTGAGATATGACACCATGAATGATGAGTCCTTTTCTCCCTGGCCATAGAAGAAGAGTGCTCAAAGGGAAGTCATTTTCACCGTCCCATACCAGTGAAAACTTCTTCCAATTCACGATACCATACCTACACTAAACCGAATATATATTCCATGTAATGGAATATGCAAGTGGACTCTAATGAATCCCATATCCTAAAATCATATGAGTGGACTCAAATGAGTCCCATGTCCTCGAACTAGTTAGTTTGGTTCTAGTCAATATGTGATAATGGATATCCCTTTATATTCCAAACCAAATTATTCCTAGGTACTAAGACTAAGTCTAAGTACCTCTCTGTAGATCCCAATATACATATATGTATTGGGTACCCGAACTATTTCTTAACTAACGGATCTATGCTCTGAATCATCGAGCTAGTTCCATATCTCTGGCCTTCCTAACCATCACTCGAATCATATAAGCACCCGTCAATGCTGTCTCATGAAACCCATCTTTGTGATCCCATTAATTGGTTTCCTTAGTAGTGTAGCAGAAATGCTTCACTACTTGCTCAAGTGATGTACATGAGTGAAACTAGTCACTCTTTGGGTATTCTTGATAATACCCCATAGTCTCCTAATCATCATGTGAGACTCTTGTGAAGATAAATAAATCTTCACTAACTTGGAGATTATCAAATTGTATCTCCCGTGGCTCTATGCAACTTCCTATAAGCTATAGGATTGCTTGTGCACATTACTAATGGTGAAGGTGTAGCTCCTTCCTTTAGCAATCCTATAGTCTAACTCCAAAAGGATTATGTGTAGGGATCCTATTACTACTGAAGTTGTCTGATATATAATATTCTAATATTCAAATACATGCTTAGAAGCATGCCTACAGTTTATTGAAGTTTGCAGAAAGGGCATGTTACTATGCCATAACATTCTTACCTAAAGGCAAGTGCGTATATAACGCCATGCGGTAAGAAAAATTTTGACAGCATTTTCCCAGGAAATGGAATCCCAAAAAAAATTAAACCATAAGCTCAGTGGCACAGAGGCCACCCAACAACATAGGGCTTGACAGGCCCATGGCATGCACACTATAAACTTACATATGGACTCCATAACCTGCAAAAACATAAAAGCAATTGCTAGCAACCATTCTTTGTGTTGCATAGCCATATGGTTTGTGCAATCCTCTTTCCTGCAAACAATCAAAAAGTATACTTCTTGCCTGTCGATCCATACTTTAAGAATTTAAACAATGATCAACATTTGATGTATGCAATCGAATTCATGCATGTACATACAGAACATGCCATAACATAAAGTAAACTGCCTGAAGTATAAAGCATACATCCTTGAATGATTTTATATTGGAGTTGCATGCATCCAGTTTTTCTTGATGAGCTTCGAGACCTCTGCACCTTCCTCCTCAGGTCCTAACATAAGCTTTGAAGTGTCCAAAAACATCGGAGCACTCTCCAAAACATAAAACATGGTCAGGTGATTACCAAAATAATGCAAATTTAGTCAAAAAATGCATTAGTAATCCTTCTTTAGACCTGCAAAAAGAACTTTAGGACCTGCAAATGATCAAAAACTGAGATATATATCATGTGACCTTTCCAAATCCTCCCTTCGTGCATGCTAATTCGCTCCCCAAAAGAGGCCTAAATCAAGATTTTTACTTTCATGTAAAAACTTAAATGGGAGCTCTTAGCAAGCTTCTAATCCACTCTAAATGTGGATTTCTCTTGGATTTTATACAATAATCCATGGGAAGCCTCTTAAATGGTCTTTATTCTTACTCCTAGAAGTGGAGTTTGACAAAAGTAAACATCTAAATTTTTCCAAAAAGTGCGGGAAGGGGGTCTTTGAGGAAGTAAAATTCCTCCTTAACTTATCATTTTGATGAATATAATGATTCCATTATGAAGTCCATACACCGTACTCTCAGCATATATACTTTATCCCATCCATCCGTAGCTATCGCACCTATTTTTCCCTCTTCAAAAATGGGAATTTCTTAGATTTAGGTGCTGAAATTTTTGTCAAACTGTGATGGAAGGGGGTTTTATGGAGCTTCAAACTCCCATCAAACTACATTATCTTTTGGATTTGTTAATCCTATATGTAATTCACTACACTAGACTATGTGTATGCATGATTTTTCCCATCAATCTAAGAAAAATACCCTTTCATTTCCCTTTCCCAAAATGGTTACTTGTCCAAAATAGCTCTTGAAATTTATGTAAAAATCATAAAAAATAGGCTACTTTGGAGGTGTCTAAAGCTTATGCTTTCTTGTATGTTGAGGGAATCCTTGACTCTAGGTGAGAGTACATATCTCATACTCTCCATATATGTGATTTCCCTCCAAACTCTTGGCTCCTAAAGCCTTCGTTCCTTCTCGCAAATATAGACCCTTTCAAAATTGAAATAATAATACCTGTGATTAACATGAAGCTGCATGCTCTTTCAATTTGGAACCAGGACATCGAAAAAGTCATGGAAAGGATGCTCTTCGTTCATGGACTCTTCATATGCGGCTGGTCATCCCATCTCTCTTGTCTCTTCTGGGTCTTCATTCGAAATTGCCCTCTTATTCCTTCCCTTTCAACTAAGTGGCTCCAAAATCAAAAGGTTAAGAAGATAGGAAGCCTCTTTGATGCTACCACATATGTGTGTATATATTTCCAAGATCTATGCCTTTGAACTCCTCATCAGCCGATCTCTGTTGTTCGACGAAAATACTGAAATTCGATATGTGTGGTTACCTACTATCTTCCTCACAACATATGGAAGGCGACGGCGTGGATAGGCTGCTTGTCTCTCAAACATTTGGTGTGAATTCAAATCCTGATCGTCGTAGCAGCGCGATTTGTCTCAAACAGATCATAACGGGCTCTGATACCAATGTCGTGTTGAACTTTTGCCGCCATCCTTGCGTAATCACACACAGAGGCTTATAATTCTTTTTCCTCCCAGCCATCGCACGAGCGTCTTCTTCCAATTCCGTGAGAAAGACTACTCACTCAAGGATTCATAATGGACCCTCTCATATGAGACTTCCCCTTCTCTATTCTACCCTAGGGTAAATACCCAAATTGATGCCAAGTGGCATGAGTGCCACCTCACCCAAGGAGGGGTTGTTGAAGATAAAATATATATTTCTTGGATCCACTCTTTTTTTCATCATCATTTGTACCTTTTTCTACCTTTCATTCACTTAATAAAGCACTCTTGTATAGGTGTGTGTGAGTGCCACACTAGAGAATAAGTGGGATTCATTCTCCTTTCAGTTGAGAAATCCCACATAGCATGTTTTTTTGCCATTTTTTATATAAAGAGGTCTCCACCTCTTCTTTGGGAGAGCTTTTTGAGAAGTAATGAGATAATGCTAGTTTGTAGTTAGATTGTTGCTCTCTTGTCGTCATGATGTGCATGCGTGCTTGTTCTCTTCTTGCCTAATGCTTGTGACACGTTGATGTATGATTACGTTGCTATTATGCTTGTGATTACGATTATGTGCATCATTCATGATGCTTATGTTGTGTCTTCTTGTTAATAACGTTGTTAATCATACGTTGACGAAGCGCCATTACGTCTGCTGAGTGCTTCTACACGAACATTTGGGTCTCATGAGATGCTTCCTGGATTGACAAGTATGAGATGTGATGCTACAACGTCAACAACTTTTGGTGTCGTTGCCGAGGAGCGTTCTCTTGTCACTTACGTGATGGTTTCTGGCGTGAAAAAGACGTGTATGCAAGCTTTTCATGACGATTTTTTGAGTTCTCCATTCCATTAAACTCTTGTGAGCATTTGTGGCTTGCAAGATTTACAATAACTTGTTGAGATGAGCCATTTTTTGGTATGATGAAACTCCCCTTTTTGGGTGATTATTCTACCATGTGTGGTGATTCTTCAAGTCACGAGTAGGATAGGAGTAGTTTTTAGAAATCTTTTAGTCATAATGTTGATTTTTTCTTTTAACTTTGTTGAGATTTCTCTAATCATGTGTGAATAAGTTTCCTTTTGGGGTTCTTCTACAAAACATCAAATGGAGGTTTGGATCATCATCTCATCGACAAAATTGGAAACGATATTCTCTACAACTACTTGGAAAGTCAAGGTATGTGAAATCTCTTCCTCACACATTGCACAAATGCTAGAACACTAGAGAGGCATAAAGCTTTCCCTTCCATAAAACCTTGCACTCTCGCTTTTAGCTTTTACTTCTCATTTAATGCATATAAAGATCAATTATTCTTTTATCAAAGGGAAGGTTCTGAGTGGCCCTTTTAGGTTGAAGGCTTACTGATAAGGAAACAAAGTAGTTCCAAAGTCAAGGATCGATGTTAGGAGCTGAGAAAGATAGCTTTTAGTTGCAATAATTATCCTGTAACTCAGAGCTTGCCTTGATAATGGAAGTCTGAGTGAAAAAGAGGCTAAGTTAAAGAGTGTGCTTCTATATGCGTCCACAAAGAGGAACATGTTTAAGAGATGAAGGGAATTTCTGAGAGAATGAATGCGCATATTGGGACTCTATATTGTAAATGATGCTCCACTTCCCGGAGATAATAGAAGGGCAAAGGAAGGATTGCTCGAATCCTCTCAAGGAGGATTGAGAACAATCCAATGCTCATTAGAGAAACGAGAGTGGAGAAAACTATTGTAATTGAAGATCTTGCTCAGAGGATAGCTAGCAAGCAATGTACCCATCAATTTTTTTGATGTGCAGATAGTGGCTTAAGATAGGGGTGTTTTTATTGCAAGAGTAAAATACCATGGGGCCAGCACGAGGACATGGCTTCAATTGCTTACCCTTTATTGAGATACACGTCATCCTGCTGACTGCCTCCCTGAACTATGAGGAATAGCGATTCAACTAAGAAAGACGTGGATAGCATGTCCGAATAGACAAGGAGAAAGCAATTTTGTACATGGTGTTAAGGGCATTGAAGACCTCAGGTATAGAAGAGACCAGACGGATATGATGAATTTGAAAGAAGAGAATCATTCAGAAGTAGATTGTGATCATTCCTACAATAGGCAGAACAATAGTGATCTTGCCTTCTCAAGAAGGATGCTATCTCATCTTATCAGAGTGGTAGACATGGAAAGGTGGATGGCAGCCTGTGAGGAAGAGAGCTGGCTTGACTACAGCACAACAAGAGGGATAAAGCATGACCGATTGCCCCGGTGATTTTCATTTGACTCAACTCGTATGGTTGTGCATGTTCAAGACAACTGCGTAAAAGATATGGTACGAGTAAGCTAGTATTTGACTAAAGGTTTGACGGTTGAAGACGGATGCAGGTGCTTCGCTGCCTTTTTCGCAAAAAAACAGAGAGCTAAGAAGACTGATGGGCACATGTACTGGAAAGATAAGATTAATGGGCAGAAGGCAAAAAGAAATCTTGGACAGGTCACCTAAGATCATTGGATTCTGTATAGATGTTGAAAAACGGCTTCATATGTGTGAGTCCTTGCAACAAGGGAACCTGGGAACTTATCTATTTTAGCGAACATCTACAACCCGCCCTTGGGGATATCAGGCTAAGGATTGCTCTTTGTGCTGCTAAGGGCACAAAGTACCTACACAACAACCGGAGATCTGTCATTCATCAAGACTTCAAGAAACCAAACATACTTTTGGAGAGGAACTAAATAGTCATGTTGTTTAGATCGCTTCGCTCCCTCCTCAAATGAATGCTTCTCATATCCTAGTAGGGCACATCACGAATGGTAGCAGACACTGAACCACGTGACAATAATGCAGGCACCTGTGGCTTGAACAAGATGTGTGTAGCCATCGAAGTATTTACGATGAGGGGAAGGAAGAAACAGAGAATAGTGGGATGATCCTTGGTCAGGGCCTCTATTCTGAGCTGGTATTTTTAGCAAGAGATGAAGTTACTAGCTGACGAATTAGGGTCTTTGCACATTCATCATGGCTCCTTGTATCAGATGGTCATGACCTCGCTTTTGGATATGAGGAAGGCCAGGAGGCCCCGACCATCTAATGGGATATGGGAAAGATTGGCTTTGCTCCTTATCCTCCTGTGTACACTATGCTATTCGAAGTATGTGTGGAGCTAAAAGATGTGTCTAGGGCATTGAGGATGCTTTCTCATATAAGGAGTCTAATACTATGCCAACGGGGATTATTCACAAAAATTTGATTAGACTTTGTACTCACGATGGTAGATTTGGAAAAGCCAAAGAACTTGCTGAGGCAATGAGGAAAGAAGGGCAGCCCATCCATGATGTTGAAACACATACTGATGTGCGCTTGTAAAATTACAGGAACCCACACAAACGTTACACACTTCGAATGCGGGAACTATGGCTACGTTGCTCTAAAGTATGTCATGTCTGGTCATCTTAGTGCTAGAAGGGACATCAACAGCCTCGGTATGGTGTTTGGCATTGAAATAGATAATACAAAGATTGTTGGGTCAACTGAACCAGAATATGCGAAAGACAAAATGTTCATGGGAGTGTGGAACAACAGAGTTGCCTGTCGGTATCAGTGGCCTCTAGACTTGGGAAGAGAGAAGCAGTAAGATTCATAGCAAGTAGCACAATAGGAAGCATGAGCTGGGAAACACGACTGCTTATAGTGACAGGAGTAAAGGAATTTTTGTGAGCTCCCTAAAGTCAGAGGCATTAAGAAGTGGACAACAGGTGTGCATGAGCATCGTATTCAGAAGTAGAATCATGATGGGACTTGAAGAAGAAGCGACAAATGTTCCATATTATTTAAGAGAAGCTTGGAACATTGTGCATCAACAGCTAACGAATGGGTCTGCACAATGCTTGTTAATCGCTGAACTAATCCACTCTGATCATAGAGGATCTAGTGTGTTATGGATGCCAACAAAGCATAGAATAGATGCTAAGGAATTTATAAATGTACTACGGCTAAGCATGGACAGACACCATGTTGAAGCTCAAGGTCAAGGACAAAGCATGGAAGCACATCAAAGAAGTGGACATAGAAGAAGAGAGAGCAAGTAGGGAGCTCCAAGAAGTGTATGTCAAATTTTCAGAAGAATCCCCTACAAAAATAGTGATTTTCATCACTAGAAACCATTGTAAATACCATTATCTATTTTTAGTAACTCCATTTTGTTCAAGCCGAGGAGTCCTCGAGCTTGAGGAGTATTAGAAGTACCATCGTACCAATTTTCATAATTTTTAGACTTCGTTTGAGCCCTCAAATAAGCCCTGGAACCTAATTTTTAACTAGGCCGGACACTAGGTCTGGACAGGGCCAAAACTAGTCAAAAAACTATAAAAAGAGCTAGAGAGCTCATTTTTGAGGTTAGCTTGTTAGAGAATAGAACTTTTGTAAGAGAACTCTTTTGCAATCTAAGCTTTCCATTGTTCCTCTCTTTGATCTTACTTTGTGCGCGTGTGTGTGTATGTGTGTGCATGTTTGTGTGCTTTCACTCACGCACTTGTGCCTTCACTTGCTCGTGGTCTTCATACCGGTCCTCACGTCTCCGCGGATTGACAAGTAAAGGAGGTGGTGCTTACGCTTGAGCTACACCAAATTTTGGCGCCGTTGCCGGGGAGAGAGCTTCGAGGACGAGCGTTGTGATGGTAAGATCGTAGATTTGCGACGTTGGAAGGTAAAAAAACTGTCATTTCAGTTCATTTTCTGTTTTTTCCTCTTCATCTTCATCATCATCATCATCTCCACCTTCTTCCATCTTCTTCTTCATAGAAAATTCTTGTTTTTTAGTGCATTTTCACCATCTTCATACCATTTTTCATGCATTATTGTGTGGGAAGGAGTTAGGAGGTGCAAGGGAGAGCAAGCGCTGTATTTTTTTCATGATTTTCTGCTCATACGGAGCTCGCCATAGCCGGCGCTCAGAAATTTGAATTTCCCGCCAAAAAACGCGATTCTGTGATGAAAATCGCGATTCTGTGAAAATTCAAAATTTTTTGAAAAATCACGATTTTCAGTTTTCCCGCCTAAAAGTTGGTTGAAAAAAATCGCGATTCTGTGTTTTTCTCAAAAAAACACGATTCTCTGCTCAAAATCGCGATTCTCTGAAAAAAAACACGATTCTCTGCTCAAAATCGCGATTCTCAAAAAAAAAAAAACACGATTCTCTGCTCAAAATCGCGATTCTCACCAATCACGATTTTCAGCAAAAACACGATTTTGTGAAAAAGGCGATTCTGTGAAAACACGATTTTTTGCTCAAAATCGCGATTTTCAAAAACACGATTTTGTGCTCAACATCGCGATTTTCATGTGAAAAATACGATTTTCAAAAAACACGATTCTCTGCTCAAAATCGCGATTCTCACCAGTCACGATTTTCAGCAAAAAACACGATTTTGTGAAAAACACGATTCTGTGGGACAAAATCGCGATTTTCAAGTCAAAAACACGATCTTGAGAAAACACGAATTTTTGCTCAAAATCGCGATTTTCAATTCACGATTTTCTGCTCAAAATCGCAATTTTCATGTCAAAAACACGATTCTGAGAAAACACGATTTTCAGTCAAAAACACGATTTTGTGAATCACGATTCTCTGAGTCAAAATAGCGATTTTCAGAAACACGATTTTGTGATCAACATCGCGATTCTCTGAAACACGATTTTGTGATCAACATCGTGATTCTCTGAAACACGATTTTGTGATCAACATCGCGATTTTCAGAAACACGATTTTGTGATCAACATCGCGATTCTCTGAAACACGATTTTGTGATCAACATCGCGATTTTCAGAAACACGATTTTGTGATCAAAATCGCGATTTTCAGAAACACGATTTTGTGATCAACATCGCGATTTTCAAATCCCGATTTTTTGCTCAAAATCGCGATTTTCAAAAACACGATTTTGTGCTCAACATCGCGATTTTTTGACTTCACAGCATCGCGATTTTCAAAAAGTTCACAAAATCGCGATTTTCTCCAAAGGTCCTGTTTGCCTGTTTTGACCCCCAGGAGCCTGATTTGACATAACTTTCTCATCCAAAGTCCATTTTTTGAGCTCTATAGCTTGTTGGAAAGCTCGTTTCAAATCCTACACGATCTCAACTGTTTTTTTCAAGAATAACGCGTTGATTTTGAGATAGGATAATTTGAAGTTGACCCTCAGGTGGGACTAGGGAACCAAGGGGGCTCTAAAGAATTGTGAACCATACCAAAGGGAAAATTTGAACTCTTGACTAAAGCTTATGAACCTGAGATCTGGTAGACACTTAGGCAAGGATAAACAAAGCATTAGATCTTCTGAGGCTAGTGTCAACCATACATCCAAGTCTTGGGCACAACAACTAAGTGGTCATCTTTTACTCAGATCAGACACAAGTGATTCAGAAATGTCTTTTAGTATGGGAAAACCTGCAGGTGGCTCAGGGACTGCCCATCTACAAACACCGGAAGGTCCCTATAAGACACAGTTGGAATATATACGGACCAACCAATTAGGTGCTCGCATCTATGAGGATGGTCTGAGGCGATCAGTGGTCCAACTCAAAAATCCAGATCAATCCTTTGGACTTGAACACCCGGTGGTCAAGTTCGAAGAGGGTTCATACATTGATAAGGAAGGAACCATGTATGTGGTTACCAACCAACCAGATAGGACCGATGAGTTTGGAAATATCATTCATGAGAATGAGATAGGAGACCTAGAACAAGGAAACGTAGGACAAGGACCCCAGACTCCTAGAGGTAAGTCAGTTTTGACCCGAGTGATCACTCCGGACTGGATCCCTCAAGACAACAAAAGCATAGAACTATTTTTGAATAGAGAAACAGAGGAAGCCTTTTGGAGGTTCAAGCCAGATCAACCTAGCCAATTGGGCATAGTTATCATCTATGAATTCAAAGATCCTGAGATACCAGGCAAAGTTGTCTACCTGGATAACACATCAGAGAAAATTTTCTTGGTAACGGAACATGATAGACATGCATATACATGGAAGAATGACATGATTTTCCCCCCACCAAGATCCAATGTTTCCCATGGCCTCCAAGGGGTAGGATCATCCCAGGCTCATGAAGCCCAGAGAGAAAGAACTAGAGAGAGACCTGAGGTAAGTTTTGCACACACCTTGGGCAGGAATAGGTCAGGATTGGAAAATGAACGACCTGAAAGAGAGAGACATCAAGCACATAGGCAACAAAGAGATGAACAGGATTTTCCATTGCCTAGACCTCGGGAGTACCCAAGAACCCTTAAACCCAGTCACGTGATCAAGGCAATGAAGAACTATTTCGATGGGACAGGGGATCCTTATGATCATGTGGCCGAGTACAAACAAGTGCTGAGAGCCGAACAAATTGAGGACTGGTTCACCCAGTACGAGGCATTTGGTTTGACCCTTAAAGGCACTGCCTTAGCTTGGTTTCAACCATTGAGTAGAAGCAGCTATCGCGATATAGGTCAACTGCTAGACGAATTCATTGTAGAATTTTCCAAGAGTGGTATCAGGCATAACACATCGTCCCTGATCCATAGTTTCAAGCAGACACCCCAAGAAACAGTGCGACTAGCAGGTAGAAGGTTCAGACAGTACCTAGAAAGATGCCCTGCTCCAGAGCTACCCACACCAGCCAAACAAGTGGCTTTGTTTTTAGATGGCTTATTGAGCACAAAGTTAAGATCCTATGTATACTTGAAAGATCCTAGATCCATAGAAGAGTGTGTGCGGACGTGCATAGACATAGAAGATAACTTGGGTGAGGAGTTAGGATTGTCCAAACTCTACAAAGATTCGGATAGTTCTACTAGTCATGCTTCAAAGATCTCCACAGAAATAGAAGAGATAGCTGAGCAAGTTGCCAAGAAGCTGGGAGTCCAAAATAAACAAACACAGGGAGTCACTTCATTGAATCGGTGCTATACTTGCGGAGGCGACCACATGGCTAATGTATGCCCAATGCAAAACCAAAACATTAGAGAAAGGAATGCTCCATATTGCACTATTGAGAGAAAATACACAAACCACACGGCTCAAGATTGTCCCTACAATAGGCAAGCTGTTAGACAGAATTATCAGCAACCTTACCCACAAGGTAGGTATCAGAACCAATACCAACAACCATATTATAGACCACAACAGCAATATCAGGCACCATATAGGCCACAACCTGTCTTGGGAAACCAACCACTAGCTCCAGCCAACGTGATTCCAGTCAAATATGCTGTGGGAGAGGAAAATCCAAATAGAGCTTTGGTGCCACTAACCCCATTGATACCAGATAATGACTCTCATGCTCATAGTTCAGACTACTCCCATGAAGGTAGTCCACATGCTTATTACACAGAGTCACCTGAACATAGTGAGATTTACTCGTATCAATATGAGGCACCGCCTATGGAGTAAAATTGGGAGCCAGAATACTCCAAGGTCATGTACACAAATCCTAACCCTAGGCCCCAGTTGAGACAAATGAGACCACAAGCCCCTAGAGGATCTTGTTTCAGATGTCATGGTGACCATTTCATTCGTGACTGTCCCCACCCACCATCTCCGAGTCAAGGACAGGCTATCACAATACAGGCTTTTTGTCCTGATTGTGGCAAAGACCATCTCCCCAGAGATTGTCCAAGAAACCCCTCTAGTGCACCCAAGATTACACCCATTAATGTGGTAGGCTTAGTGGCAGATCCAAGTTCAAGTAGTAGCAATGTGGCTCCTATACAAGCTGTCACTAGAGCACAAGCCTTAAAACAGGATAAACCAGTAGAACAATCAGAGCCGAGTGAATCGGGAGAGCCTAGTAAGAGGAAAACAAGAACATGGAAGGATACAAGAGAGAAGGCCAATCGCAAGTGGAATAAAAAGTTATCGGAACTAGAAGAAGGCTTAAAAGAAGCGAAAACAAAAATAGAAGACATTGCATCTCAAAGCCCCTCGCATGCCGAAACTCCATCCACTCCACCTCATCCCACCCCACCACCCACTGTAAATAGACCGCAACCAGGGTCTGTTCTTGCAGATCCAACCCCAGAAGGCTTGGACATGATGTTCAAGGCCTACCAGGCTCGACTTCAAGAAGGGCCTACAGCGGCAAACCTAGACAAGAGTTACCCTAGAGCAGATTTAGAGATTGAACGGATGAAAATGTGCATGAAAATGGTAGAACAAGCTCAAGCCATACTTGAGACTAGTCAAAAGTTCAATCAGACAAACTCTATCAAATCGGATTTGCATTTCCAGGGCTTACTAGAACGATTAGAGCAGTTGGTAAACAAACCACAAGTTTCTCTACCTCCACAGGCTCAACCAGTTATTGAAAGAGGAAGCTCACCACCAAGGGGAGCTTATGTTCCTAATTCCACGGATGCTGGAATACCTCCTTCTATTCAACAGTACTCTCAAGAGTTCTTGCGGGAAATACAAGAGGAGAAATGGGCCAAGGAGAAGGGTAATTCCCCTCCTATTCCTGAGATTGATGATCTTCATGATCAATTTCCCCAAGACATTCCATCTATTTACGAAGATGAAGCAGAACAAGAAGACGAAAGATTAGATTTTGAATCTAATACCTTAGAAGAACTGCCTCAATTTCCAGGCCCATGGGAATCTGAATCACTCCAGATTAGAGCTCCCACAATACTAGTAAGAAATGAAGACTCAGTGGTTCCAAGGAACACGGATGTCGTGAAGAACACTAAGGTTCAGTGTCATCTCACTGTAGAAGAGCTGCTCAAAGCAAAACCTGAGTTATGGAATCATGTGAAGGATCAGGTCCCAGAACTTGATTCCAACATGCCAAAAGCAGGCTCCAAGCAAAGGGTACCCGAGATACCGCTAGACAAAATAGGGGACATGTGTGAAGGTGAAGAAGGTAATACTTATCTTCCAATCACCTACCAAGATTACACAACCAAAGCAATCATAGATTCAGGTGCTGGTGTTGCTATTGCGACCACCTCCTTGTGGAAGCAATGGGGCAAACCCACATTAAGACCAACTAGAATGAAGCTCCAAATGGCTGATGGTCATTTTGAAAGACCTCTAGGATTGCTAGAAGGGATCACTCTAACCACTTGTGGTGTAGAGTTTGAGCACACATTTGCTATATGTGACTTTGAGAAAAATAATGTCTTTGAGATGATCCTAGGAAGACCCTTCCTACGACAATTGCAAATAGTACAGGATTGGGGAACTAACTCACCTTCAGAGATGTACCACCCCTACAGTGGAATTCTATCCACAAAGCGAAAGAAGATTCCATCTCTGTGCATTCTGAAAGTTCACCTGATCCATCATGGCTGCATGAAGATACTCATTTGTGGATGTGCAAGGTCGCAAAGGAAGAGGAAAAACGTTTAAAGGCAAGAGAAGAAGGAACTTCGCTAGGAGATAGACCAGTTAGGGACCCAGCCTACACACCGATGATCTTTCCAGATGAGGAGTTTGAGCCTCATGGCTGGCCAGAAATCTTAGCCACCATGGACATTGCTGTCAATGAGGAACAATGGACACCTCATTGTGATGAGGAGGGTTATGATATCTCAGTGTTCATGTGTCAACCCCTGCTAGAAGAATGTGACCCTAGTGATGTCATAGAAGAAGAAGAGAATGACGATGATTTGGAGTCTATTGTGATGGATAGTTGCTTTAACTCAGAGCAGCACTATCTAGAAGATATAGGAGTGTTCACCCAGAAAGAAGAAGAACCTCTCACAAGTATTAAAACAGTAAGCTCAAAGGATGGAAGTGAGAGTAGTCAAAAGAAAAAGAAAAGAAAAGCAGTGAAACAAGAAAAGGAGGAATCATTGTTTGAAGTACCAGAAAACTTCAAGAAATATGAAGTTGACGACCGCAAAATTCTGGTACGAATGCCTAAGAGAGAGGCCATCATAGGAGAATCATATGATAATAAAGAAAAGACCAAGAAGATTGTAGTGACCATTGAAGAGAACGAAGAGAGATGCACATATATAGGAGATGACCTAAGTGCAAGAGAAGAAATGGAGCTCATAGCTCTATTAAGGGAATATAGGGATGTGTTTGCATGGCACTATAGAGACTTGAAAGGGGTAGATCCAAGAATTTGTTCTCATACTATCCCCATGACTGCTGATGCTAAGCCCACCAAACAGAAGCCCTACACATATAATGATACCTATGCAGCCAAAATCAAAGAAGAAATTGATAGGTTGATTGAGGCTGGATTCATCTATGAGATTGAGCATACCGAATGGGTGTCCCCCATTGTTGTGGTACCCAAGAAGAACGGGAAGTTGCGAGTGTGTATTAACCTTAAAAAAGTTAATGCCGCTACGATTAGAGATAGTTATCCACTTCCAATCACAGAACACCTTTTGGAGCGTGTTGCAGGCAAGGAAGTTTATAGCTTCCTTGATGGATTTTCAGGTTACAATCAAGTAGCCATTGCCCCAGAAGATCAACACAAAACAGCTTTTGCTACAGAGTGGGGAATCTTTGCATTTCGGGTGATGCCATTTGGGCTCACCAATGCACCTGCAACATTCCAAAGGCTCATGTGTCATGTCTTCAAAGAGTTCTTGCGAAAGAGCTTAGAAGTGTATGTGGATGATTTATGTGCTCATTCCCAAGAAAGACGGGTTCACATCCCTGAACTCAGACAAATCTTCAACAAGTGTAGAGAATATCGAGTGTGTCTGAACCCAGAAAAGTGTGTGTTCATGGTGCGTCAAGGTAAAATCCTCGGTCATATTGTTTCTAAGAATGGAATCTCAACGGATGAAGATAAGGTACGAGCCATAGCGGAGCTGCCAAGGCCAAGGAATGTTAAAGAGGTACAAGCCTTTATGGGCCATTGTGGATATTACCGTAGGTTTATCCACATGTACGCGATCATAGCTAGACCCCTTTATGCCTTGTTGTCTAATTTTGAGTGGAACGACGAATGCGAGAAATCTTTCAATGAACTGAAGAAACGTTTGTGCACAGCACCAATACTGACCACTCCTGATTGGAATAAACCATTCCATGTCCATGTGGATGCATCCAATCATGCCATAGGATGTGTGCTGGCACAACCCACAGGTGAAGGAAATTTAGATTTGCCCATAGCATATGCTAGTAGACAACTAAACCCAGCCGAAAGAAATTATACCACAACCGAGCGAGAAGGGTTAGGCATGGTATATGCTGTAAAGAAGTTTAGACACTATTTATTGGCCAACAAGTTCAAGTTCTTCACTGATCATCAAGCTTTGTTATATTTGGTCAATAAACCTTGCAACACTGGACGCTTAGTAAGATGGTTCCTCTTACTAATGGAGTATGACTTTGAAGTTGTTGTCAGGAAAGGTAGAACCCACCTTCGGGCAGATCACCTTTCTCGCATTACTTCAGGAGAGTCACCACAAGGAGTGTCTGATGAACTACCTGATGCTTATCTGTTCAATTTGGAAGTTGTTCCTAAATGGGCAAATAAGTTGGTACCAGTCCTAACCTTCGGCCCTGCAAATAAGAATGTGAAAACATCACAAGAAGAAATTGTAAAATCACAAAAATATCACATATTGGCAGGAAGCATGTACAAACAAGATACTGAGGGTGTATTAGCTTGTTGTGTCGAGGATGATGAACATAGTAGTTGGTTGCAGCAAGCTCATGAGGGATTGCTAGGAAATCACTATTCTAAACAACGAACATTGCAGAATTTGAAACGTTTAGGAGTGTATTGGCCTAGCATGGACAAAGAAATACATGAGTGGATCAAGAATTGTCCAATGTGTAGAGAGAAACCACCAGTGGAGCATGCGACCCTTTATCAAGTATCATTAATTCCAGATTGGAGTACTCCATTGGTAGAGTTTATGAGATCGGGAAGATTACCCAAAGAGGCCAGTCTAGCAAGAAGACGAAATATGGAGCAAGAGGCTCAAGGCTATGCCTTAGTAGGAGAAAACCTATACCGAAGAGGTAAAGATGGTTACTTAAGACTGTGCGTTCATGAATCAGACTATTTAAGGGTCTTAGAGACTGCACACAGTGGTGTTGCAGGTGGACATTTTGGCCCTGACCGAGTGATTAAGACCATTCTGTTCTCAGGACTTTGGTGGCCCACTCTTCATATGGATGCACATACCTATGTGAAGAAATGCGACACATGCCAACGTGCACAATATCCAGTGAGAAAAGACGAGATGCCCTTGAGGCCAATGATGGGAGGACGTGCATTTTCGAAGTGGGGCATAGACTTCATAGGTCCTATTAACCCCCCAGCTAGAAACTCCCATGCAGAGTACATCATCGTAGCCACAGATTACCTTACAAAGTGGGTAGAAGTCAAAGCCACAACAAAGAATGATGCTCAGACTACGGCTAAGTTCTTATTCGAGAATGTGTTCACGAGATATGGACTACCAATAGAGTTGGTGAGCGATAGAGGCACACACTTCTTGAATGAAGTCATTGAAAATCTTCTCCAAGAATTCTTGGTGATACATAAGAAATCCGCCCCCTATCATCCACAAGCCAACGGACAAGCCGAGAGTACCAATAAGATTCTCTGTAACGTATTGACAAAACTGGTGAATAATAAACGCTCTGATTGGGACAAACAACTTCATCATGCTGTTTGGGCTTATCGAGTTGCCTACAAAACGGTACTCAACGCCACCCCATTTCAGATGGTCTTTGGACAGAACGCTGTGCTACCATTAGATTTCTTAATCCCTGCCTTAAAAGTAGCACAAGAGTATGAGTGGAATGGGCATGAATTGTCCTCTAGGATCTTTGATCTCGAACGCTTAGGTGAAACGAGGCTACGAGCGGCAGCAGGCATCTACGCTGCAAAGAAGAGGCAAAAGGCATACTTTGATGCACACATCAAGGATAAGGGATTGAAAGAGGGAGATCTAGTGTTGGTATACACACTAAAACAACATGCCCGTAAGTTGGAAAAAAGAGGATATGGACCCATGATCATTAATAGAATTTCCACTAGTGGTGCAGTTCAGTTGGCCACTCTAGAAGGAGATATCTTGCCAAACTATATTAGTGGCTGCAGAGTCAAGCTATATCAAGAACCTCTTACTGAGGATATGCTAATGAGACTCAACACTGCTAAGAAGCGAAGCGAAGAAGAGCTAAGAGTGAGAGAAGAAGCACAGGTAGAGGCCAGAGAGCGTATTAGGCGAAATAAGTTAAGGCGATTAGGCCTAGATGTCAACTCAAAAGCCCCAAAATATCACATGGATATGTGTCAAAAGTCAGGCATTGCGACTTCTCAGGTCATTGACCGAAGACCCTTTGTGACCATAGAGATAGGACAAGGGAAGGGTGCAAGGACGGTGAAAGCATTGATTGACTCAGGTGCAGCAAGTAGTGCAGTTAAACTTTCCTACTGCCAAGACTTGGGGTTGAACATCAATCCCATAGAAGCTTATCTCATAGGATTGGGAGGTGTGGAAACCCCTTGTTTGGGCGAGGTGGAACTTCCCATCTACCTTCAAGATGTTCCAATGAAAGTCAAAGCGCTAGTATGTCAAGATGAGAACCTTACAGAACCACTTGTCTTGGGTCAAGATTGGATCTATGACCATGCAGTTAACTTAAACCTAAGAAGTCAAATTCTTCAAGTTTGGGTACATGAACAATGCATTACATTAGAATTAGAGAACTGCATGCTCCTAGATCATGGCACCACACACTCTCTTAGTTCTTCCAAGACTAATCATATGAAAGAAGATGTTGTATGTGTCAAAAGCTCTATGATGCAGAAGGAGTCAATCGTGGAAGACCAGGTTCGAAGGCGGGTGGATCTTTCTTCTTCTCCAAAGACTCAAGTAGCCACAGTAGTGAGCCCACCACACAAGCAAACACAACCGTTCATGACAACTGCTACATCAAATAGAAAGACACCATTCGATAAAAAAGCGGTTCCGGGCATGAAGCAGATCTGGGTACGCAAAGGAGAGCAACCACCAGCCTTACCCCCACAAATCCCATCCATGCACACTAACCAAGCCAGAAGACGAAGGAAGCAGCTCAGACAAGCTCCGTCACAAGATATCCAACAAGTTTGGGTGCCTAAGAAGTTAGCTGCAGCTCAACAAGGGCAATTACAGATGTGGGTACCTAAGAAGATCCTACACCCACAACAACCTTTGTTCTCCCACATGCAAAAGGTTTCAACAAAGAGGCCAAAAAGAGAAAAGGGTAAGAACCACGTACAGAGACCAAAGGAAGATCAAATCAGCTCTTCAACATTAGTAGGAAGACATGTAAAAAGGATATGGGTTTGGAAGCCAAAAGTGCAAGTAGCCTCCACCGAACCAAAGCATCAACCACACTGGATACCACAGTTCAGAAAGCATCCAAAGAGAAAGACGCCTGAAGTGACCTCTACAGTGCCAAATGATGTTCTAAAATGGACTCCAATAAGGAGGATTACATCAGTTCGAGACTCAATGGATACCTCCACTAAGGCCGGCATCAACCTCCACAAATAACATCGAAAGCCTCGAACGAGCAACAACCATGTGCTCCTTGCACAACCCTGTCTTTTGCACCATTTAGGTCATGCATTTCCAAAGTATGCATTAATATAGGGCCACATTACACGGCCGTGCATAGACACACTTGAGATTCCCATGCACAAGAGCACAGTGACATATGTCGAACATTTCTATTGATACTAACTTTTGTGTTCTTATTTTGTGATATCCTCTTCCTCAAAAAAAGAAAAAAAAAAAAAAAAAAAAAAAAAAAAAGAGAGAGAGAAGTGGGAGAGAGCTTGTTCCCAGTGTGTCTCGGCCAGCAGTGAGATTATTGCTGCCTTATCTGGTAGAGGACAAGCATTTGGCATGAACATGGCATCTACAGCTATGATTTCCTCTTACCATGGTAGGAATGAAGAGCTTGAAGGTCTGCAACTTGCGTGACGCTTAACTACTTCATGTACCAGAGCATCCAAGGAGATATCTGCAAAAGGTAGTTCTGGAGGAGAAGACTCCTGCATATGGTGAGCTAAAGAGTATATGTGAAACACAGCTTGGTGTAGTTACCCGATGTTGCTTGCCAAGGAATATAAAGCAATTCCATTCTCAGTATTTCCTGAACCAGTATGGAACAGTAGCACTGGTGAATGGTCTATGTCAATCAGCATGGTAATCTCTTAGAAACCGGCACGTGTCCAATATTCCTCTGAGTGTCAATATAGGGAAGTGAACGTGCATGAGCCCAAGCTCAGAAATGCACATTGTTAGTGACAAATGTTGCTTTGAAAAGAGGAGAGGGGACCCACCACTCAAAAGATCTCATCAGTGGACAATCAACATGGACATTCATCAACAAGGTTCCATCCCAAAGGCCGAGTGTACAACACGAAGAGGCAAACATCCATCAACCTTCGCCATGGTAAGTATCTTTACTCTGGAAACACCATAACCATGATAGTTTAGGAAACCTCTTCGTCAGCATACCCTTGAGCACTTAGCTCAAGACCGACAATTTTTGCACCATACTTCTTCCAATGCATTTTCCAAGTAAGCATGCGTAGGGCTACATTACAAGGCCGTGCACAAGGCACATACTTTTTTCAACCTATGCACGAACACACTTACCCATCACTCACTATGGGTTATGAGTACTTGGCTTGACTACTATGAAGATCAACTTTGGAAGATCTAGAAAACATCAACGGAGACTCACAACGACACAGTCATGCTGGAATACAAGGCAGAAGCACATACCAAGAGACTACAACCTGCAAAGACTCACAGTGATAGATGAAGAACGTCGGACGACTTGTGTTCATACAGAAGGGACACTCCCTCTCAAGGCACTACTTGGAACAATCACTACAACAAGGGTCTGTCAGGGACGACAGACTCGAGAGGGGGGGGAGTGTTGAAGCTCAAGGTCAAGGACAAAGCATGGAAGCACATCAAAGAAGTGGACATAGAAGAAGAGAGAGCAAGTAGGGAGCTCCAAGAAGTGTATGTCAAATTTTCAGAAGAATCCCCTACAAAAATAGTGATTTTCATCACTAGAAACCATTGTAAATACCATTATCTATTTTTAGTAACTCCATTTTGTTCAAGCCGAGGAGTCCTCGAGCTTGAGGAGTATTAGAAGTACCATCGTACCAATTTTCATAATTTTTAGACTTCGTTTGAGCCCTCAAATAAGCCCTGGAACCTAATTTTTAACTAGGCCGGACACTAGGTCTGGACAGGGCCAAAACTAGTCAAAAAACTATAAAAAGAGCTAGAGAGCTCATTTTTGAGGTTAGCTTGTTAGAGAATAGAACTTTTGTAAGAGAACTCTTTTGCAATCTAAGCTTTCCATTGTTCCTCTCTTTGATCTTACTTTGTGCGCGTGTGTGTGTATGTGTGTGCATGTTTGTGTGCTTTCACTCACGCACTTGTGCCTTCACTTGCTCGTGGTCTTCATACCGGTCCTCACGTCTCCGCGGATTGACAAGTAAAGGAGGTGGTGCTTACGCTTGAGCTACACACCACCAATAGGAATGATCATTGAGGACAACAGGAGTTCTAAACAAAGGGGGGACAAGGTTCCCGAGTGTCTCCATTATGGCACCAGGGATTTCTCTCTGATGACGGTTGATCGCCACGTGTGGAAAAAGTAAAGACTATTAGCTGATCTTATAGTACTCATCCTGGGAGGCACTGATAAGAACCAGAAAACTACAGCAGATTGGTTGGTTACACTACCACTTCTTGAGCCTTAGAGGCAAATATGTATGGCGGGTGGATTATCTACATGATGGATTGAGTGGACTGTGGACTGATCAGAAATTTGAGTTGCACTATCTTATGCTGAAAAGAACTTGGGAGGATTGTTCCCTCGAAAATGATTCTGAGTATAATACAATGCCTTTGAAGTTTGTTTAGGTGAGATGATCTTCTTTGCAAGTGTTGAGCGAATAGACCATCCTCTTACTGGTCGTTATGAAGAAATGGCTATGCTGGTGCCCGTTATGATGGGAAGAAATTCTGGCAGCTTGAAGTCACCCTAGCAAAGGCTTCAGTTCAAAGATCTTGTGGACTAGCTCCTCATTGTTCACAAAAATTTAGCATGCACACATACCGATGGACTTGCGGGTAAGTGGTATCTTGGAGGCTAGCACTGTTGCATTGGGAAATGCTACATGTGGAATGGCTGCAGCCAAGGAAGAGGCACCTGAGATCTTCCTTCAATGCTTTATTGGAAATAGTTAAGAGGAGGAGATAGATCGAGAGGGAACAGAGCCAAGGTTTATAGAGATTCTACCCTACTGGAAGGTATCGATCCTTTGCAAAATTGTTCTAAGGCAAGAAAGCTGATCATAAAGCTTCATTTACAACGTAAGGGCATGGCATGGATCTGACCTAGTGATGGCATCCCTGACCCAATCTTTCCATTATTGGATGCATCAGCTAGGTATACAACATATGCACGTGTAGAGCACGGTCTCTTAATGAAAAATCTACTTGACCATGCACATGCTCCTGTCACACACACCAGTACATTCGCAAATGGGTGGCCTTGTGAGGTCTGCACTTCTATTACTGCTTATGTCTGTTCAGCACTCACAAATGTTCCTATGTCAAGAAGATGGGTAAAGTCACAAATAATGACATTCATTGCAAGCCGCCTGTTTGTTCTCAGCTTGCTACATTTTTTCTGATAAATTGGCTGCTGTTCATTATGAGTATAACATCCATGTGTTCAATCCCAGCAAGAAGCCATTTCTTTTGCCACGTTCATGGATCTCCTACATGTTGATGGCTGATAAAAGTAAATTCCAATGGTGTTTCTTATCATCCTCAGAAGGGCGAGATGCACCTATGAGAAGGAAATCTAGAAGATTAAATGGTTGTAAAGGCGGTCGACTGCATCAACAGAATCCGCGGATGTCGCGTCTACCTAATCTCCATCAGTAAGAAGGTTGAAGATGCAACGCCCTAGCGTCTGTCATTTACTCATTTTCAACCGTGTTAGCAGCAATCAGTGGATTTTGTGGCCGGTAGATAGCTCAGACGGTTTAGGGACTCAATTTGACAGGCATTTTGCCTTTCATTGGTCATTTTCCCTGTCAAAACAGGTGTATTCTAAAAATTCCTGTCGAATGACACTCTGATTGGCCCTGCTCAGACCTGTGTGCGCTGCTTCGAGTGCCACGATTCCCATCTCCACCCGCCTGAGATTAGGCCAGATCTTTTTCAATGTGCTTCGGCGTCTAATGTGAAGGACAATGGTGCATCGGTGCGCAGCTACATTCCCTCTCAATAGGTCCATCTATTGGCAAGAATTCTACAGTTTTGGCATTATTGGTGGGACATGGAATCTGTGATACACAGAGAGAGAGAGAGAGAGATCTTAACCCTGTGCACGCTGAGGAGGGCTCAAATATTTAGGTGACTTAGAACTAAAGGTAGAGGTAGGAATCCGATTACACTTGGGTGGACTCTTGGTTAATACAATTCAGTCCTTTCCAATAGATGAAACGACCCTATAGATCAAGGCCAAGTGAAGTATGTTATGATCAGGCTGTGGTAGATTTCACTCCTCACGAAAAGTCAAAGAAAGACATCAAAACGCTGGAAATGGCATTATGAGGGAGGATGGTGCTAAAAACAAGAAGACTCATAAGCATCCAATATTGATAGTAAGGGGAACTATTAAGATGGAATAGAGAGGGTTCTCTTTCTCTTTATTTTGGCTTTTGTTTTCTCAAAATCACGTGCCTTGAGGAACGGATAATTAATCTAAAAAAATCTCTGAAGGTGAGTGACAAAGGGGGATTATGTATGATCCTATGTATCTAAGGTATTCGCTAAGCATGAGCACTCGAATCTCTAAAAGAGAAGAGAACTTCTTACCCTCGTAGTTTGTTCATTTATTTTGTTTCAAATGGCATGTTTTCATTGCTTATTGGAAGGGTGGGATCCCAAGAATGATAATTGAAGTTTCATAAATCCTTGACCTTTTCAAGGCATTGTCGTCAAATGATTAAGTTCTTGCTCAAAACGTAATTGGATTTTGGATTTTTCAAAAAATAAATAAAAAAAACATGCTTAATTTCTCATTCTATGATCTTTTAAGTTCGTACTATATGTATATGATGTTAAATCTCTTTTTGATTCTTTTTAGGAGAACCCCATTAGAAAACTTATTTACACATCTTAGAAAACATTCAAAAAACACACAAAAACCCAAAACAAATTTTAAAAACTCCTAAAATACCAAACAAATATTAAAAACACTCAAAAAACCAAAAAATGTTTCAACAAAACATGGGAAAGAAAAAGGCAAAAGAAAGAAGGAAGGGGGAAAAGGTTGCACAAAAGAAAGAAGAAAAAGATGAAATGCATGCATTAATCACACATGATCAAGGTGAAACAAATAGAGAAAATTTGCAAGGGGTAGAGGAAATTGGAGGAATGTCTAAAGGGGTGGTATCCATTGTTGCAAACAAGGAATATAGTAACACTTTTGTGGATGTACTAATTGGTCATGAACGTAGAAATATGAGTGCTTTTATTAACCCTCATTGTGAGTGGAATTTAATTCATATTGATTTAGTGACAATTATTTTGGATAACATTCAACTAACCACTCATTCCTCTATCCTCATGAATGGTGAAACTTATGATTACATGGGTCAAGTTATGTTGCTTATTGTGGTGAATGCTATGGAATTTTTGGAAACATTTTTTGTTATGGAAGGAATAGATGAAGAATTGGTCATAGGCACTCAAAGGTTTTTTGAACATCAAGCGTTTGAAGCATCTTGTCCAGCTATTATGTCCATCCCCACTAGTGAGTCTTTTGGAAATCCTGATGATTATCCTCATTGTATGGATTGTGGACATAATCATCTATTCAAAGATTGTACTTTTAATCCACAAGATAGTCTGTCCACTCATGCTTTTCCATCTAACTTTTCTCTGATTAAGTCACAGGAAACCTTGTCGATATATGAAGTGGAGGACTCCAAGTGCTTGGAGGATATGGAAGGGCCCTCCCTTCCTCTAAGTTTGGAATCTTCTCACGAATTTTGTATGAGTTCTACGGAAGATAAAGTGATATCTAGAGATTCTATGTGTAATACAGATAAATGCATCGTTGAATCTCTAGATCGATCTCAAACCACACAACCTTATGATCCATTACATGAGCATGATATATGTAAAGAAACTCAACCTTTGTTGAACTCCCCATGTAAAGATGAGTTTTTTCTAAAGACTCGCATAGAAGGCCCAAAAGACCCATACATCAAGAAGAAGTCACATTTCCCTTGTAATGTAAAGCAAATTTGGGTGGCCAAGAACTTACTTAGAGCCCAACCAAATTGCACTATGATATGGGTACCAAAGAAAGCTCTTATACAAAATCAACCCTCTCACACCAGACTTCATAATCTACGGTCTAGTTTCACATTGCCTTATCATCAAGAACGACCACTTTTGACAAAGGGATCCAAAGCAATAAAGTCAACACTCAGAAAAGATCCAAGGAGAAACCTCAAGGCTAAGACCAACAAAGCGAAGACATATTGGCGGCCTAAAACCTCTTCGTGCAGCATCCATGGGTGTCGGACCCAACCTTGCCCAATGCACAGCATATGTTTAAGATGCACACCAAGTATGCACATAAATAGGGCCTCATCCAAAGGCCAAACATTAGGCACACTTAGTTTAACTCAGACACAAAGAGGGCACATGTACATAGATTTCAAAAATTTGCTTTTTATTTTTCTTTTTTCAGGATGGTGGACAAAGGTATCATCCATTTCAAATGGGTGATGGAAAAGAGAAGGTTCTTGGAGTTGGAGATTTAGAGGAAGCCTCATCATCACCTAAACCCTTGAGCACTTTGCTCAAGATCCATCATTTTTGCACCATTGTTTTTTGTATGCATTTTTAGAGTATGCATAAGATAGGATCACATTACAAGACCGTGCATAGACACTTTTTTGTTTTCCGCCCATGCACCCTTAGTCCCCACTCATGCATATGGACTAAGAAGAGATGAATTAAGTTCATCTATTTGTATCTATCATCTACATTTTTATCATTTCATGCTCATACATCATCCATCCATTAAAAAAATAAAAGAAAAAAAAAAGAAAAAAAAGA